>OX374642.1:11760000-12360000 GCA_947347705.1 Nymphula nitidulata | reverse complement strand
GACGCACGTTCATGATCTATGTAGAATCTAAGACATTTAAGATCAGTCACATCAAGAAAAATTGAGTCCTTTTTCTTTCAGAAACGTTTTAGTCTATAGACGCTTGTCAAACTGTTGCTGTGTTTTTGGACAAAGCACTGTTTCATCAGCAATGTCGCCAGGCGCTAAAATGGTATTTCCTCACGAAGCGTCAGCAAAATCTACACCAAGGACAGAACAAAAGCATGCTTTATGCCTCGAGCTGAGATCAGACGTAAACTTGTAAGCTGAGGCCCACTTGGTGTAGTGATAAGTGGATATTGCCGCCTATAGACTGGAATTTGGTATTGCGGGCATCATCCTGAGGCCTAAGATGAAATGCCTCCCATGCCCTGTAATTGCACTGGCTACCTTTCCCTGCAATCCGAAAGACAGACAACTCTTTTACGGCCGCAACAGGAAAGGCCCAGACGACCCTTCCACCTTTTCTTTTTCTTTTTTATACGACTGAATGACAAACAAGCTGACGTCCCACCTGATGGTAAGCGGTTACCGCCTCCTATAGACACCTGCAATAACAAGGAAAATAGCTTCATATTGCAGGTGCGATGTCATTCTGAGGCTTAAGATGAAATGCCGTTGATGCCCAGTAATTACACTGGCTACCTTTCCCTTCAATCCGAAACATAGCGCACTGTTTCACGGCTGAAATAAGAAAGGCGGTGGTACGGTCGACCATAAAGGTAGCTGAAAACTTTAGTATCATGTCACAACGACTGTGGCGTGAATATAGTACGGTAGCAACTATAAAGTGCGTGCACAAGGTCAGTCTGACATGGTACTAAAGTGTTTAGTTTCTTCTATGGTCGACATACAGGCCTATCACCTTGTAAAACTGTTCCTGACAAAATGGAAAGCAAACACCTTTTTATGAATGTCCTTCGTATGCATATCCCAATTTTCACTAGTTCACCTATATTCCTTCCATCATCGTCGGTTTTCGTCCAATATATGGAGTGTATCGATCTGGTCCACTAATCAAAAACCGATACCTGTGTGGGTGGGCACGTGTGCAGTGCACCTATGAAAATTGTTATTTCAGGATCTATATGGTGCTCTTAGGATTCAATTAAATGGTTGAGTTTAAAGTTTTTAGCTTGAAATAAATGTTTCGAGTGAAACTTAAAACTAAAATAAAGGACTGAATAACGTGAATGCATTTTTGAAAGCTGACGTGATTAGGGTGGCTTTTAGTTATAATTTATGAAGATCAGTTCAGGCGTTTGGTGACTATCAGCTCATTTTCTACATGATAATAGGGTTTTACGAACTTTCACAGGTACGATTGGTGTACTGCCACTTCGGTGACATTCCCATGACATACTAACCTTGAGCTGATCTTATACCATCAAAAACTCTGCGGAATGCTTAATTCTTCAGAAACTTAGAGCAGATATAAGTAGCGTGTTTGGGCTCATAAGAATAGTCTCAATGAGATGGTGTTAGATAGATGATTAATGAGGCCGGAAGTTACTTCAATTTTATAATATTATATTTTTCTACTTGCTGCTGTCTATCGATTATTCCCAGTAGTCCCCTCTAGCACTGTCCCCCGGGTGACAACTGAGAATTTTTCTCCCAGTTGTCACTCAGGTCACGGTGGCTTACCGCCAGAAAACTTATTTAATGCTATCGATTTTTAAGGATTCCAACAATATTCCAACAGTTCGTTGGAAATCAGTGAATTATTTGTTTTTTGCGGTCTATATTTTACACGTCTGTTAAGCGAACAGTAGTATATTCAGCGTCATCGTTTTTCACGACCAAAGAACCCATGTAGTCCATTTTTACGAGCTTTTTAACAACTTTGGAGGCCATTGTGTAGGACGGCTCCAGCGATGCGTTGGGATTTCAACAGCGTAGGTAGGCACATAAAATAAATACATTGTGTGTAGAAATGTTTTAAAATCAGATTCAGATTTTAGTAGTATGAATCATATTTTATGAGAATGGGTGGCGGATATACCTAGACACAGCCTAACTCAGGCTGTGTCTAGGCACTGGGGTTGATAATAGGTGTGAGTATTGCAGGTGCGTGGTCATCCTGAGCCCTAAGATGAAATCCCGTCTATGTTCAGTAATTACACTCGCTACCTTTTCCTTCAATCTGAAACACAGCGAACTGTTTCACAGCTGAAATAAGAAAGGCGGTGGTACCTACCTAGACGTCCCTTCATTCGGACCTACCACCGGGACTAGATCTAACTGTATTTATAATTATAATGTTATCAATGTTATAACATAGAAAAAAATATTAATTTTAATAATTTTTTCTATTTTGATAAAATACTATTAATACGTGATTACAGTACGTACGTTTCCGCGAAATCGTTACCTAATTAACGTGTAAGTTGCCACTTAATGTACCGGACGACCGTTCTCTATTGCTTTATTTATGAACAATTGGTTTCTCGGTGTATAGTTACTATTTGTTTTGGAATTTACTCATCAGAAACCACTAACTACAGTCTCCCTGAGCAACGGACGCCGTGAGCTCCGTATGTGTGAAACGGATAACGGAACACACAAAATATAACACAAACTGACGGTAGTTTGACTTATAAAATTATCAAAGACAACTGACATCTTCAGTCTTCCCGTGACCACGATCTCTGTAAAGTGATCGAAAGGTCGCTTATAATATAGTAATGTTACATCGTGTAATTAAACTCGTAAGATCTTGGTGGCTTATTGGTTAGAGCGCTCTGGTTCCGATAACGAAAACAAAGCTACTTTTGACAGGTTTAGTCCCGGATGGGTCAATAAAAACTTGTGATCTGGACTCTCGTTTTATACCCAACAAAAATTCACGAATATGTAAAATGTTTAGGGTTTTGACAGGCACCTGCAAATCAATAGTCACATAAACATTGAGCTGTATGTCTCTGACATTTGTACTATAAATGTATTGTATTCTATTACTCGAATATGATGTGATAATGATTAGATTATATTATATTACGTGTGGTAACTTAACTGTGTTTGAATCTTGCAAGAGAGCCTTTTGTTGTCTGAGGTGAGGCCGGGCGGCCGCGTCGCGTCGGAGCGAGGGCGGTGCATCGCCGCCCGGGGATCGATCGCGCGATTACTAATTACGCATTCATATTATTTCAATATTACCAGTTAACGTGCTGCATTTGCTAACTATTGGAGAGCCTAGAACATATTTCTTGTCACTGTTGGAACACGAATCCTATAATATTAGTTATAACCTAGTATTGTCTTACATTTTCGCGAGCCGAGCACTACACATTTGGAATAAAACCAATTTACCGGATTTAGCTCGAATTTAATTTGATGTTACATTATTATTATACACCCGATGTTTCGATTACTTTACAGCGATAGCCAGGCGGAACATTTCTAAACATTACTAAACCGAGCAGAACATTTCTGCCCCCACGGGAATTGAACCCTAGACCTCGAGATCTGAGGTAGGTAGTGTCAACCACTAGCTCACAGAGGTGGTTAAAGAACAGATAACACACAGGTTGAGTACAGTGATTTTTCCGATTCTGGTATAGAGCGCTCGACTGGGGAACCCCCTTCCCACAGACAATTACTTTGTAGTCAGAGCTATGTAACTGAGCAAGCGTTGTATTGGAAGAAGGTAGTCTTGTGTCCAATCAATACCAGCGTATATACGCCACTGCTGGGCACAGGCCTTCTTACATTGGAAAAACACATAGGGAGTTATTGGGCCATAAACCAACCAAGGGCCCAATGCGCGTTGGTGGATAAAAGCGGTTGCAGTTGCAACCGGGACCGACGCCTTAACGGGAGGGGAGATCACACATATTTTGACTGGCCCATCCCGGGATCGCCCATGGCGAAACCAGAGCTCATGTCTCCTATGTTCTCAACATTACGTTCAGATTTCTTTCTATTTATGGGATCCTTTGTTTTTTTTTTATATAAATATAAGTATTTATTGTTTTTACTACCACAAAAGCTACGAGTGGGATTTGATCTTAGCGTAATAATTAACGAGTAATACTTTTGTATTTTCTGATATTGAGTTTCTGTTTTTAGGAACACTTCTCTCAGTAGGTACTTAGAAAAAAAAGATAAGGGGAACGTGTATTTTTCCTATTCGGAGCCATGCGGGTAGATAAAAAATGCTTTCGTTAGCAACCCAACCGATTCGGTTCTACCTACTAGATAAGTAGATGTAGAGTCAAGCTAGAGCAATAATTAGAATTATATTCTGTATTTTTACCGTGTAAGTAATGGGAGTACTACGCAATAGCGAAAGACGATAGCTCGTCTGCTCGTGTGGTCGTATGACAACAGCGTGAAGACGATATTGCGAAAGTACCATCGCTCGAAAGTGTCATTGCGCGACAAACAAAAGCGCGAACGTTCATTTGCTCGAAAACTTAATTGCGCGACCCACGAAAGCGCGAGCGATTTGCGCGAAAATCACACAAGCGAACAGATTTATGTTTTCTGGGGGATTAGCAGTAGACATAATTTCATTCTTTATATAATTAATTAAATAAGCAGTAATGTTTAATGATTTTATTTAAATCTTATTATATTCAATATTTTTATTAATAGAAATCATGAAATTCACAAAAACAATTTCTTTGGACATCTAAAATTCATAACGAAAATGAATAAAAAATGCTACTTTTACCCAACAATTTAACATCTTTATGGCTGCACCTCCACCACCATGGTAAACTTACAGATACATATATATGTTTTACGACTTCAAAACGAGGAAGTGCCTAAAGGAAATTCGCTCTTAGTTTCTGCTGGAAAATTTGTCACATAAAAAGAACGCGGGCTCTAAAAATCTGACTTAAAATCGAGTAGCTTATTTAATTAACTTTGTAAAGGGGTAGGTATATAATTACACTTCGCTGTTCAAATTTGTTCCCAATAAAAACCAAGAAAATACCTTCTGTCTCCATTCTGATTTTTCTTAATTCCTATTTCATTGAATGATATCGAGAGTCAGTAGCCACAAATGAATTGGTCTTTTTACATTACACTGGCAGTCGAAGGTTTGCTTTGTATGTATTAAATTGAAGTAATGTAGCTAAAAGACACAAACAATACGCCTCGGGCCCGACTAATTTCCGGCGCCCAAATCATATCCTACCAAATATTACCAACAAACAGCCGTTTGCTAACTCCAGGGCCTCTCGATCGCGCTAATTTCCAACGTATTTACTGAAGCAAAACCAAGAACGTTACGTTGCGCACGATTTGTGTTGCGCTAAACATTTGAACGGCCATCAATTAGCTTTTTTTTTTTTTCGGAACATACGTTGATGTCTTCGTTTATAATTATATTACATATTTATTTAGCTTAATTTAAATAAATTAATAAAATAAAAACTTACTTAACTGTGAAATATATGGATTTAGATACAAAGATGTTGCTATTTCAACTATCTAAGGGAACGTATTTATCGCTACCGGACGAACGTTTTTGATTTAGTTGGTGCCTAGCAAATGCTGTCGGCGTTACAAACATTTGGAAAAATCTTTAAAAATACTTTTTGGACAGCGGAAAAACCGTTCCTATAAATAATGGTTGCCATAGTAACGTCTTTGGATCTAAACACTGTAAAAAACGTAATAAAATTGTGCTTAACGAAACGTTTTTGGTTATGCTTTGGTAAATACGTTGTAAATTAGCGCGATCGGAACCCTGAAGTGAAAGCGAGAAAAATGGTTATTATTTAAATACCTATCTCTTAATGAAATAGTATTATTTAATCCAAAGACGGTGTATCTTGCTCCAAAATCTATACCATACGCGAATATATCTGACGACTGGCTGGCCGAGTGGTCTGTACTCCTTGCTATACGGGCTGCTTGGTCCCGGGTTCGAATCCTGGTAGGGTCCAATGTTTGTATGATGAATACGAGCATTGTTCACGAGTCATGGATGTTAATATGTTTATTTAGTATATTTGTAATATTTATATACATATTATTATAGTTATTTCTCCGTTATCTAGTATTCATAACACAAGCTCTTAACGATGCTTTTTTGGGCTAGATAAATAGGTGTGACTGTATGAATATTATTATTAATATTATAAGCTAGTAGCTATTCAAATTTCGTCTTTATCTTGATATAATTAAAGCCCAAAGCAGGTAATAGAAATGAAAACTAATCCCTCCAAACCTTCTTTGAATTTCTTAATTTTGAAATAGCTGTCTCAGCCCGTGATGTTGGTTCCAGGTCAGCAGCCACAGGAGCAGGAGCTGGCGACGAAGATGCTGCAGATCCAATCCAAACGGTTCTACCTGGACGTGAAGCAGAACCGCCGCGGCAGGTTTATCAAGGTTGCAGAGGTAAAAATCATTATCCCAAGACACAAGAGATTTTAATTGAATTCATTACCACGGTTGCGACTCCAAGACATTTTTCTATGCAATAACTCGCGCACTTTGTTACCGAGACGTAGATAGATAAAGATATGACTCTTCAACGTAAGGGAAAAAGACAGCAATAGCGTACGCGATCGTAACGTGACTTAAACTAAAAATAATTTATTTATTAAACTAACTAACAGATTACTGCAAAAATAATGCCTATAGTATCCAATAGGTAATTGTCTTTCTAAAAATTTTTATTTGGCTTTTGTATATACGTTCGTTTGCTTTTAAAACGGAAAAAAAGGAATTTGAAAGATCTTCTTTAGATTTTTTCTATATAGAGAATTGTGTCAATTTCTGTTCTGGCTTTAGTAAAATACTTTATTATTTAGTCAACTCTAATATATTTGAAAAGAAGGACTACAATATTCAAGAGGTTTCGCTTTCATCAAAAATCCCTCGGTAGCTTTTTCATCAGTTCATCTTCTTCCGGTTTCAGTTGGTAACTCTATTTAGTAAGACAATATTCCTGGTGAAAAGCAGTTATGCGTCTCTGGTCGACTTTAGCCTCATCCAAGGAAATTTCCAGTATGACGTCTACCCAGATACGTCTACAGTCTAAGAGGTTCCCAGCCTTTTTTTCTCATAGACCACTTTCAAAATTCAACTGGTTCCGGTGGACCCCCTAAAGCTATAATTCTACCATATTCCCAAAACTCGACAAAAAATGTGTTTTTGGTCACACCAACGTAGACCCCCGTCGAGTCTTCCTTGCACCCCTGGGGGTCGGAACTGCGGCGCGCCGTCAAGCTCGGTCGGTCGCGTCGTACTCGGACAATCTCGGTAGGTGCTCGGAAATCGCTCGGTCTTTGGCTACGGCACTATATTGCAAAGAGAATCTAATCATTTAATTACGGTCATTTTACTCAATTATTTACTAATTTATTGTAGTCTAATAAAGCATTATGAAACTGCTGAGGAGCTACCACTTAGACAAACCTCTGTGAGGTTTATTAGTGCTAGTCACAAAATTATTGTATGTTTTTTGTAATAAATAAATTGAAAAAAAAAACTAAGGCTAAAGAGTCCATGGCGGCTAAAAAAGTTAAGTTAATCTGCTGTCCTAGTTGTTGCTATGCCTCAGTGTACACCCGGCTTAAGCTACGGGGATAAGATTTCGGCGACGCCCACATGACGTCGCCTGTATATAAAGTCATTCCAATTTGTACCTAACGGTTAGAGTGCGTTACCCCAGCAAGAAAATATTTGCTAGATGACATTGAGTTATGCCAATAATTAGAGTGTAATGTGGTGTAAATGTGACCCAAATAAAAAATTTGTGCGTGCTGTAGTTTTGGAGAAAAAGCAAAAAAACCGTTCCTGCTGGAGTAACGCTGTTCCAGCAGGAAGATTCTAAACGAATGATCGGAGGGAAAAGTAAAGTACATGAGCAGGTAGGTTATATTTGTGCATGAATGTGCGCCAAAAATGAGATTTGTGCGTCTTAAGGTTTTAGAGATATACGGTTTCCTGCTGGAGTAACGTTTTGCAGAATCCGGTATCTGGGAAACCTTTGATTGTGCGCACGTAAAATAAATGTATTTCAGTAGCTGTTGATTTGTGCGTATTTGTGAATCAATAAGTTATTAAAATATATTTATCGTTTTAAAGTAATCATACATTTCTTAAATAACAATAAAAAATTCAAGCGCTTAAATGAGCAAACGTATAAGCCAACTGAAAATGGAATTCGCTTCTTCTTGTTAATCTTCTTGTCCACAAAAAGTTTCAAAACTAAATATACACACGTTTTTGAATAATTTAACTTTAATTCAAAACTGACAATGCCATAACTCCAACTTCAAATTACAAGAACCAGTATTAACCAAATACAAATTGGTAGTAACTCACAATTAGAGTATTTCGTGAAATATAAATGCTGAAAATTTCAGCTTCATATGTCTCGTATTAATGTAGATATAAACAAAAAACCAAAATAACCACTAGATTACCGATAATCCGACAGAATTCAAATGACCACTAAAAAGCGACCGTTTCATACATTTTGAAAACCTATTTGAAAGAACAGCATTATATTATTCTATTCTCCATACAATCGCGTTCATAACGTTTACAGGCAATCGTATTGTTTTAGTAGTGCATTATGTTCAGTAGGTACCTATCCTTATTTTAAAATTAACTGTAGTTAATTGTCATCTAGTTGTAAAAAAAAACAAAATGTATTTATTAAATATTGATAATGTTTAAGCCCCACCTATAATTAGTATTAATAGAACCCAAATTTTAATTATTTTTTTAAAGAAAAACATTTACGGCCTGGCTACGGCTATTGGGTAGGGGCGACCGACGACGTCCAATCCAGTAGGGTCAGTCAGTAACGTTTAGCGGCAACGATGGAGATGGACGTAGTTAGACATTTTTTTTAAACTCAGTAGTGGTAGCTATAATTTGGCGAATCGAATATTTCGTAATTATATTTTTTTTACACTTTCGTGTTTTTACAAGATATAAGTTAGGTCAGATTGGGTTAGATCTGAAAGATAATTCACTCTTTTCTTCACAGTGAATATATTCAATACAGGGTGGTGCCGTCAATGCGGCAATAAATTTAAATATAGGCTATATTAGTCCATAGAAATGGTATGCCACTTTCAAAAATATCGTATTTATTTGATAATTTCATGACATTTGTATGGAATAGTGTAACGTTGGCAGCATTATTTCATACAAAGGTTATGAAATTATCAATTGAATACGAAATTTTTGAAAGTGGCAAACCATTTCTATGGACTAATTTAGCCCAAGTTTAAATTTACTGTCGCATTGACGGCACCACCCTGTATAACAAAACCGCTCCAAAATCGTCTAAAATATTTTGTTTATAAGTCGCCGCTGAGTCGCCGCAGCCGCTGTTGAGTCTTAAGCATGATTGCACTTCATCCGCCATACATTTGTTCTCGCCGCTCGCCTTCCCGCGCGTCAACCCTGCAGCGAGAGTCCACTTTGTAAAAACAGCTCAGGCGGCACCAACTCCAAATAATTTACGAGCATGGTAGGTAAAATAATAAATAAGAGTATCTTTGAAACAAGTACTGTATTTATTAAAAGTTTCTGTATTACCAGCATTAGGTAGGTACTTATATTTACATATAATTACTTATGTTGTGACTGAGAAAAGGTCTATGAAAGAGCCTCCCAGTAGTTACTCGATGTGATTTATATCATGAAAATGGCATCTCAACCCTGGATGGATGACTGATGTAGTAATCCGCCTTGCTGCTGCCATACAATTACATTGACTAGGTATTCATACGACCTGCCCCCTTATTCTCAACTGTCGGAAAATATTCGAATTTCGGAAACTTTATAGGTACCTGTCACTTTTTATCGCTATGCGTCAAAGCGAGACGGCATGTGAATTTTCGAATCGAATTCGTGATCCGACAGTTGAGAATAAGGGGGCAGAAGCGTGAACTCGGACTTACTTTAGATAGCAAGAACTCGTTTAGAGCTGGCAATTAAATTTAGACAGATTTCAAAGGAACCATAGACAATTTTCGACGGCATGTACGGAGGTGCCTCCTAAACACTGCATTTTATCACGTTCAATAAGGTCGAAAATTGAACGCACGTTTCTAAATGTCAAATTATATGACAGCCATCCTTTTCGTATTCATTTCGGGAGAAAGAAATGGACTGAACTTAAATTTAGACTTAGCATGTATTCTCCAGAATTAGGGCCATTGTCACATACCAGCATATGTAAAGTACTTTTTATATAAACTAAAATGCATTTTAATAACTTTCTCTAACAGTTTTGTGCTTCAGTGTACCCAGGAACCAAATGTTCACACGTGTTTGTGAGCCAATTTATGAAGGTCATCAATATGTATGAAACGGTCGCTTTTTAGTGGTCATTTGAATTCTGTCGGATTATCGGTAATCTAGTGGTTATTTTGGTTTTTTGTTTATATCTACATTAATACGAGACATATGAAGCTGAAATTTTCAGCATTTATATTTCACGAAATACTCTAATTGTGAGTTACTACCAATTTGTATTTGGTTAATACTGGTTCTTGTAATTTGAAGTTGGAGTTATGGCATTGTCAGTTTTGAATTAAAGTTAAATTATTCAAAAACGTGTGTATATTTAGTTTTGAAACTTTTTGTGGACAAGAAGATTAACAAGAAGAAGCGAATTCCATTTTCAGTTGGCTTATACGTTTGCTCATTTAAGCGCTTGAATTTTTTATTGTTATTTAAGAAATGTATGATTACTTTAAAACGATAAATATATTTTAATAACTTATTGATTCACAAATACGCACAAATCAACAGCTACTGAAATACATTTATTTTACGTGCGCACAATCAAAGGTTTCCCAGATACCGGATTCTGCAAAACGTTACTCCAGCAGGAAACCGTATATCTCTAAAACCTTAAGACGCACAAATCTCATTTTTGGCGCACATTCATGCACAAATATAACCTACCTGCTCATGTACTTTACTTTTCCCTCCGATCATTCGTTTAGAATCTTCCTGCTGGAACAGCGTTACTCCAGCAGGAACGGTTTTTTTGCTTTTTCTCCAAAACTACAGCACGCACAAATTTTTTATTTGGGTCACATTTACACCACATTACACTCTAATTATTGGCATAACTCAATTTCACCGAGCAGATATTTTCTTGCTGGGGTAACGCACTCTAACGGTTAACAGGTCAAATGTGGCACGGCCTAAGCAAATATTTATTACTGGCAATCCAAGCCGTCGCTTTCATGTAACTGACGTGAATTCACTGTTCACTGATTAATATACAAATACTAGTTGTGACCGATCGGTTACGTCAGTCTTATCGACGCTTTATTATGTAAGCTGATGAATAGCTCCAGATATGTGATAACCAGCCGGTGGCCGTGATAAGAGGAATGTATTGTGTAATTCCAGTTTTGTTTTGAAATTACTTTGAAGTTTTATATGCCGTTGATCGCAAGTTGATGGCCGGGTCTCCGAGTTGATGGTATAAGAGATTTTTAATGTTTAAGTATTTAATCAGTGAAAACAAATTTATGTTCACTGTTCTTGTCTACAACTATTTAAATATAGCTTAAGAGCGTAACTCTACACGGCTTTTCATAGAAACTCTCAAGTCAAAAATATTGAAAATAAACAAACCGATTCCAACAAGACTTGCTATACATAAGTTACATCAGTCAGGCTTGTTTAAAAAGATGTCGGAGGATTTTTGGAAACGTCTCAAAAAAGGAATTGGATGATGCGGAGTGTTTGGCGGGATTGAGTATTGTCAGTGCAGATTTTTATTACAATAATTAAAAATTGTGTCTGAGCGAAGTTTGTGTTATAATAAAATGGGTGCAGTTTTATAAACCAAGTGTTTGTGTTGACGTACAACTAAAAGATGATTACAATAAACGTGATTATGGTGTGAAAGACGATGAGAGTTTTATCGTGGTTATTCACTTTATCAAAGTAGCATCATATGGCCACTGTCATCATATATTTCGCGTCAAATCCTCCCAAGGTGCATTGAAATGTGTAACACCAGCATTTCAGTGCGATAATTGAAGAAATAAGGAAATACTTAAGACATGGCTATATGGGCGTTAGTTCCAAAAGTGAAAAAAAAAAGAGAAGAGAAGAAGAGAGAGTGAAGAGTTAGTTACCTTTGCCTTCCCATTACAGGTCTTCCTGTAATGGGAAGGCAAAGGTAACTAACTCTTTCTTTAACAAAAACAACAAGTTTTGGTAATTTTTGGTTAAAATGAAAACTTAAAACTGTTCTTACTCAACTGTTTTTCTTAAAAATTCTCTGACCACTTTTTCGAAACTCTTATTAGAATCCGTTTATTCGGTTTCAATATTTTCGACGTTACTACTCTAATATAGCTATGTGGTGTACTGTGTGCGTCAGATCGGCGCGGACGGGCGCCGCAGTCAGATCTTTCTGGCGATGTCGACGGCGGCGGAGTTCCGCGACCACCTGTCCAGCTTCAGTGACTTCTACTCGTCGCTGGGGCCGCCCAACCCCGACAACGTGCCCGACGATGGCAAGCTCAAGTCAGAGATGATGCTCAAGGTACGTCGATGTAACCGTCTGGATCTTAAACCTCCTCTAGGTTCCCAGACTTTTTCCTCATTGATCACTTTCAAAATTTTGCTGGTTCCTGTGGGTTCAGTTTACTGGGAGGTGTAATAAGGCTATTCCTTTTTATTTATTTCAATATTCCCTTTGCATGTGCAGTGAGATTTTAGTAACAATTTTGCAAGTTTAATTGTTAAAAAGTTATATTTTTACTTCTAAAACAATTTTTGTAAAAGCCACACATCCCAGACACAATTACTCTTTTGACTCTTAACCCGCTTCACAAATTAACCTTATATTGTGGATTCCTTTTGTGGCATCAGTGATCAAATTGACAGAAGTCAGGCTATTTGTCGGTTCAGACATATTTGTTTTAGAAGTCGAATCGTACAAAGATGGAAAACGTAAACATCATTTTTACTAACGCTAAATAAGAATCACCCGTCATAGACAATGAGGTAGTGAGTAACCGCCTTCGTCCAGGACAACCGGCGGTACTACCTGGACCTTAAGGAGAATTCCCGCGGGCGTTTCCTGCGCGTGTCGCAGACGATCACGCGCGGCGGGCCCCGCTCGCAGGTGGCGTTGCCTGCGCAGGGCATGATCGAGTTTAGGGACGCCCTCACCGATCTACTCGACGACTTCGGCACGGACGACGGAGGGTGAGACACACAATACACTTAGAACTTGTAGCTTTCGCCGCTTCTTCTATACATAGACGAGCTACTAGCGCATAGTAACGCTTCTTAACTTTAATCGGCTACCGACAAGCGATACCTTGCCCTGTGCGCCAAGGACGGCAGTGAGCCTGATTAGAATGGCACACGCTTAATCTAAATTTAAGTACAGTATATCTCTTCCTCGCAATATGTAATAGGAGAAAGATATCAAGAATTTGTTTAGAACTGCCAACTAAATTTGGAAACATTTGAATGAAATATATACAATTTTAGACGGCATGCACGGAGGTGCTACCTACGAGTAAACACTGTATTTTATCACGTTCAGTAAGGTCGAGAATTGAACACACGTTTCTAAAGGTCGCAATATACGACAGCCGTCCTTTTTGTATTCATATTGAGAGAAAGAGATGCACTGAACTTAAATTTAGATTTAGCGTGCGTTCTCTACAATTCGGGCCAATGATAAACACTATTTACGGTTTAATTACACACAAATTAAATATATTCAATGATATTTTGAAATACCCATTGGTTTTGCAATTTTGGACTCCGGATTAAAGGCTTGGCGTACAGGGCACGGCCGCGCATTCATGGTGCGATTGTCTAAAGGGCAATCTGCATATTATCTGCATATAGCTTGATAACAAGTTGACAGCATCAGACAAGTTCCCTGCCCTCCCCTTAACATAGCATTTTCTCAAAGCGCTTCGATGAGTTGACTCCTGATGAGCTTGCCGGAGCATTTGTAATCTCGCTCCTCCGTACTTCGTAAGGCACCTTATGCCGTTGGTTGCTAATGCTTTAACCCACCTACCAAAATGTGCCCAAAATGTTTATCTCTCATGTAGGGAGGCTTGAGCCCTGTATATATTGATTTCTAGTGTTATTTTCCTACACTCAGTAGAAAACATCTTTGTGTGTCACTAAATAATAATAAATTCATACCGTGTTCTACCAAGTCTATATTTAAAAAGTTGCTTTCAATACTCCACAACAAAAGCGCTTCTGTCGGTCCATGCAATTTGACGAATGTACTTACGATGAACGTTTGTGTGACAGACCTGCGGGGCGACCTCCCAACTCAAAGCCATACAAATAGTATGGCTTTGAAAGCCATATTCGGTATAGTATAACCATAACTTGTTATACTATACAAATTTTCGAACCATGCATTTGCTTGCAAGTGGCCGCACCGCTGGTCTGCGACTGATTATATTTCGAATACACACTGGTGTGACACACTAGAAACCTTTACTGACTATTAATATTGTGGACACGACATCGAGACGTTTCGATTCCTGTAGTGTCCCACGAATGTTCTACAAGACAAACTGATTTTATTTAAAAAAAAAAAAAAAAATCCATACTTTGCACTTCGTAACATTTTTCTAAATTGAAATAAAACCACTTTACTGTATTTAACTCGCGTTTAATTAGATGTTACATTATTATTATACACTACTTTACAGCGATCGTGGTCAGGGGAACACTGAAGATGTCAGTCTTTGATAAGTTTTAAGTTAACTACCGCCACTTTGTGTTATATTTTGAGCGGTCCGATTCACGCACCGAGCTCACGGTGTCAGATTGTTGAAAAGTGTGAGGACGTCAGGAGTTATTATTCGCATGATGGGATCCCAAGCTGGTGGTACACTCCAACCATCTTCTCTATTGAAATAGGATGTTTTTTGATTTGAATAGCCTCACGTAACATTTTAGGAATGAGGCGGTGTTTTTTGGCGAGGATTTGGTGGTGTGAAATTGTTTTATTTCAAATGTGTAGTGGTCGCGAAAATATAAGACAATACATTTTTTTCCTATTGTCATGGTTCTCGCACATTTGCATGCTTTCGTACTTAGGTAGCAATAACATTGACTACAACAAACATACACCCGCAAAGCCGCAACAGAATCAACTGAACTGAAAGTAATCAAAAATATCTGCGGTTCATCAGAAAAGCAATTCTAACACACAGTGATAGAATCGTATTTTGCTTGCAGCTTACTTAAATCTTTAACAGGTAAAACGCGATTCTAATGCTGTGTAATACGGTTGATTTTCTTTTTGCACTTCAAGCCCAGATAATTCTGTTGCTAATTGTACAAGCTTCGTACTTATTCTATCACTTCTTGTTGAATCTTTAGTCAGTAGTGTTATGATATTTATAGTACATAATCCTTTTATTTATATTTATTTGGTGATAAGATTAACATTGATTATCTTAATTATTTAATAATAAAGATAATTACATAATATACCAGTCAGTATAAAATTTATTGTAAAGCGCTCAATAGTGATTGCGACAGTGATAAATCTTATTTCAAAATTATAATGATAAATGTTTAAAAATGAAGAAAATGCTTCTTTAAGAAATGCTTAATTCTTCAGAAACTTACAGCAGATATAGCGTGTTTGGGCTCTTATGAATAGTCTTAGTTAATAAGATGGTGTTAGATAGATTATTAATGACGCCGGGGGTCACTTACAATTTTTAATTCTGTAATTCATTATGATTTTGATTTGTAACGCTACCGTAATTTTGAGATATCTTCATGACTCACTGAATTTGGATACCGATAATAATGATACCAGAATTATGTGTTACCGGTTAAAGCAGTTTTCCGTCCCTGGCTAAAAGTACTAATGACTATTTTTTATATTCACGTTTATTCACTGTCGCAAACACTAAAGAGCATGTACCGTAAAATATACAAATCGCTATGTCACTTCGTTGACAGAATAATATCGCCTATTTGTTGTATGTGAGGTAATTGCTATTATATCATGATCCGTTTAACATTCCTGCTATCTAGGAACCCAGAATACATTAGGTGAGTAAGAACACGCGTCAGAAACATTTGGTGTTACAATAACTGTTGTATGAAACTAACTGACTAACTTTAACTTTATTAGGTTATGACTTTCTGGGCTCATTACTACCATAATACTATAAATCTATATTTAAGCATTGTACATCTCTATCTCTCTCTCTGTCTCTCTCTTCCAATAACAATTGGAAAATAGTAATATATATTAGTACTGTCATAAAGGCTCATTCGACCTGTTAGACCTCTCATCACTTCATTTTACTGGATTTTTTTATATTAATTTTTAGTGAACTCCATGTGGGGAGGTGCAGTTTTAAATGTTGGACATTTTAAAGTGCACCTTATAGTTGCATTTTAAAATCGAAGACACTTTTAAATGTCAACTGTTAAGTCAGCCATCTTTTTACATCCTTATGGAGAGATAGGGACGTACTGTACAATTTATTGTCGAGTCATACTTTGTCTATTCTTGCGTTCCGAACATACATTAAGAGTAACACAGCATGCAGTAGATTGAAGAACGACCACCTTACAGAAGATCGCAACCATCTAATAGTACTATCTAAATTTGTAAATGTCATTATGAAAACCAATGCTGCGGTTACACTACCGTGATAGGGCAATAATTATGGCCATAATGGAAACAAAAACTACGTGTAGCCACGAGTTTATGGCCATAATTTTAGAATGCCAATCATTATGGCATATGGCGGTAGGCAATACCTTCGGCGGCGGTCTTTTTTCGCATATCAAAGAAAATTTGGTTTGACGACCGGCTGGCCGAGTGGTCTGTACCCCAGGCTACTCGGTCAAGAGGTCCCGGGTTCGAATCCCGGTAGGAACAAATGTTTGTAGGATGAGTACGAGCATTTGTTTACGAGTCATGGATGTTTATATGTTTATTTAGTATATTTCTAATATTTATATACATATTATTATCATTATTTATCCGTTATCTAGTATCCATACTACAAGCTCTTAATGATGCTTACTTTGGGCTAGATAATAGGTGTGAGTGTATAAATATTATTATTATTATTAATTACCGCGGTAAGTAAAATGTGTGTTGTGTGGCTACAACTACAGCTTGCTCAGTGTGCAACAGGAGTTTATCGGAAACGCACGTGTCGACCGACATTGTTTGGTTGGAACGCCGCTCGAGTTTTGAATGATTCTAATCTAAACCAGGTCTATGGGATACCAGTCTGGAGAATTATAGAAATGGTCTACCATATTCTTATAAATCTTGGTTTAGCTTTGTTAGATTCATTCCACCCGAGCATCAACGTCCATCTTGCAAATTTATGTTTTTACCGCATATTTTTAACACCCGACGAAAAAGAGGGGTTTTATAAGTTTGACGTGTCTGTCTGTGTATCGGTGTATCTGTGTATCTGTGTGTCTGTCTGTGGCATCGTAGTGCCTAAACGAATGGACCGATTTTGATTCAGTTTTTTTTTGTTTGAAAGCTGATGTGACTACAATGGTTCTTAGCTATTATTTATGAAGATCAGTTCAGGCGTTTGATGACTATCAGCGCATTTTCTACATAATAATAGGTTTACTAACTTTCACAGATCCGATTGATTTCAAATTTAGTGTTCTGTCACTTCGGTGACATTCCGATGACATACTAACATTGAGCTGATTCTATAGTATCAAAAAGTCTGCGAAATACTTAATTCTTCAGAAACTTACAGCAGATATAGCGTGTTTGGGCTCTTTGAATCGTCTTAGTGAGATGGTGTTAGATAGATGATTGATGACGCCGGGGGTTACTTAAAATTTTTAATTTTGTAATTATTTTGTCATGTCTAGGTAAAGTAGTGTAGCCACGCCGCTTGAAGGCGGTAATTAAATGCCACAATTATGCCGGTAGCAGGGGCGGTAGACGATAACAGTAGTGTAGCCGAGCATAAAAATAGTGTTCTCTACTGATAAAGTATTCGTCGAAGTGGTGGTAGGTCTGAATAAAGACGATTTAAAAGAACTTAGTATGATTCTATTTGAATATTAAGTATTTTTGTTCATCTACTATCCTATGAAATGAAATAATGCACTGTTAACCCATGACAGTGTCGATATGAACGCTAACAAGTCGACAGTACATTAAGCGTAACCGTTTGACCTTGAGACCGTCCTTACTGCGTTCTTAATAGAGGCGGCTTTCGTATTGCAACTGTTACACTTGATGTGCTGTCATGTGTATTAAAACGACGTCTGATATATTAAAGAACGCCATGTCCAAATGAAATGCTTAACAGAATAAGCGCTGTTATAATAGAAATTGTGTTACAGGTATTGCGAAGTTTTTCTATGTTTTTGTCAAAGATTATGGCAATGTTAACTATTGTTGTAATTTGGGTTCTATCTTCTGTAAGGTAGGGTCAGTCGACAGCACATCAAACGTAACAGTTTGACCTTGAGAACCCTTTTACTCCGTTCGAGATAGAGGCGACTTTCGTAGCGCAACTGTATCATTTGGTGTGCTGTCGTCTGTACGTCCATTGTTTTAGGAGGAATATGTCTTTTGATTAAACAGAACTACATTTATAATGGAAGCTGTACACGTTACCAAAGTGCTGCTTTATTGGTTGGTGCATTTCTTGATGTACTTTATAAAGCAAAGGCAAAATTGGGCAAAGGAGCTGGGCCAACGTGCGATGTTGTCTCGAGAAACAGACTCCAAGCGGCTTTAATTAGGTCGACAGTACCGGATTGAGTCGCGTCACGAATAGAGTTGAATATTATAATGCATATTTACTTAAAGTTAATTGTTGGATAAGATAATTTGGAAGCGTTTTTTTACATTTTTTTTAATAAATATACAAAACGAAAACGTAAACTCCTGTCGTCTCACTCGTACACTTGAATCAACGAAATAAGTTGATTTTTGATTCATTTTGATATACCACTGACTATAAAAGTATGCACACACAGTGCACCTGGTATTATTAGTGTCGAACCGGGCTTATTTCATCTCACGGAGATCAAATAACTACATAATTTGTTGATCCCAGAATTGTGAGGTATTTTCGATAAAAACACGCTGTCCATAAAAGCCAACATCTTTATATATGACATAATTACTATATCCGATTTCTAGTCTTGAATCTTTACTCATAAAGCAACTCTAAAGCCATTTCGAGTACGCCCTAACTTATCACAAGCTTACTGGAATACTGACCCATGAGTACATAAATAAGTCAAAGTTAAGTTGACAGACACAGGGTTGTCTTAGCGCCATCTATCGTCTGCTTTTGATATTATATAGAGGGTGTAAAGGAAAAGCTGTCGTAACAAAGGCAGATTGCAGTGCTAATCAACCCTTATCCGATTTGTAAAAAAAACAGTTGTTTCATTCGAACCGATAGTTATTAATAACGGTGTAGATATTATTATTATAATTTAGTATTAAACGGCTGTTTCTTAGGCAATTTTTTTAACGAACAGTACAAAGGATGACCAGCACTGTGATCTGCCTTCGTTTACAAGAGCACCCTGTGTACTGGGATGGCAACATAGTCTAACAGACATACAGATACACTACGACGTTGTTGTTAGTTAACACTATATTTTTTTGTGATAGTCATACAAATGGGATTGGAAAGAACTTCTCGGGGGGCCTATTTGATTACAGATATTTTTATTAAAAATCATAACTGTAAAATAACTTTAAAGAAATACGAAAGATGTCGCTAAAACCACCCTGTCGGTATTTAACTCCACAATGACATAAGGACTGATAGGTCAGTGTTTCACTAAGCGTGCGTTTTGCTTATGACTGAATTTGCTGATTATTTTAAATAAACCATTCGTGTACAGTGGCCATCATATATCAATACACACAATTACAGTTTTCTAGCATGGAACAATGAAACTAATCCTCATCAATGACTTTCCCCAGCTTCAAAGGCGAACTGCCAGAAGGGAAGCATTTGCGTGTGGACAACAAGAACTTCTATTTTGACATCGGACAGAACAACCGCGGCATCTACATGAAAGTCAGCGAGGTGGTAACATCGTTACAAGTAATTGTAGCACAATCATAACCGATTATATTCGTGATGCTGCGAGGTCGCGATCACTGAGTGAGTTGAGCTCGTTGCCGGAATCTTCGTTGCTAACTTTTGGAACCGGTTCATTTCAGACATGAGACAGACGGATACGACATTGTTTTTTTTTGTTATATTTAACACTACCCGCGTATATAAAAAAAAACACTCTTGCACATATTTGGGATTAACGAGTGAAACTTAATTTTTAATTTTATACGGAAATACATTACTGTTCAAAAGTTTAGCTTTTTTAAAGAAAGATAAAAACTATATTTTTTAAATATCGTGTGGTGATCGCGGCCTTTCAGTGTCATTAGGTATACTCTTATCTATGTATACAGTTTTATAAGTAGTTGCGCAATATAAGTGTTTTATCGTATTCATAGAAAAGGCTGTACATATATTTAACTTTTTGGTGTTGGGCATCGCATGGTAAATATTATTAATTCAGAGCCAGTTAAAAACAGTTATTTAATTTTAGAAACCAGTTCTCTCAGTAACCAAATGGAGTTTCATGGTTTCTATGTGAACCCCTTATCAGGGTTTTATTTTTAGTTTGTAAATATACAACGAGTTCTTTTTGCTGTTCATATTTTTTTTGATTTTCAATTTTTTATACTACTAGATGACAAACAAGCTGACGGCCCACCTGATGGTAAGCGGTTACCGCCGCCTATAGATACCAGCAATAACAAGGGAAAATCGCTTGTCACTTACATCAATCTATGTAAAACACCTTTACGTGAAATATGACGTCACATATCTAAACGTTTAGTCCGTCTTTTTCATTGTAGTACAATGTGAAATGTGTAGATGGCGTGAGGACTGATGTTCTTCTTCTTCTTTGTTTTTTGCCCCAATGTTGTATGATTCTAACTTTGCATGTGATGGCTATTGTACGGTATGCATCGCGCGTTGTTCAGGTGAAGAGCAACTTCCGCACAGCCATCACGGTCCCGGAGAAGTGCTGGACGCGGTTCCGCGACATCCTCGCCGACTACTGCGACAAGATGTGTCGCGCGCACCACCATCCCGACGCGCTGCCGGTCAGTATGAACGCGCGACTCGCGGCGATTGCGACAAGTCGTGTCGCAACAATGAAAAGCCTAAGCAACATAAATGAGTTCTTTGCAGATAAAGATAAATAATAAACTTATGATTGAAATGTAACATACTTAAATTTGTGTCTCTCTATTAGATAAGTGTCGCTCTCTTAAAATTGCAGTGCCCTTGCAGGGTGTCACGTGCTCAATGTTTTGAAAGAATCTTTTACCACCATAATGTACCATGTGACAAGCAATAAATAAATAAATAAATAAATAAATAGATAAAAATATCAATTGGGCCACTAAAAATATGATTTGGATGAGTCGGCCATTTCATCCCGCTTATTATTTCAGCTTCTTAGTTTATTATTATCTGTCTAGGTATTGGTTGAAATATGGTCCCACTTCGGGCGCCAAAATGACTATATTAATAACTAATTATTTAAAATATAACTAAGTGGATATTGACAGATTATAATCCCAATTTAGGCGCCAAAGTTTTTGTAAATAAGCTTAAAGTAATTTATAATATGTATAACTTCGTAGATATTGATTGAAAATCAGTCCCACTTTGGGCGCCATAATTGTTATAAATAATCATAGTTATTTATACTATAACTAATTAGACATTGATTGAGTGAGTAATTGGTTTCACATTGGGTGCCATTTTTTTATAAATAAGCATAATATTTATTTATAATACAACAAAGCAGATGACTGAGAAGTTGTCCCAGTATGGGCGCCAAAATTTTTGACAATGGTTAACACTGCTAGTTTTGTAAAGATTAATAAATAACTGTATTTGTATTTGTCTTCTAGGGCGGAGGCGGCCCCAGCACGCAACCCCCACGCCCAGACATAGTAAGCTTAAAATACACTTATCTTGTCAATGTGTAATATGTATTGATTTGTTATAATTAGGATAAGAGAGATAGATCACACTCGAATTATAAATGCCTGACACTTCCATCTTACCCCCTAGGCAGGGCGTGAGTAGTGTCCAAGGTGTTACGAGCGTCTATAGGCTACGGTAACTGCTTACCACATCCTTACAGTTCAAAATACGCGAACATTACCGAAGCATAACGGGAGTACTTTGATCCAGCCTTTATACGTGCTGGTCACAGGCCTACCTACATAGGAGAAACTCAGGAGTTTGGCCCATAACACTACCACGCTGGCCCAATCCGCGTTAGTTGGTTAAATCATGTGCGGTAACAACCGGGACTAATGGCTTAACCTGCACGACGAAGCAGGGAGGAGCTCGAGGTTACAGATTTTGATGGACCATCCCGGGATCGACCATGGCGAAAGTTGCATTGTGTTTGTAATCGCAGAGCGCTCAAACGCCTCCGAGCTGCTCTACGCCACCGAGCTCCTCGAAGTACTTTGGTCCTTAAAAAATGGCCTTTGTCCTTTACCAGTCTTAACAATCTCCAAGCCAAAAGTTATCTAAATCGGCTAAGAGTGAAAACTTAACAGATAGACGGACAAATAGACAGAGAACTTTTGGTGCCTACAGACTCAAATTCCTATGGCCTTTCAAACCAAAATAATATAATGAGGAATTTTCCAAAAGGAATAAGGTTTTAATTATATTGTGTTTTTATAATTTCATTGGTGGTGTATTGAAAAGTATAAAAAATTGCTTCCTTTCGCATTTATAATATTTTCTAGAATGGTCAAATTATTTATGTATCTCTAGGACACATTAACCGGAAGTGCCCCGAGCCGGATTTGATTCGAGCGGCGCGCCGCCCTCCACTGAACTAAACACGCCACCACTACCGCTACCACACCACTACACTACACTACCACCACCCCTACCGCTACCTGCCGCCGATACCCGCTACCCAGCAACCAGAGACTTCAGTGTAACACGGCTAGGCGTCTAGCCTTCTATCTGTATATAGTATTTTATATATATTATATAAATATATATATATATATATATATTTAGTAGTGTATGTATTAGCGACGAGCGACGCTCCTTTTGACGTCCTTACTTAAAAGTATATGTATATTAATTGAGGTTCACGATTGAGAAGTAGTTTTTTATTTATTTGTGTTGGCAGCTATTATCTTGTAAACGTATAGAAATATAACTCGGTTTTATTATTGAACTAATACAAGACAGTTTTGAGTAGTTTTTCAACATGGTAATATTTTTTGTAGAATTTTTCTCCTTTAATATGGCAACACGTTCACAAGGCGTGTCGCTCGACGCGAACGCTCTGATTTCCGAAACTAGTTTTAAGGTGATGTGATAACATGTTTGAGCTTCATTGTTTATTTTCCGATTCGATTCGTCGGCATGGTACTAATGTTGCACTGACGATTTTATTTGTTGCTGATTATTATTAGTGGTCTGTGTGGTCGGACGGTGTTGCCACTGCAAAAAATCCGGAAAGCTTAGTAGATTTTGGGAGTATTTAGTTTTTTCTACACACAATCGTTGTGTGCCAAAAATTCTGTTTTCGCAACTCAAAGCTATAACGAAAATCAAATTTAAAGAACTAATCGGATGTGGCCTTTTAATCTAAATTATTCCTTGAGCCTCGCCGAGGACTTGTTTTCCGGAACTATATATTTGGCTCTCAGCTTTACTGTTTTATATTATACTTTTAATATATCTCCCCCCTTTTTTCGTGTAAATAGTTTGGCACATGATATCGGGACTATGAATTGTATCGAATGGTTAAAAAGTCGGAATATTGATTCCAGTTATGAAGTCATACATTTTTGTTAATTTATATGATATTAGTATGTCAGGTCGTGTATCTAACGTTCAATTGGCTATAAACGTTTTAACTGATCACGTCTGACTTTAAATTGTAACAACATAATAAAAAGAAAAAAAATCTGTTGATTGTAAAATGCCACTTATCTAGCTTGTAGGTTTATGTGTTTTTTTAACATGGATAATTTAAATATAGTTTTTTTTGTCTCAACTAAGATGCATACGGCAGGCACGGATGTATGCGGGAGGAGACTTGAGCTGTAAATAGAATTTCATATAATATTGTTTTGCAAAGACTTCCCAGATTAGTGTCAAAAGAAAATGTGCTTTATTGCTATACAAATAAGTAGTATACTTCAATACAGCACAGGTTATCCTCCTTTTAATGAAGCACCGGGTGTTTACAGGGCATATCGGCCGGTGTAACTAGACCCTTCTCTGCTCCCATAGCTCGAGGAGTGAGGGGTCGTGTTACAGTCGCCATTTCGAATCATTAGGTAAGTGTCGCATTGCTGTGATATACTCGTACGATCCAGGAGAATGAGAAATGTATCGCGTGATATGGGGACGGCCGCCGCTGCTATATTTTCAATTTGGCAAGATTATCTAGGTATTCGGACTATTTGGAATAGATATAATTATAGATGACTTAAGTGAACATTTTAAGTGTTTTTAGAAATATTTTTTTTACCCTACTATGAATTTTTCGTTGGTGTTGAAAACATCAACTCGATGAGTGAAACTCAGTTAATTATGTGATATATAAAATAAAATTGTCGAGTTTGACTCGCTCACAAAATTGATAAAAATATTTTTGTCGATAGTGCCAGAAGACTTTGCTTACTTAAGTTGCAATTTCAACTCTAAAGTATTTATTGCCTGTAAGGCGCTGTTCCCATGAATTGACAATCATAAAACTTTTATACTTTAAAATGTTATAGGCGGTGCTACATTGAGATAATTTTGAAACTGTTTTTATACCTTATTGTGGTGGCAAAAGAGTTTGTGTATATCACAATGTAAATAATTTGTAGCGGACTCAATTGGCTCTTAATCCCGTAAAGTTAGGGCTTAAATTTGTTCAATTTTTTTAAATAAAGTTGTGGAAATGATTTAGCGGGTTTTCTTTTATCAAATGTTTAGAAACTTTGCCTCAGAAGCAATCGACGAAATTCTCTAATATTATCTAAGGCTTTTTATCATAATAATTCATATATTTATATAATGTAATGAAATTTAGGGGGGCATAGGGGTTTTTTAGGAGGTTTGGGGCGGCGGCCTTCTCCTATGGTATAGGTTAAGTTTGGTTATGTAAGCACCCTGTGTTTGACTTACTGAAGAGTTGCTCTTGGAAAATCAGCTTTATTGATAACGATAAACCGTTGAGTTTGAAATATGCCTACTTTAAAATCTGTCGTAAGCACTCTTAAATTTCTTTGTTAGATCACAAATAGCTACCCACTTTAACACACAGCTAGGTCGATGTGGGTATCACACAAAAATATGTTCTAATACACTAGTATTACGACGTATTATCGTGTGCTAATCAAACGGCCTCATTGGGCATCTTTCAGAGACTTTACTATAAAGACCTTTAACTGTATGAGCAATTTTTTTTGTATAATTTTTGGTTTGTTCAAGAGCAACTCTCTAGTAGCTACGCGTGAATGTAAGCGCGTGCGTGTTTGTATATATGTATGTACGTATGTATATGTGTGCGCGGGACGCAATAGGCTAAGCTCACCAGTACACCAGGCGTCGGACGTGCCTTTTATTATATTTATGCATTTTTCTTTAATTATTATTTCGATTATAATTACTGCATCAGCGGATTTCACCTTTCATTGGTAGATTAACGCTCGGCGTCGCGATGTGATTGCTCTAAGGATTAATGTTAAGGTTATGCAAATTAATCTGACTAGATTATGCTGAATCAGCTTAGATTGGGCTCTCCAGGTCTTAAAAAATAATTGTAGGCCTCTCAAACCCAGTTGTAATGTGACTAATATAATACGTTATCCAATCACGCGATAACCTGTTTCTAGATGACATTAACTAAATTTAAATACAGAGCATCTCTTCCTCTTAGTATTGATTAGAAAAGGATGGTTCTAAAATTACTTAAACTGTAGCATATAATTTTGTAAACTTTCTAAAATTAAAGCTGTCTTATCTATAATTTAGTAAGCACTTCTGAAATTTACTATTTTTATTTATATATAGTGTTAATAGCAAATATTAACAAATGTCCATCTCCAATTTATATCGAGAGAAAGCCATGTTATCTAAATTTTGATATAGGGAGTGTAACAAAGGATTGTGTCACTAAATAACCTTAGACCCTATTGTTATAAGTAGATTGTAAATTTGTCTTCAAATTGTCGTGCTTCGACTGGAAACCAGATCTGAGTAGGATGACTTTCTGAGGATCTACAGTATCTGCACAGGATCTACTAATAGGACCAATTTGCTGAGTAAACAGACCTAGAATCTTCCTAATCTATGAATAAATTATCGTGTGGTAGACCCGGAAGCAATGTCTCTCCATATCTAGTCGGCTTAAGTTGCGTACAATATTCCCTCTAACTTGTACCTATGTATCCCAATTCGCAGACGTGATGAAACGTTAATTGTGATGTGATTTGTAAGCTTATTGTTTTTATTATTATTATAAAGTTAAGAACGATTGTATATTCGACCTTCCCCGCTTAGAGCTTGTTTAGCAATATATAGACACCGGTGATTAACTAAAGACAACTATTTGTTAATGTATAAAGTACTTGTTCGTGCAGTTTATTTTAAAGTGCGTACTACCAATTTAGGCGTTTTATCTCTTTCCCACTGTACGTTGTGAGAACAAGACAAAACAGTTTACTAAACGAAAAAGGTTTGAAATCATAAAGCATGTCTTAGCTTGTTCACTGTCAGCTTAATGTTACAATAAGTATTATAGTAAGTGATCGCACACGATAGGTGTCGGTCGTGCGATCGTTTGCGGATAAACAATTTAATTGTCAACGATTTAGATTGCAGAGTTTTTGAAGTAACAGAATTAAATACAATTTATATGTGTAATCAACACAATTTTTATGAGTTTTAAAGTGATAATTATTAAGGAACACCATTTTTTATTATATTTTTTTTGAGGTTTGCTATCTATACGAGAGTCGTCAATTGCCATTATGGATACTTCAAAAACATCTGAAACTAGTCGCGTGAAGCAGTATCTGTATAATAGTGTATTTTCACCCTTATGGATCATAGAAATAGAAGGCGTTTTAGATTGCCACCTCATAGCGGCCCGTGTAGCCAGGTGCAGTCTAAATCTGTCCCAATGTAGGTTAATTTACAGTACATTTTCCTCCGATGACCATAAAGTGGCATAAGTCGGTGACGTCCGTTAAAGAGTTACATATAGAAGAAAAAAAGTAAAATAACTATATAAAAAAAATCTCTTTCTATGAGTAAAAAAATAGAAATATATTAGAAGCGAGGGCGGCGCGGTGTCATTCTTTATCGTAAGTTTAGGGTAGTACTGAGGGGCGGGGTCTTCCGGCGTCGGGTCGTGTCGGCCGGCGTCGGGGCGCGTCGGCTGTCGTCGGCTGTAGTCGGCTGTCGTCGGGCCGCGTCGGGCCTTGTCGGAGTCCCGAACCGCTCGATGGTACTGCGGCCTCGCGAGGAGGCGCACACACTACACTCATCTATTAGATGTAAGATCCTTTCCTTCAAGTCTAGGTTCCATAAGTCCTTGCGATGGTCTATTTACTTGTTAAAAGAGTTTTTAGATGCTAGATTAATCATTTGCTATTATCACCAGTTGCATTGGCCTTCTCCCTATTCTGATAAGTATGTTTAACTTGTACTATATCCAAGTTACCATCCAGTAGCGTTATAATAGTTGGACCCCAACGGAAGGTTGTATATGTGCCTCCCCGCGATTAGTGGCTTAATTTAAACAACAATATTATGGTACAAAAAGTTAATTAAGTTCCATAGACATTTAGGAACTACAGAGTTTATATTTAGATTAAATTAAAGAAGTATATCCTCTGTCTACGATCAATAAAGTATATAACGCTACGATACGAGATATTAATGTTAAATAGTGTATACGTTGTCTAGCTATCGCGTGGGTGCAAGTCTGCAATTGTCAGTAGTGAATGGTACGTGGGTGTTTCGCTGAAATGATGACTCATCAATCGAAATCTCCGTTTGATTGGCCGGTGGTCATTTGTTTCTCAAGGTCTTAAGAGCTGAATTATTTCTGCCATCAGCAAATCCGCGTGAAACTTGAGTTACAACAGTGATGGGAAGTGTTAAGATCCGATATACAGAGTGGAGCCGTCAATACGACAATAAATTCAATATCAAGTGATTGTTCCTTGTTGACCAGGTGGCCCGTCAGCGTGTTTTTTATATAGTTCTATAAAAAAAATCTAACATGGGCAATATTACTTCATAGAAGTTGTTTCCTATTTTTAAAACCATCTTCACTTCATATTTTCAGGACATTTGTATGAAGTAATATATCATTGGCTGCATTACATCACAGAAATGTCATGAAATTATCAAACGAATAAGATGTTTTTGAAAGTGGTAAACTGCTTCTATGAACTAATATAGCCGATGTTATAATTTAGGGCAAGGGCACACCTGCTGAACGTACGGCGCCGAAAGTTCAGCGACTGACGTTTCAGTCGTAATATTCCGTTGCTATGACAAACTAAACGTTCAGAACGCGGCGTCTTGTCCAGCGCGCTACGCGACGGAAAATAACGCGTAACGCGTCGCGTGATGTGTCGCTTGCTGTGCAAAATACATAGAATGCGTTGCTGAAATAATCGCCCCAAGGAAGGTTCGGTGTTACGCCGAACGCGACGTAATTTCGGCTGATGTGTCATAGGGGACTTCAAAAACACTGCGAGCGTATTCAACTGAACGTTCGGCGCCGTACGTTCCGCAGATGTGTCGCGACACTTATTGTCGTATTGACGGCACCACCCTGTATCTTGGTATATTACTGATGCAGACCATCGGTCATTGAGTTCGCAGTTGGCTTGCGTTCTGCCCTGTGATCCCGCGCGGCGCCCGCCCCTCCTCAGCCACACGCTTGATGCACCCGGTATACTCAACGGGAATATTCTTTTACACTCTCAACACGTGAAGAAGAAAATTCACGAAATGAAACGATCAAACTAGGCGTCTGTCTATAAGCTTTTCAAAAACTGCGCAGTAGCGTTTCATATTCTACAATTGGGCTTACCAGGTGTATAGTGTAGTCGCTAATTAATTTAGGCTTGATTTAGTTATGGCACGCGTTCGTAATTACCTAACTTTAAACGTTAAATCTTTCGGCTTCTGGCAGATTCACGTGGTCGTGTGTCTAAGGGATTTATAACTAGTGCCTCATGGGCGATCTCAATATGTTACTATCTAGATCATATCTATCGCTGATTCCCTAGTAATTTAAGAATTTCAATGATGTTCACTGCTCGGTGTATAGGTCCTGTGTGTTTGTGAGCGCGTGCCAACGTATGATTGTTCTGCGTCGTGGTCGTGTGCTCGTCAACTCGCTGCAGTCTGAAATGATAGTCAATTAACGTAATCATTAATCGCTACGCAGCGCCGCCGTCACACTCCCGCTACAATGTTCCGCTTACAATTCGATATAAATAGCTCCCAACGAATATTTTGCAAACGGCTCTAACTTTGGACCTAACAGTATTTGCAAGGCTCTAAAATTTCACTTTTCGATCTAAAACTCCGCTCAATAAATATGTGTAAGAAAGTTAGTGTTTAGATGTTCTAGTATCCTCGGAAGTCTTCGAAAAACGTGACATCGACATGCGAATAGTTTAGGTCCATCGTTCCCAAATTTGAGTATGGAGTGTGCCCGCGGCGGTGCCCCCCGCGCCGCCCTCGTCTATAAGTGTTATACATACATTAAATAGTACATCTAGTTATGGATGATTACAAAACTGTGAGAAACTAAAAAATCAGAGTTATAATAGTACGTTAGTTTTAATTATATTTCTGATATTAATTGATGTTTTGCTAAAAGATAATTTATCTGTGCGTTACGTTTGATGTCGCGTGGGTGTGCGCGTGCGTCGGTGTCGCAGCGACCGCGCCGAGACTCATTTTACCTACAGACAATATTCGTTACTTTAGAGTTCCTCGATTCACTGCTGTAATATCGTATGCACCGTTGGGCCACTAAATGAGGCTCGTGTTCTTCAACTAATTCCCTGAAGGTTCGTTAGATCAGATCAAGTAAATAAATATATACGGGAATCTAAAGCAATAATAGTCATACCTTCACGCGAGCCAACATTACTTGGTCAAGCTTTAATGAATAATTAAACCCGCCACTTATATAACCTCAAAAATACTATATTACATATAAGCAATACCACAGTACCTGAAATTGATTAAAAAAGAAAATATATAAAAGGTAATAGTTCGGAAATATTGATTGGATACAGTAAATAGATAACATGGCGGTGTTCGATGAGCAGATACAAAAACTGGATAATGTTTGCGTTATTGTGGACGATTGTTGTATGTTTGACTTTCAGAATGAGTATGTGGACGTTGGCAATGAATGTTGAAATACAGAAATCGTCCCGCAGGTTGAGTTGTGATGTCGATTGATTTTAAATTTATTTGTTCGTTAGTTTTGAACAAGTGATCGTACTAGGCAAAGGGGACACAGGAAACGTAATATTCATTTGCTGTGTACTTGATTCATCAAACTTTTAACTGTCTAAGTTTCGAAAGCTAACGCTTCCCGTGCCCTCTGGTGTGTAAATACAGGCTGGCTAATATATTTCGAATAATACATCTTCTTTGATTCATAGGCTTGGGAGAGAATAGGTCGAAGTTTTCAATAATACAGTCGGAACGTACGTGGGTCGGATGTAGATACCCTCGTCGGTGGTAGAAGTAACACGCAAGCATAGGTGGAGGGTCGGAGCCCTCACTGTTAGAGCAGCTCGATCACTCCCCGGAGTGAGGAGTGCGGCGGTAACATTAGGTCCTGGTTAGGGTAAACGGTTGAAGGGATCATAAGCGAGGTGATAGGACTTGTTATTAGCATTAGGATAAACTAGATTCGACTGGCTCGTGTCTCTGCCCTGCTTGACTGTTAACAAGGAAATATACTTTTCTAACAAGGTTGTTTGATTGACCAACATCAGGTCTATTGGACATGCGCCAGTCGTTTGTAGACAGTTGGTTTAGGAGGTGCCATACGTATGAGTTGAGTCACCAGTTACCCCGATACAGCAGCGGTTGGCAGCCCTGTTCGTCCTTTTTGGAAGCAGTATGGCCAATCGCATCTGTAACGACACTATGGCGTTTGGAAAAGGACGGATCATTCAGTATCCGAAGAGTTTACTTTCTTTGCGTAGGTATGAGTATGTAATAGGATATCCTTTGTATTAACGTCCAGGAGATAGTGGAACGGTAATCGCTTCAGTTTTATGTTTGTATCTATCTTTAAGGAAGATCGCTGGTCGCGTTGAATGTCTGCTGCGAGATGTTACGCTGCGCTCGCGAAGCTTGGTGGACGATTAGTGGCGGGCATTTGATCAGGCCAGCTACAGAGGTCGACGACCTCGATGTCGGTTTATTTGTGTTGTACCTATAAGTGATAAGTAAGCCGAGCCGGGCCCCGCTCGGTCTCGATCACGTCACGAGTGATACGCGAGATAAATATCATGAGTGTGAGGTGGAGGTGAACAAATACTGCCAATCGAATGTAGTTTATAATAAATAATGGTAAATGATTTGTAGAGTTAAACGATTTCGAAATATTGTGTCCTGAATATTTCATATTTTATGTATAGTATCGATATGCGGTGGCTTGGTGTTGTTCAAATGTTCAGGCTCAGTCTGGCCGCCTGCTGTTCGGGCGGCGCCACGCGGTGTTCAGTTTTGTTCGTGCCTTCGATGCTCATTTGATATACTTTCGGACAATAGTCGCTGTACGATTTATTTGTGTGTTACATCTGATGTTTGGACATAATCGGCCACCATGTAAATGTTTTCCTTAGGGTGAGGACAATGGATACAAACTGTGTTCTGTAGAGTACCGAGCGACAGGGCGTTGTCTAGATAGGTTTGCACTTGTCGTGGCGGCCATGTCGCGCGAGCCCTTGCGGCCGCCATCTTGTCGAGCTGCGCCGCGCGACATGACCTCCGCGACCTAATTAAGGGCGGACGTTGTTCGCTGGAGCTAAGTTGTAAAAAAAAAATAGATTGCAATATAAATTGTGGTTGTTAGGTATAAGAAGACGGCATATTGGGTGTTGTGTATGAAGAGGGGGAATGAGACTTAGCGAGGAAATGGAAACGTGAGAGTCCCATAGCGAACGTAATATACTCGAAACTTTGTAAGAAATTCACAATAAATCATTGTCGATGCTCTCAGGATTATGTATATCTTCCTGATAGTGAGCACCCAATATGCACCGACGTAGTTGATAATTTTGATATCGTGAAGTACGGAATTGTGGGACTGATGTGGCTCATGTGATGAGGATAAAGGTTTTTGTATTATTGATTTGTAATGTTTCGTGTGTAACACGGCTCGCTTTCTTGAGACTGGTTTGGTATGTAAGGGGCTCGCGGCGGTGCTGCGCGGTGCTTCGCCCTTGCAAGAGGAATACTTATACATTCCTGCGACGTGGTTGACGGACAGCTGCGCCGTGCGCCCCAAAGGTCGTCTCATTTCATAATCCGCGACATCTTCCGCAACTCGGCAGTTCGAACGGATCATGGAACGAGCTCGCCTGTGAGTTTTTGTATCCAAAGATTGAATAGTGTGATGTATAACTTCCTATAGGTTTATTATTAATATACTAGTATTTTATATACTTACTTGTTATTTTTCTATTGTTCGACACTAGTTGATATTTAAATTTGGAAAAAAATGACAGATCTCCTGATCGAATTTTAAAAGAAATGAACTTTGTAAGTTTTGTATGTATGATGTAAACACTCATGACGTGATGGCGCCCTCTCTGGGACGATGCGGTCAAGAGAATAGTAACTTAGTGTACCTATATTCTATTAGCACCAGTGTCTGTCACGTTTTTTTAAATATGTATCTTGGAAAGTGTGGTATCCTGTGCTCAAACGTGACCCAGTGCTTGTCCCGGGAACAAATTTGCAAAGCAATATCCAATCCGTAGTTTGAGCTCAGGAGGTAGATATCTGAGTGGAGGAAGGCAGTTAGACTGCGTAGATGGTGCTTGTGTGTACTTACGATGGATATCATATTGTTATATTATTTCTATACTTACTTGAGAAAAAAAATATTGCGCCTATTTATTTTTTATGATAAGGAACGGAAAATATTTTATTTCAATATTTTCCATTTGGCAAATGTTGATTGCGATTCAATATTGTATTACTCTTGTTTGTGAGCGCGCCGCGTCTGTAGCTAGCTACCGTTGAGCGCCATCTATTGATTAAGTACTGGTACTTACTTGTAACGCCATCTGTTGTGGAAATTGTAATACTTACTTGCAGCCCCATCTGCTGGGTGGTGTCTGAAACTATTGGCATGCGGTAGCACAGACGCGGGGCGAGGTATGAGCCGTGACGTGAGAAAGATTAAGTTTGCGAGACTGTTGGTTTGTCGCCACATCGAAGGGTTCGCTCGACATACACAAGGCGGAATATTGGTGCGCGACTGCGACGCGCGGTGTGCCGTAGGAAAGTTTTACGATAAATGGTGAAAAAATAAAGAAATTACAAAAAACACTTTGTTACTTATTTTCTTCCTTTGTATTGCGTTCACAAGTGCCATAAGACCAAAATTTCATGAACGATTAGAGCCTGAAGCCGATGTTTGGCCGACTTGATGAGATCCCCTTAACAAAAATTTGCTCGTTTCAAAGAACTTTGCGAAGCACGAAAAACTTATTTCGTGAAAAACCATGTTTTATTCTTCTCCGACAAACAACGAATCTATCATTTCTCCAGTTTTGTAGGAATTTTGCTTTAAATCCTATAAATAAATTCTGCGTGCTCTTTGACCGATTATTTATGACGGATAGTCTTGAATTAGCCTTATGGCAGTGATGAATTACGGAACTGAGACTTGGCCGCTTACAATGGGTCTCACGAGAAACCGCAATGTCACTCAAAGGACAATGGAGAGGGCTATCCTCGGGGTTTCTCTGCGTAATCATAATGAGATCGCAGGAGAACTAAGATCACCGACATAGCCCGAAGAATTGCGAACCTCAAGTGACAGTGGGCAGGCCTCATTGCAAGGAGGACTGACGGCTGTTAGGACGGAAAGATCCTCGAGTTGCGGCCGCGTACTGGGAGACGCAGCGTTGGCAGGCCCCCCACAAGTTGGACCAAAGATCTGGTGAGGGTCGCGGGAAGCCGATGGATGCGGGCAGCGCAGAACGGATCGGTTTGGAGATCCTTAGGCCTATGCCCAGCAGTGGGCGTCTCTCGGCTGAAATGATGATGATGATGAGCCTTATAGCTGTTTACCTACATTAAACAGTTTATTAATTAAATAATATTGTTGCACTCACAATATAAAGGCATCAATTATTTCTTTCTCATCATAAAAACATAAAAAAAGCTTGCTTTATCTCTATTGTTATTCGAGTTCGGGCCCACTGACCACTTCGCCAGTTTTCTGTCAGTCGGCATCAAAAAAAAATTTAAAGGTAATATTACTAGGTAATATTAGAAAAATACAGATAGACTAGAAGAAAACAGTTAGAGTTATCCAGTCCCGGATTGTGAAAGGTCGCGTGCGACGATCGAACTAATAATGAATCTAAGTGAGTAAGAATAAAGGTTCGGAATGTACCCCAGGACATGAAATGGTAATTAAAATTTTAATTATTAGAGTAGATATATGTGCATTTTATCGTTTTCATCGTATGACGTATTTCTAAACAGCAAGAAAATATCTACTAAGTAGGTGAAATTGAGTTTAGCCAATATAATTAGAGTGTAATGTGCTATAAATGTGACCCAAATTAAAAAATTGTGCTTGCTGTAGTTTTAATAAAAAAGCAAAAAAATCGTGCTGGAGTAACGCTCTTCCAGCAGGAAGATTCTAAACCAATGATCGGAGAGAGAAGTAAAGTACATGAGCATGTAGCTTATTATAATACACTGTACCTTACAATGACACAATAATAGTTATCCCTAAGCTGGGTAGGTATACATACTTGGGTAGATATTCAACATTAGAATAAAATTCATGTTTCTAGGTATCAAAGAATAATAAACTAATGCACACTTATAACATAGTTAAGTTAAGATTGTTTCCAAATTAAAATAAATTTTGATTCTATTCTACTAAAAATAATTTAGAATTTCACGTTCAACTTCAACACTTAAACCACGAGCAGGCACCTCGGCGTAATGTTTGATTCTATCTGTGCTTACAAAATTACCTAACAATCAATTAACTTATCAAAACATTAATTACGGCGACAGCATTAGTGAACTTGTAACAATAACCTTGGCATTAACATCATGAGACAATGATTTCGCATTAGCCATTACTCAATCGACCTAATAATCAATAATCAGATCTGTAAACGTTTGTCTACTTATTAGTCGTGTTTGTTTGGATTAATGTCTACCGGAATTTATGCTATAAAAACGTGTACCGTTTTTGAATCAATATCATTCGCTTCATAGATCTTAATCGTTTCCACATGGAGTCTTTCGTGGTGTTTATTATGGCTATTGCCTTGGCGTCTGCTCTCGGCTCTGGTCCTTATTTACCAAGCGGCTGGAAACCGAAGGGTCCAGCATTTTTGCTTCCCGCAGAAATTGAGGTAACATCAGAAACATCTCATACAGAAGAAGCGTCAGAGTCAGAAGCCTCTGGTTCTGATTTCCTTCAAGAGTATGGGCCTCCGGAGATTCAAAATATATACCAAGCCGTAACAAAGCAAGAGTTGCCCGACTTATTTACCGAGAAAGCGTTTGCTGTTAATGTCGCTAAGGAACAAAATGTTGAAAATGCTGGTCTTGTGAGAAGTAATTTACTTGAAAGTGTCGACGATAATACTGACCAGGTGAAATCTATTAACGCTGTGACTGAAGAAGCTGTCGAAGTCACTGAGAAAATAGAAGAGATTGTGATTGAAGAGGACGAATCAGATACACGAGTGGGGGATGAAACCCCAGAAATAAACGTAAGAATCAATACGGAAACTGATTCTGTCAAAGTAACTACAGATTTAAATGAAACTGTTGATGACACTTTATTGGGTGTGGTTTCAGAAGAAATAACTAAAACTAATAATAATGTAGTGGCTTTTGAAGCAAAATCTGCAACTGTTAAAGGCAGTGAATCCGTGAGTCTTTCTCCTGCAGCTGTAGATGAACCGGTTGGTTTTAGGGAATATGGACCACCAAGGAATCCTGCACAAGGTGAAGGAAAATCTGAATCTGAAAGAACAGTTGGCAATTCAGCTCGTAGAAGGCGTTTCTCATCAAAGTTCGCGACTTGGCACAAACATTAAGAAGCGAATATTGTAAGGAGATACTAGGCATTGGAAACAATATTATACATTTACCCATTATGTACTTAAATGATATCGGATCGTAATATATTACTACTATAATATAATTTTGTTATTTTTAATTATTAATTACCTACTTTCGACCTTTACAAGCCCATCGGCGTTCCTCAACAATAGAGTAAGTACTTATACTACATGGTATGAGGGGAACGCAGAAGCTTGGATTAAATAGTCTCTCAGTAGTCATGATATATTGACCTAACAGTCTGCTTTATCCATAGGACACAATAACTAATTGCAGGCAAATCAAGGTAATCAATTCTACCTTTGGAAGTATTATAGGAAAAAAACCCCTGCTCCAAAAAACGCTTGCTCTTGCTCTGTAGTACCTAGTGTTATTTAGCTGAGAACTGCTGTAAGGTGGTACCTACCGCAGTTGACGCAGTAAATTCGAGTGGAATAGACTTAGATGACACTTATTAGCAGTTGTATAGCTCTTTTCCCCTTATATAGACAGTGATAAAATTATCGCTACGGAACTCCTAAAGCTTGAATGTTGGACAGAGAAAACGTTTATGGCTCATTACCGCGAACAAGTAGGTACCTACTTCCCTTTAGTGATTTCCTACACCGATACATGATCATCCATCACATACCTACCTAATCGGGTCAGAATCAGATGACAGAGCAGTGATGTGATAATAGGAGTCTCGAGTCCTTCGATACACCCTCATAGCTCGCTGAAGTGGGTATAACGCGACTGGTGCAGTTTGATTTCTATATTTAGCGCAAATATGGATAAATCAAGGTTAAACTGACGGCATCTAAATACTCAACTTTGTAATAAGAAAGAATTATGTAGATAAAAAGAAATAGAAATACACAGTACACTAATATTAACCCGGTACAAATATACGAAAAGAAAATTAATTGTATATTAGTGGTTTGTCATAAAAAAGAGACGGCAGAAATTAATTTTGCATATTAAAATAGACATTCTACCTACTAAAAGCATATCTAAAAGTAGGTAGGTAAATAAAATAGAGAAGGACGTTTTCTTTCAAGTGTAAAGGTAGTTTTCCACCAGAGGTACGAGACGAGGCGAGGCGAAAAGAGAATTGAAATCGCACTGACCCTTTTCCACTAAAAATTGTTATTAATAGCTATCGCGAGCTCGCGCGAGGTGATTTTCCACCAGAGTGGCGAGAAGAGAATTGAAATCGCACGTACTCCATGAAAATAAAAGAGCCGTGCAACCATCTACGTCACGCACAAATAATATAGGTACTTAGTTACAGCAGGTATGATAAGGATAGTTGCAAGCTTGCAAGTGTGTACTTCGTACTATCGCGAGAAGCGTGTTTCTGTTGCAGAGCTAATTTATACTCTATAATGGAAGCAATACGGTTCATTTTTACACAAACAAATATTTCATTTCACGCCTCGCATATCCTCGTCAATCATCACTATTTCCACCAAAGATGCGCTAGGAGAGGATTGAAAATTTGCCATACATATTTCAATTATCGTCTTGTCTCGCCTCGTCTCGCCCCTCTGGTGAAAAATCTCCAAGGGTTCGAAATCATATCAAATTTCACATTAAAATTTATACTCAATATTGGAAGCAATATGGTTAATTTTTAAACAAACAAATATTTCAATTCACGCCTCTCATATTTTCGTCAATCCACACTGTTTCCAACAAAGATGCGCTAGGAGAGAATTACCATATATACCATACAAATTTCAAATCTCGTCTCGCCTCGTCTCGTTAAGACGAAGAAATCTCTTCCCGGTGCGACCCTATCATACTTACATAAGATATCTATGCCAAAATGTTCAGAACTGACTTCAATAATATTCAACCATGCAAGTAGGTACTACCTAGTTAAAAATAATTTAAAGTTAAGAGGAAATTTACCTATTAATCTTAACCTCGTATAGGTAGTACATTGTTGTGTCGTTGTGTATTGATTGTAAGTTAAGTAGTCTTGTAATACCCTTACCTACACCACAGCTATAGAATAGGGGACGAAGGACCGCCGAAGCTTTGATCCGAGCTCTCGCTTCTGCTTATTTGCTTATAAAGGATTCGCTTAATTAAATTGACTTCTGGTGCCCATGTCAGTGACGCCTTTCTGCCTTTATTTTTCTAGAAGTAGAGACTCCTTTTATGGCGCACAAACCGTACATAGGCAAATAGATGGAGATGTCGAGTTAAAGTAATTAAAAATGTGGATAAAAACAATACTGATGGAACAGAAATTTTGCAACCACAAAAAATTACCTAGTATACGGACTCTATTGGCGGTCATTGCACTTAGTATCTACATAGGTACCTACTTACTTACCTACTATAGGTTTTCGTCAAAAGGCTTCTTTGCGCGGCGAAAATACCACTTAACATATACTTTATTTCCGTATGGAAACTATAAAATAACAAACAATTGAAAGATACTTGACTTTATAAATTCTCATTGACTACTAAAAGTCCTTTGCTATGCAAATCTGGCTATTCCAACCGCGCCTTTGCACTTTAGAACAAGGAGTTAAGGTTCATATTACAGCGAAAGGCAAACTCGGTGGAAGAGTGTATATTTCCCATTCTTTTGATAATAAACCCAGGTTAGGACAAGGGTCTTGGAGCGTCCTCCGCATAAATTATGAATGTTTTCTTTTTAAAAATCCGCGTAAACTTCTCGCTTTGATGTTTAAGCTCATGTTTTTATGTTAAGTTACATTTAACTTTTTCCTTTGCAATCATGCAAATAACTTTATGGAGATAGAACCTCTTTTAAAGGTCATCTCGTTAAATTATGTTTTTCTTTGAACGAATTTGCTAAACAATTGTTCATCACAAATTAATTATTCATAAATAAATCATGATTATTAGTTCATAAAAATGGTTTCCTACTTTCAAAAACATTTTGTTTGGTAATTTCATGACATTTGTATGAAATAATATAAAATTGGCTGCATTATATAAATGAAATGTTATGAAATTATGATGAATGATACAAATGAATGATATGTTTTTGAAAGTGGCAAACCATTTCTATGAACTAATATAGCCCACGTTTTAGTTTATTGTCGTATTGACGGCACCACCCTGTACTTAGGTATAGGTGACCAAATAAATGCACTTTGATTCGTGTAAACTAATAATAATAATAATAATATTCATACACCCACACCTATTATCTAGCCCAAAGTAAGCATCATTAAGAGCTAGTGTTATGGATACTAGATAACGGATAAATCTTGATAATAATATGTATATAAATATTAGAAATATACTAAATAAACATATACACATCCATGACTCGTAAACAAATGCTCGTAATCATCATACAAACACTTGCTCCTTCTGGGATTCGAACCCGGGACCTCTTGACCGAGTAGCCTGTATAGCAAGGGGTAGGTACAGACCGCTCAACCAGCAGGTCGTCAAACTATTTCCGCGGTGCAGTGATTTCGGAACGTGGTAGCTATTCGTGTTTCAAAATTCGCTATTGGGTACCACACTTCTTCACTGCCAACATAACGGTTGATGCTATGGTTTTAAAGGGTAGGTAGGCAGCGCGTCGGTATCATCGCAGATCTCAATACGAGTGTCTTTAGCTTTACAGGCTATGGCAACCGCTTTATTACCAATTATTCTGAGATTTGGCGTGATTTTCTAGGGCAACTGTTCTGAGAGAGAAAGTATTTTTAAAGCTCAAAAACGCTGCCTCAGGGCTATCTTTAGGCTAAAGGTAACTGATAGCTGCGAACCAATCTTTAAAGAATACTGCTTGTTAACTTTTCCATCCCTGTACATCTTAGAGGTTGCTTTTTTTGTTAAGTCAAATATGCACTTATTTCCAACTCTAAGAAGTGTTAAAAAACGAACAGAATTTGTAAGATCACAATATATAAAATACAGGAGGATATAAGTACAGGAGGTTATTATATAGAGGAGGTTATAAGACGTCTTTGTTGAAAAAAAATGTTGCGGGTATGGCAATTTCAATATATAATAAGATACCGAATAATATTCAAGAGGAAACTGTAAGCAATTTTAAGAAACGTCTTGCTTTATTGCTGATAAACAAATGTTACTATTCCGTTAGACAGTTTTTGGAGGACAAGTTGACCTAAAAGCAATTACAGACGACGTTAATACCTACTGATAAAAATCAACAACCGGGCTGCAATAATGTATTTGTCTATTTACCGCATAAATTATTGACATTACAGGAAATTGACATTAATTATATTGACATCCATTATATTATGATTATTTAAGACACATATTATTGAGGTTTGCTTAGATTTATAAAATTCAATGTTATGTATATGAAATGCCAATTCAATGTTTATAATATTATGAAATGTTTAATTTTTTTTAAATATATAAAATATTTGCATGCTATTGATGGCAAAAACATGTCTGGACAATTGAACAATTGCTTTAACCACTAACTTTGTATACTCATGTTTTCACAAATAAAGAATTATTATTATTAATAGGCGGGCCGTACGCTTGTTTGGCATATTAATATAAAATTTAATATTTTAAGTAACCTCCGGCGTCATTCATCATCTATCTAACATCATCTCATTGAGACTATTTTAATAAGCCCAAACACGCTATCTCTGCTGTTAGTTTCTGAAGAATTGAGCATCCTGCAGACTATTGGATGGTACAAGATCAGCTCAAGGTGAGCATGTCTTGGAAACACCACAGAAGTAGCAGTAAACCAAATTTCAAATCAATCTGATCTGTGAAAGTTAGTAAAACTCTTTTGTCAAGAAGATAATGAGCTGACAGTAGTCCTCAAACGCCTCTTGAGAATGGCTAAGAACCATCCTGATCTCGTTAGCTTTAACCAAAAAAAACAAACAAATTAGATTCGTATAGGAGCTACGATATCACAGATACACAGACAGACACGTTAAAATGCGTTTTTAGATAAGTGCATCCTTTTTCAAGTTCACGGGTAGATAAATAAATAATTGATGTTACTTAATAAAGCTTTCTTCAAATTTATTTATCAAATTATGAGTGACATCTTCGAAAATCGAACCGATCTGTTGCCAATCCGCAAATAATAATTGTCATCCCAATTCCTTCTTATAAACGTGTAGGCAAAGGAGTCGTGATCAAAGAGCCGGCACTTGACGCTCGTCGGTGCGTAACCTCTCCACGAATCAAAGGGAAACAATCTATTTGCGAGACATCGAGGGCCGACATCCTGATTAATGCATTTTTTTTTAATTTTATAGGTATGCGGGCGATGGTTGTTGATCTATTGGGCGGAAATTTTATGATTTTAATTCCTTTTGATGGTGTCATTGAGTTTTTTGCGAATCTTCATTATTGTGAAAAAGATTCGGATTTCTATGCATTGAATTTGCGTTTTATTTTTTTTTAATTTTCGTAAAATTTTTAGGCGAACCGAAGGGCACCCTATACCTAGTGCTCCGGTGGCGTAGTGGTGATCGCGTCTGGCCGGAAATCAGGAGACGCGGGTTCGAGTCCCGCCTGGAGCATATATTTGTTCATAGTTTTCTTTCTTTACTTGTAATTGTTAGGATACCTTAACTTATAGAGTGCCTAGAGTCTCTAATAGGGGACCCTAATTTAGAGCCTAGAGTCACTAATATAGGAGACCTTCATTATCGCGTCTGGCCTATATCATGATCATCATCATCACCAGCCTATACACGTCCCACTGCTGGGCACAGGCCTTCCTACATGGGAGAAACACAAGAGGAGCTTGGACCATAACACCACCACGCTGGACCAAAGCGGGTTGGTGGATTAAAGCGGTTGCAGTAACAATCGGGACCAACGGCTTAACGTGCCTTCCGAAGCACGGAGGAGCTCGAGATTAGAAATTTTGGTTGACCCATCCCGGGACCGACCATGGCGAAAGTTGCTTTGTTTTCGTTATCGAAACCAGAGCGCTCAAACCACTACGCCACCGAGCTCCTGGCCTATATATTTTTGGATAAATACAGAAATAATAAATACTCAGTTCATAAATACATATTAAATAAATAAATACAGAAATAATAAAGATAGGTAATAATTGAATTGGATTATGAATTTTCTTACAGAATCCAACATAATATCACGGTAATATCCAACAGACAACTTCTGATAATTACACTTGACATAGTGTCGACACATAGCGCGCCGTAACTACACAAATTGTAATCCTGCGGCTATGATAATAAAGTTCATTTTCGACTAACCGATAGTCCTTTTACTATATAATATTTATGTTTATGTAAGGTCAACATTGTTTCAAAATCGAAGTTGCTGCGCAAAAGGCAGTTCGCGCTTAAATTATTCAGTAAGCAGCAACTGAGCACTTATACCCTTCTCTTTCTAACGTATGCTGTAACTATCTGTCTGTCTCGTATTGTAAGCTTACCGAGTCTATTGCGCTTTCGCCGGCTCATACGGTCGTCTCTTTCCGGCTTGGTGTGTACATGTGTTGTTGTCTCGGTCGCTCTCATTAGGTTAGTCGGAGAGGTGTGTTTGCGGACGCTTGTCAGTCTCATTTTATATGTAGCGACACAGAGCAATGACGGGTTTAAGAGGCAGAATTTTGCGTTAGATTGGGCCAAAATAAATGAATCGAAATTGCTATTTTATGACAATGAAAGTTTGTATTATGATGTCTGATATCACAAATAATCAATCAATCAAATACTTTTCACAAAATAGCAATAACACACTATATAAAACACAAAATCTAACACAGTATGTTTATTCTTAATTTTTGATTTTAACATTATTATAAATGTTTGAAAAATTACTTAAGTCTAAGTCCTGGGTGGCTCAGTTGGTTAGAGCTGTCGCCCGAAAGGTCGCGGGTTCGATTCCCGCCTCAGGACGTGAAATTTTTCTAGTTTTATATTTTAATTACAGTATGTTTTTTTTTATTTTCTTTTTATTTTTTATTTTTTTTGAGGAGCTCGGTGGCGTAATGGTTTGAGCGCTCTGATTTCGATTACGAAAAGAAAGCAACTTTCGCCATGGTTGGTCCCTGGATGGGTTAATCAAATTTATAATCTCGAGCTCCTCCGTGCTTCGGAAGGCACGTTAAGCCGTTGGTCCCGATTGTTCCTGCAACCGCTTTAACCCACCAACCCGCATGGGACCAGCGTGGTGGTGTTATGGCCCAAACTCCTCATGTGTTTCTCCCATGTAGGAAGGCCTGTGCCCAGCAGTGGGACGTATATAGGCTGGTGATGATGATGATGATGATGTTTATTTTTAACGCTTGATGAAAAATGAGGGGTGTTATAAGTTTGACGTGTCTGTCTGTGGCATAGTAGCTCCTAAACGAATGGACCGATTTTGATTTGTTTTTTTTTGTTTGAAAGCCGACGTGACTAGGATGGTTCTTAGCTATAATTTATGGAGATGAGTTCAGGTGGTTGATGACTATCAGCTCATTTTCTACATTATAAAAAAGGGTCTTACTAACTTTTACAGATCCGATTAATTTTAAATTTGGTGTACTGTCACTTCCGTGACATTCCCATGTCTTACTAACCTTATGCTGATCCTTTACCATCAAAAAGTCTGCGGGATGCTTAATTCTTCAGAAACTTAGGTTCGGGCGTCTCGTCTGGTGGCAAGCAGTTACCGTAAACAACAGACGATCGTAGCACTGGGCAGTCAAAAATCAAAGGAAAGCATTATTGAGTCGCCCTACTGCCGACATAAAGGCCAGGCCATGGAAACCACTGCGCGGTCACGACGACGCGCTGCGAGGGCGACATCCAGACAGCGCGCAGTGATTGCCGAGACGCCGCCGCCGCCCGTTGCCGTGGCCAGGCTGTAATGTTTTCTGAATGAGCTGAGGCGATCTTACTCACCGCAGTAATAGGTACTAAACTCAAAGGTTTGCTGGTAGAAAACACAGTTTCGTGTTAAGCTCGCCTGTGTCATAATCTTTTATTTTGTAAATTTTGTCTTAAGTTGTTTTGTGTACAATAAAGAATAAATAAATAAACTAGGTACTACATCCCATAAAAAACATAAATGTGAAATAAGAGCCAAGTTCAATATTGAATTATGCGTCGTTCTCGACTTCACCGACAAAAGAATCGGGATGCTTATAGGTGCCAAGTTCTGTGTTCACTAGGGATGTAATTGAAACTCAAGATGTGACTCGGCCTTTTATTTATTTACTTGCTACTTATATTATATTTGGCAGATTAGTGTACCCACTTCCTATTTGTAGCTACTGGACTTAACTAATAGGTTTGTTGGAAAAAAATAGCCAAGTCAAATCTTAAGCATAAACTACAGCTAAGGACCAATCAGATCACGTCAGCTAACAATAAAAAAACCGAATCAAAATCGGCCCATTCCTTTAGGTTTAGAAGCTAAGATGCCACAGACAGACACGTTTCTCATAACACCCCTCTTTTTGCGTCGGGGGTTTAAAATGAATCAAGCACCATATTGCACTTAATTAATCTGTCCAAGTCGGGACCCGAACCCCGGTCTCTCGGTCCCAAACCGATTACACGCCGCAAATATTTACTGTTTACTATTCGCGGGCCGCGGCGTTCGTCGCTGAGGGGAGGCTCGCTGCAGTTTATTAAGTGTTTGATTTAAATTCCTTTTATTTGTTTCTTACGTCAAAATATATCTCAATAAAAAACCCGTGACACAGTGTTTGCTGTCGCACTAGGTTGTAGCCTATTTTTTCTAACTCCCAGGTGATAAAACCCTTTCCAGATTTTTTATTATTTGGCATCAAAATGAAAATGAAAATATCTTTATTCAATTAGGCCCCCCAAGAAGCACTTTCGAATCGTCAACAAAAAAACCCTTATGTCTATCACATAAAAATAATATTAACTAACTAACAATTACATTATGTTTGTCTCTCTGTCTTATCTGGATCTACGTAAGCTAAGAATGTTATAATGTCTGTCTATCGGTCTGTCTGTCGGTCTGTCTGTCGGTCCGTCTGTCGGTCCGTCTGTCGGTCCGTCTGTCCGTCAGTCAGTCTGGCTGTATGTCTGTCTGTCTGTCTGTCTGTCAGTCAGTCTGTCAGTCTGTCTGAATTTACACCGGTTCCAAAAGTTGAACTACCGAGAAGATTCCGGCAACAAACTCGTGTAGTCACTCTTTTCAATTATTAAGTTACAATGTTTAATTACACAGTTATGGTATTTAGCAGTGCAGTGTCGCACAGAGTATAAAAAAAGGTATATTAACGTACCAATAAGTACCTAATGACAAGAATATTTACTGTATTTAAAGGCTGTCCGACAATGCACCATCACAATATAGGTATTACAATACACAAAGGTCAACAATTAATATACAAAAACCTAATAAATCATCTTTCATTAATTTTAAACACTTGTCTGACCACGTCATTACAATAATAATTGTATTGTTTTATATATAATATCATATAATGCCATATACCTCAAAAATCCCTCAAAAATGATACTATTGACGAATATGTAGGTAAATTATTACAAAATCAAGGAAGCTTAGAGATGACCATTTCCACTAGTGGCACCTGTTCACAAGTATGACGCATGTGCCAGCCATCGCTCCGCTCAACCATATTATAGGGAATGGAGCGACCTTACTGATAACCTTAAATTTTGATCATTCTACCACCAACCCTCATTTTTTATAGCGATATTAAGATTGTTTCTGAAGCGGTACGAAGGTCGCCGGCTCAGCTACATTATTTATATTGGAAAACTCGTTTCACACAACACAATAAAGAAACCGATGAAAAAATTGTAGGCTCCAGGCGGGAATCGAACCTGCGTCTTCTGGTATCCGGCCAGATGCGTTCAATACGCCACGGGAACACTAGGTGTAATCTACCAATTTGTTCACCGCTGTCTACTTTTCGACGTTTTTATAGCAACGTTTATCTCACAACTCATTGAAGTTTATGACCTCTAGTGATCAAAGATGATATTACTTTTTCAAACATTTTTAAACTTTCAGTAAAGAACAGCTTGACCGATTTTTTTGAAACTTTGTGGATAATTTAAGACATTCATTGTTAAGTAAATGCAGTGAAAAAAAAATCGATTATGAAACGATAAAAAAGAATTGCAATAAATATAAACATTGAAGTCAGCTACATATTCTATACTCTCTCTCTCTCTCTATATTATTGACCCTTATTTTCAACTATTACCTACGTTTTAACAAAAGATGATAATTCCATATTTTCGGTAGACATTCATTCAAAATTATTTGTAAAAAACGGCATTAGAAAAAAATGGCAATTGCATATTTAAAGACCTATTATTTTCGTTATTTTTTCGGATATTACCTACTTAGTTACATTGAATTTTATATGTTTTAGCCTGTTGACGTTTTAGTCCCTCGTAGTATGTATAAAGAATCCCCGAAACTTTAACACATTCGAGACTTATTCGAGAAGCATTGCATCCTGCGGCCAATAAGATGAAATACGTTCCTTGCCCAGTACACTGGCTACCTTTCCCTTTAATCTAAACACAGTGAACTGCCTTACGGCAAAAATAGTGTCGTATCCCTACGGAGAACAAGTTCGCAAGAGCTGACAGTGGAAGCGCTGCCTGTTTAGTCTGGTGACTAGTATCCTATGCTTTCAATACAAACAATCTTTTAAATAAATAAATAAATCTTATAGTATCTTACGAGTGCAACGCATGAGTATTTATGTGAAGCGTCTACACTTCTACAGGCTAGGTAGTAGGCCCGTATGTAGGGCCGTCTGGGTAGGTACCACCGCCTTTCTTACTTCAGCAGTGAAGCAGTTCGCTGTGTTTCGGATAGAAGGGAAAGGTAGTCAGTGTAATTACTGGGCATGGACGGCATTTCATCTTAGGCCTCAAGATGACAACGCACCTGTTATTCAAATGATATTTCCTTGTTATTGCAGGTGTCTATAGGCGGCGGTAACTGCTTACCATCAGGTGGGCCGTCAGCTCTGTTTGTCATCTAGTTGTATAAAAATAAATAAAAAAAAACACTTTAAAGGCTATTAGGTATATTTTTTTTGACAATTACTATCTTGTACCTACTCTACCAAAGAATTGCCAAATATATGCAGTAGAAATAATTATTTATTTTCCTACGATTATTAAATATCCTAGCATGTTCGCTACGAAGTTGCTACGTCGTAGCAAGTCAAATTGGGACAACTTGAGACAATATACCGTAGCGTTGGTTTTCTGTAGTCTTTTGATCATCAGAGATGGTGAACGAAGCTTTGTGATATCGGTATTGGTGGCCGATCCAGAACGACAGACGACCGGCTGGTCGAGCGGTCTGTACCCCTTGCTATGCAGGCTACTCGGTCAAGAGGTCCCGGGTTCAAATCCCGGTAGGAGCAAATGTTTATATGATGAGTACGAGCATTTGTTTACGAGTCATGGATGTTTATATGTTTATTAAGTATATTTCTAATATTTATATACATATTACTATCAATATTTATCCGTTATCTAGTATCCATAACACAAGCTCTTAATGATGCTTACTTTGGGCTAGATAATAGGTGTGAGTGTATGAAAAAATATTTGCTATATAAATATATCCCGCCTGGAGCATATATTTTTTCATCATTTTCTCTTCTTTCTTCTTTATTTGTAATTGTTATATTTTTATTTTCGTGTTTATTTGAAATTTAGTGGACTGTCATTTCGGTGACATTCCCGTGACATAGGTACTAACCTTGAGCTGATCGTATACCAATAAAAAGTCAACGGGATCCTTAATTCTTCAGAAACTTAAACTAGATATAGCGTGTTTGAAAAGTCTCAATGAGATGGTGTTAGATAGCTGGATAATGAGGCCGGTGGTTACTTCAAATTTTTAATTTTTTTAGTGTTTTGAAGTCCTTTTTTATTTTTTTTAGTAGATACTTACACATTTAATAAACGGTGTGTAATTAAGCGTGTCCAATCACCCGTAGCAAACCCAATCACTAAACAATGGTGTTAGCCTGGCACGGCTACCGGATCCGGCCGAGCTATCCGGCCGTAATTAGTTTATACGTTCCGGGCGCGTGTCAGACACGTGCCGGACGGTCATAACATCTTTATATTAATAATTGGAAATAGTTAAGCGTTTAATAAGTTTTTGAGAGGTTATGTCAGGTTGTGTTAAAGTTAGAATGAGAGATTTTGGTGGAAATTGGTGGAGTGGAAAGAAACAGAAAGGTCAGTTGACCCATGTAGAAACCTAATTCTAATGCATTTCATGTTAGGCCTCAGGATCTTCTTAGATTAAAAGTATTCTGTGCTCAGGATGACAACGCACCTGCAATATCAAGTAATTTTTCCTTGTTATTGCAGGTGTCTATAGGCGGCGGTATCCACTTACCATAAGGCGGGTCTAGCTTGTTTATCAACTAGTTGAATAAAAAAAAATCTATGAAATAATGCAACCAATGTTATATTGTGTATTGGCAACAGGTAGACGCTTGTTTATAGATAATGGTACGGAACCCTTCGTGCGAGTCCGACTCGCACCTGGCCGGGATTTTTAAAGTATTAAGAGTATAATTTATAGGGTTCCAATTAGTTCCCGGTAGCTCAATAGTTAGAGCAGTATTGTGCTAAGGTTGCGGGTTCGCGTCTCAACTGAGGACACGTATTTTTAGCCCCCGACGGAAACAGAGGGGTGTTATAAGTTTAACGTGTCTCTGTATATCTGTGTTTCTGTCTGTGCCATCGTAGCTCCTAAACGAAAGGACCGATTTTCATTAGGTTTTTTTTGTTTGAAATTAGGATGTTTTTGGATGTATGGATGGACTAGAAACAAATGATGTCCTGTGGCATTGCTTTACATTTTTCAACATCGCGTTCTAGTAGCTTGGAAGTGGTTATAAAAACAAACTCGCAGGCCATAAATTAATCGACTTCTCACGGGCCTGTCGTGACTACTGACTATATCATCGGCCGCACGCGCCGGCTGTTGGCCCAATAATGGAGCAATTGCAACTTGTAACAACGCGTTATCGACGGAAAACATTGATTGGATTGTTTCTGTTTCCCGTTGTATTTAGCGGATTGATAGAAGTTGCGATTTTTTAATCGCAATCAATCAATCGTTTTCGATTGATTGGAAATAAAAATTAAATTGATAATTTTAGGTAACCCCGGGGCTCATTAATCATCTATCTAACACTATCTCATTGAGACTATTCTTATGAGCCCTAACACGCTATATCTGCTGTAGGTTTTTGAAGAATTGAGCATCTCGCAGACTGTTTGATGGTACAGGATCAGCTCAAGGTTAGCATGTCTTGGAATCTACCTACCTTCGAAGTAGCAGTAAACAAAATTTCAAATCAATCGGATCTGTGAAAGTTAGTATATAAGACCCTTTTGTCAAGTACGAAATGAGCTGATTGTCATCAAACGCCTGATCTGGATCACAATTTTTTAAACAAAAAATACTGAATCAAAATCGGTTATTCGTTTATGAGCAACAATGCCACAGACAGACACGGCAAAGTAATAAAACAGACCTCTCTTTTTTGGTCGGGGCTTTAAAATTCTATAACAGGTCTAATCGACCTTCAGTCCGACATTATTCTATTTTAATTTTTCTGGTAACAGTTATATCCCAACAAATTAAAGACTGTCTGACATGTAAAACCTCCTGTCATAATAAAAAAAAATGAAAATTGTAAGTAACCCCCGGCCTCATTAATCATGTATTTAACACTATTTCATTGCGACTATTCTTATGAGCCCAAACACGCTATATCTGCTGTAAGTTCCAAATTAATCGCATCTGTAAAAGTTGGTCAAGTAGGAAATGAGCTGATAGTCATTAAACGCCTGAACTGATCTTCGTAAATCATAGCTACTAAGTATATAACTAATCACGTCAGCTTTCAAACAAAAAAAATCAAAATCGGTCTATTCGTTTAGGAGCTACGATGCCATAGAGTGCCATAGACAGTCACAGACATACACGGATACACAGACACGTCAAAGTATAACACCCCTCTTTTTTCGTCGGGGGTTAAAAACGTATAGCTAACGCTTAGTTTGTGAAAAAACTATAATATTTCTCAGAAGTGACATAAATCTTTCCTTTCATATACAATATTATTTACAACTAATGCAATAGCGTGGTTGTATCGCCGGCTTAGTTGCGGTTTAGTTTCAATTATGGTACAGCATTTTAACACTTATTGCTCTTGTAATAAAGTTGGGGAAGACCGATGAGTAACGCTTTTCTTAGAGACGCTTAGAAAAAGTGCGGAAGTATCTCTTCGGAACTATCTCTGTGAAGGCTTACAAGGGATTAGCGAGATAATACTTGCTTCTAATAAAGATAATGGTCGTATCGCCCCCGCAAGGCGTTCACGAGCGAAGGTTTTGATAAAAAAATGGCGATGAATTCGAATTGAGTTTTTCCATTCTTATGGGCGAGCGTATTAATGTAATAATCTTTCTTGTAACCCCGGGAGTAGTCAGCTGGAGTCCACAGTTTGTAATATCGTTGTGCTTAGATTAATAGATAAGATATTTTCTCTTGATCATCATCATCATCATCATCACCATACGTCCCACTGCTGGGCACAGGCCTTCATACATGGAAGGAACACATGAGGATTTCTTTCAATAAATTAATCTTTAGTTATAAACGGAAATCCGTGAAAGAACTTTTTTATGACCACTTATTACTTTTCGTCTAATTGATTTCTACTTCAATTCACTATTGGCCTATGCATTTAATTGGATGCCGGCGCTTAGTCAACGGGCTAGGCATACAATTAAGCGGCGAATTTAACCAGATGGCGACGATAAACACTAAACAGATAAGATTGCGTAACCAATGGTGTATAAAATCACCTAGGGTAAACAGCATAGTAGCTAACTATAGCACCTTAATTGTACGGTACCTTAATTGTATTTATTATCATTGCTTCAACTTATGCTAAGCACTGTAATAAGCTAGTTTTATCCTATCTGCGGGAGAGGCCTGGTGATCTGTGGAACAGGTTTAAACAAACCCATTTCAGGCACCACGGGCCTTACCACCATCTTTTTATAAGCAATTCATATTCCGCTCGGTTCAGTATTGGTTCCTAAACTGCATCGCTGTCATAGTCGTAGATAGCGTCGTAGTACGAATTAACGATTCTACTCAGTTTAGGTCCCAAAATGGATCGCGATAAAAGATGGTGGTACGGGTGCAGGGGCCTTACCACCATCTTTTTATAAGCGATTCATATTCCGCTCGGTTCAGTATTGGTTCCTAAACTGCATCGCTGTCATAGTCGTAGAATAGCGTCGTAGTACGAATTAACGATTCTACTCAGTTTAGGTCCTAAACTGGATCGCGATAAAAGATGGTGGCACGGGCACAGTCCTTCATAATTTTAGGTTATTTCTTATTATAAGGTGTTCCTATTATAATTGTTATTTTTGTGAAGGATACTAAAGAAATTATTATTATTATACCAATGTAGACAGCATTGGTAGAGTAGAGTACTAACTAAAACTGGAGAGTAACAGCCAGTTCACTCATCCATTTACTCTACCCGTGGACAGAGCCCTCACAGACCTCTGTCGTACTCGTAAGTGACGCAAAATCTTTTCCTAAGCTCATAATAAAACGGAAGCATCGGTAGCGACAAACATGGCGGACGGAAGATCTTTGATGTGCGCCCGCCGCGGATTATTGGCCGGATTAGTGTAAATACGTTTCTTGGACATAGTGAAAGTATAACAGTGTAATAACTGTTGGATTTAGGACATAACTGAATATATCGTTTCATGAATAATAAAAAACATAGGTAGGCCCGTATGTAGGGTCGTCTGAGTCAGATTAGTTAGGTTAGGTTCCTTGCAGTCAAACTTTTTAGATATAGTACCTTATTGGATCGGTTACTTTTTAATAATTTACTTTTTACTTACATTATAATAAAGGCATCGGTAAGGTATAAACAAACTTTTTTACAAGATTCATAGCTGTATCTTATATTGTATCAATAGTAGAAAATCAACTTAACTGCTATTGGCTAGGTATTTGACGACCGGTTGGCCGAGTGGTCTGTACCCCAGGCTACTCGGTCAAGAGGTCCCGGGGTCGAATGAACAAACAAAGAACTTTGTTTCGTAGGAACAAATGTTTGTATGATGAGTACGAGCATTTGTTTACGAGTCATGGATGTTTATATGTTTATTTAGTATATTTCTAATATTTATATACATATTATTATCATTATTTCTCCGTTATCTAGTATCCATAACACAAGCTCTTAATGATGCTTACTTTGGGCTAGATAATAGGTGTGAGTGTATAAATATTATTATTATTATTATTACCCTAGTTATGTAGTCGAAAGTTGGTTACATTTAAGCTTTTTTTTTTCAGTGTAGGTACCAGGCACCACCGCCTTTCTTACTTTCACCTCAGGCCTGAGGATGACAACAACGCACCTGCATACCAAGTGATGTGTTCCTTGTGAAATTTAGATTTATTGTGTGTCTTCAGAATTAGGATTAGGCGCAATAATTTTACTTTACATGTCGAAATAATTAACTTAAAAACCAATATTGCACGCAATCAGTACTTCTAAATGAATAATCTATACTAATATTATAAAGCTGAAGAGTTCGTTTCTTTGTTTGGTTGAACGCATTAATCTCAGGATCTACTAATTCAAATTGAAAAACTCTTTTTGTGTTTCGTAATCGAGGTATTATATAGGCCATATAACATATAACATCACGCTACGACTGATAGCAGCTGAGCAAAAATGAAAAATATTGTAGAAAAGGGAAAAAAATATTTCTTTTCAGAGCTTTTGTTGCGTGCGCTGCGTAAACTGCTAAAGTTACGCAAACATTATGTATTTAAGTGCTCCTTTAAAAGTATAAAAAAAAATCCGGGACAGCATATGTGTCTATCTTTTGAAATAGACTCACTATAAACATTTTTTGTAATCAAATTTCAAGTTGTTATTTTACGACATCCACGCGAACAAAGTCGCGGGCACAGCTTGTGTCACATAATAAAATAAATAGAATACCTACTAAATATTGACAACATTATGTCCTTTGTTGAATTTTAAAAATAGCTTAGTTGAACGATTAGATTATATTGTAATAATAGCATAGATTATAAGGATTATTTGTTTAGACATTATTTGCTTTTATATTATTCTAGTTGGTTAAACTGGATTGTATTTTTGATACTGAGGTACTATTGTTATACGTAAAAATAAGTGCTAAAAATGACGATTATGAAAAGTTATTTTAAACATGTAATTCCTTATGAGAGTTATCTCAGAACAAGTTTACGTAATTATGGTATTTTGATACGGCCAGGACCCATATTTTGTTAAAGCATGTATTGTTACAAGTAAATATTTGTATTTGTAAATAATTTACTAACTCTCAAAGCTAGTACAGTGACAGTAATATTTTCCTAAAAATAGCTACTAGTTTTATGTACACTGTGAAAAGGCGACACACTGTCTGTTCGGCACCTTGTAATAAGTCCATTATTATATTCTATTTTGAACTCTTTGCTTCCACTCTTAAGAATTCAATTGAAATAAAGACAGCAAAAAAATATTACTAAACTCTCGAGTCTTATTTATATCGCCGTAAGGTCGGAAATGTGTCAAAAGCTTAAGGAATTTATTTGAATGGGGTATTGTGGTCATTATGAGGGCAGTATTTGTGGGTGTCGGCTCAAATCAAATCGTTAGCGGGCGTTGAGAGGTGTTAGTTAATTTTAGCGATTTTTTGTAGGATTTAAGGCTCAGTTTCTGTAGTACTGTCGACGGCAAATTAGGCGAGACAGTTGCATTAAAAATAGGAAATGCGTGTTTTGTGAATTGGATTTCACTGTATACAGATTATTTATTATGCTCTTTAATATACAGATTGTCGTATTATTTTGCAATTATAATAAGCATCACAATATTATGAATATATGAGCGACAGATTGAGGTAGTACCTCCATATTAATAGCAGGTAGTCTCTAACTCGTCGCAGTAGGTACCTCAGCTCTACAAAAGCGCTGTGGTGCTACGACGAGTAAGGTTGTCAGAGCTCATTTAGAAACTGATATGTTGGGAGCAGCGGGACTCGTCTCAAATGCAGACAGCATAACGCTTTCTCTTGATTTTACAGGATACTCCACGCGTGAGTAGTGCCCAAGGTGCTACGAGCGTCTGTATGCTACGGTGAGAATGCGTGAGTAGTGTCCAAGGTGCTACGAGCGTCGATAGGCTACAGTAACAACGCGTGAGTAGTATCCAAGGTGCTACGAGCGTCTATAGGCTACGGTGACAACGCGTGAGTAGTGCCCAAGGTGCTACGAGCGTCTATAGGCTACGGTGACAACGCGTGAGTAGTGTCCAAGGTGCTACGAGCGTCTATAGGCTACGGTGACAACGCGTGAGTAGTGCCCAAAGTGCTACGAGCGTCTGTAGGCTACGGTGACAACGCGTGAGTAGTGCCCAAGGTGCTACGAGCGTCGATAGGCTACAGTAACAACGCGTGAGTAGTATCCAAGGTGCTACGAGCATCTATAGGCTACGGTGACAACGCGTGAGTAGTGCTTAAGGTGCTACGAGCGTCTATAGGCTACGGTGACAACGCGTGAGTAGTGCCCAAGGTGCTACGAGCGTCGATAGGCTACAGTAACAACGCGTGAGTAGTATCCAAGGTGCTACGAGCGTCCAAAGGCTACGGTGACAACGCGTGAGTAGTGCCCAAGGTGCTACGAGCATCTGTAGGCTACGGTAAATACGCGACAGTAGTGCCCAAGGTCTACGATCTTTTTGAGGCTACGCAGGGATTCCCAGAGTGGTCGATATCGACACGGGGTCATAATCGGTTTCCCTAGGGTCGACATAAACGAAAACTGTTTTTGGGGGTTGAAAAGTTTTACGAAACGACCCCTACTAATTAACATAAGTTTTTATTTGAAACTTTTAAGATAATTTATGAGTGGTGTTACGTGTACCAGCTATAAGAATGGCTAATATTTTTATAGGAAGTGTTATTGTTGTACCATGTAATAAGCGTGCGCAGTAAACTAGAGATGGGATTTTTAAAGTAGTAGTATTTGGCTATGGGGGTCTGAGGTATCAAGTTCTCTCTTACTCTCTACGGTAACCACTTGCCTTTAGCCACACCGTAAGTATATTTGCCTTTCAGCAATGAATACAAGATGTTTTACAGGAATGTTCGTATAGTATTTCTGTGTGTTAGGTATATATTTCTATCTATCACGTGTCTTGCCCTTAATATAAATCTATGAAATTCCCAATCCTTGTTCAGGACCGGAACCGGCTTTGTCGATCTCCTCCTAATCCTCAATATTTGCCGACAGCTCAACCGTAAATGGAATTATTAGGTTTTTGCACAAATCCCGCCACAAAGGTGTTTGTGACACAAAGAATTGCGTCGTTAAGGAGGTGGGGCTACAAATTAACTTGGGATTTAATTTTTAATTGTGGTCACTTGTTGGAGTTATTTAGTCTATGGCATTCGCTTTGATATCTGTTTCTAGGTTGTCTACTGCCGATCTCGACTTCCCGTTGTTAATGATGCCGTTGTACCTACTTGTAATTATAACTTGCTTATTAGGTAATGTAGAAACAGAAACAATAAAAATTATTCTAATTACTCGGTAGTTGATTGGAAAGAGCAGTCTCCCGGATTGAGATAGGTTGCGGGTTTGGTTCCCGTCTCAGGACAGAGTTATTCAGTCAAAATTAAAAAAAAATAACAGTTATTACAATGTCAAAAGTATAATAAAACAATTATAATTTACATAAGTTAAAGCAAAATTAAAAAACTGCACACAAATGGTAACCTAAAAACACCATCAGGTAAAGTTCCGTGTGTAGGGTCGTCTAGTCAGGCACGCGTTTCCTTTTTCCGCCGTAAATCAGTTCACAGCCGGAAACAAAGAGTTTTCGGATTAAAGGGAACGGTAGCTAGTGTAATAACTGAGCATGGAAGGTATTTATTTCATCTTGGCCTCAGGATGACAACGCACTGCAATACCAAGTGATTTTCCCTTGTTATTGCAGGTGTCTTTAGGGGGCGGTAACCGCTTACCACCAGGGAGGCCGTTTGTTTGTCATCTAGTTGTATAAAAAAAGGTCACAGGTCATAACGCACCTGCAATGCTGATTTTTTGCTTGTTAGGCGGTATCTAAAAATATGCCGAAAGAATTTTGACATCCAGTGGCAAACACACTCATTAGAGTTGAGTATGCACTCGCTACTGAGTCACGTTCACTTCCTGAATGAGCTATGAATATAATTTCCATAGTACACGCCCTAACCTCCCCTATAGCGACCCCTTAACACTCGACGTTAAACTGTGATATGACATCCTTACCTGGGGCTTCCTTAGTTCGTGAAGGTTTAAAATTAAACCTATTTAACCCCCGACGACACGTCAAACTTAAAATACCCCTTGTTTTAGGTTAAACGTAAAAAAAACAAGCAAAAAATCACGTTTGTTGTATGGGAGCCCCCTTAAATATTTATTTTATTCTGATTATTAGTAGTTGTTGTTATAGTGGCAACAGAAATACATCATCTGTAAAAATTTAAACTGTCTTACTATCACGGTTCATGAGATACACCCTGGTGACAGACGGACGGACAGCGGAGTCTTATTAATAGGTTCCCGTTTTACCCTTTGACCAATCAGACAACAGCGCAACCGAAAATATTTCCAAACAAATTGACTGCAAAGCTATCAGCAAGACAAATAAATATTGCAACATATGTAGAGAACCCTGTGGCCTATTACGGGAGCAAATATTATGTTATAAGCGCACCTAATAGCTCCGTTGATTATGTTGAAACACCACGGGGAGGGTGAGCCTCTTTGAGGAGTCATATCGCAAGAGAAGTCAATCAAAACATTTATTGCTATCTGTGATAAAAACTAGGTATATCTACATTTATATTTCAGTACCAACCAAAAGTTTACAGAACTCAGGTCCGGTCTTGCGTGGAATATTGCTCGGACTTGTGGGATGGCTCCGCCAAGTAGCTCCTCGATGCACTGGACAGATTGGAGCTGTCCGTATCATTGGCGATGTAGAGGTCACGAGACATTGCGTCGCTTAGCTCCTTTTATCGGCTATAACACGCAGAGTGTTCTGAAGAGCTTTTCGACCTTAACCCACCTTCCCCCTTCCTGCTCAGGAGCACGCGTGCCGTTCTTCGGAGTCATCCATTCACTGTCTCCACCTCAACATCACGCACAAAGAAATTGAGTGCCTCGTTTCTTTGTCGTACTTCCAGAGCTCGGAATTCTTTGCCAGCACATGTGTTCCCTCCTTCCTATAACATGGGGTCCTTTAAAAAGGCGTGAAAAAGCACCTTTTGGGCCGGCAAGGTGAAGGCGGATAGAGCCACTGCTCTAGCAGCACTAGTATTCTGCACTAGCTGTCTTCGCATATAGACTCTTCTCGCTTCACATCAGGGGGTGTTGGGTCAATCAATCGCCGTGCTTTTTATAAAAAAAAAACACCAACCATATGTAAGCCCTTTACTTGGCATCGCAAGTGCTTTGTCATCCTGACGCCGAAGAACAAATGCCTTGTAGTTCGCCGTGTTTTGGATTAACAGGGAAAGTAACAGTGTACCTACTTACTGAAATGGAAGTCATTTCATCTTAGGCCTCAGGATGACAACGTACCTGCAACACCAAGTGATTTTTTCCTTGTTATTGCAGGTGTTTATAGGCGACCGTAGTTACCACCATGCTTCATCATCATCAGCCTATATACGTCCCCACTGCTGGGCACAGGTCTTCCTACATGGGAGAAACACATGAGGAGCTTGGGCCATAAAACCACCACGCTGGCCCAATGCGGGTTGGTGGGCTAAAGCGGTTGCAGGAACAACCGGGACCAACGGCTTAACGTGCCTTCCGAAGCACGGAGGAGCTCGAAATAACAAACTTTGATTGACCCATCCCACCATGCTTGCTGGTCATCTATTTGTATAAAAATCATCACAACCTTTAAGCAATCACCTGGATCATAGCACCTATTTTTACTTTAAATCACGACGGCCGCTACATCCCTAATATTTTGTTTTCCTGTCCGATCACCGTGAGTTGCCGCGACCCTAATAAATCTTTAACGGGCTTAAGTCCGACCGTCGCTGGAGGGTCATTGTGTGAAACAGTTTGTTTGGAAATCTCCCGTTTTGTGCAATTTCTATGACTGTGGGGTGTATTCTGGTTTTGTTTCATTATATTAACTATAAGCCCATTTCACCAGAGCACTAATAAACGTTCACCTGTTTGGTATACGCATTAACCGCTTTTCATCCATTGATATTTACTTATAATGCGCACGGCCAGGGAGTGAAATGCTCTGCCACCGCCGGCAGCACCCTACCGCATGGTAACCTGAATTCCTTGAAAGCTGGATAAAATATGCACCTTCAGGGTAAGCTCGCTACATCTTTGACCCTCTCCTAACTTCTTTGGACTATAGCTGGATATAGCTGGACTGTATTTTATATATTAAATTCAGGTATTCTAAATAAATCGTTTGTCCTTTCCACATACCTACATACCACTTGAAATAATTCGATGCAATAGTATTACTATTACTACTTAATCGGTTCATAGTTAAATTTTAATGACCAAACCATGCGGAGTCCGATATTTTAGAATGTGTGAGTGTAAACTAGCGTATGTAACTCCACTTATCACGGAATTTACTACTCTATGATCTGACAGCTAAACTATAATTGTTACTAGGTATATTTTATGAGAATAGCCACCCACGTGCTCAGGTGCGCAATCTCTCACGAGGTTTTCCAGATTGTGAAAATTCTTGTACTATTAACAGCATGTAAACAGTGTCACTTTATTCTTTGCAGTCGCCTTTAAATTGAGGTCGCAAGAACCATTTCCGCAGATCCACGTGGAGATTCTTTTCTATTGATTGAATTTACGGTTCGTTTATCTTATAATTTTTTGTTGACATGTTAGGTGTACCATTACTAAACAGTATTTCAAAAAAATATAACTACTTAGAGTAGAAAAAAGCCCTAGGACCGACCACTGAGCTACTGAATAATTAAATAAACGTAAGAAAGTATGAGATATTTTTTTAATTTCATATGATTTTTTTCTACACTAGATATTTTAATAAAACTGATATCTTTTATACACATTACGGTTACATCCATCATACACACATACTTATTTTTATGTTGGTATCACGTGAACTAAAACCTAAAACGTTCTGAAGATCTAGATAGACCAGTATAAAAATGACCTACTCTATGATCTATAGAAGATACACACATAAATAAATTAAGACAGAATCAAAATCGTAAAATGTCTAGGTTGGTATATCTAATCTAAAATTTTGTGACAAACAAGCTGACGTCCCAGCTGGTGGTAAGTGATGGTTACCGCCGCCTATAGACACCTGTAATACCAAGGAAAAGTCACTTGGTATTGCAGCTGCGTTGTCATCCTGAGGCGCTCTGGTTTCGATACGAAAAACAAAGCAACTTTCGCCATGGTCGATCCTGGGATGGATCAATCAAAGTTTGTTATCTCGAGCTCCTCCGTGCTTCGGAAGGCACGTTGAGCCGTTGGTCCCGGTTGTTCCTGCAACCGCTTTAACCCACCAACCCGCATTTGGATAGCGTGGTGGTGTTATGGCCCAAACTTCTCATGTGTTTCTCCCATGTAGGAAGGCCTGTGCCCAGCCGTGGGACGTATAAAGGCTGGAGATGATGATGATGATGATGTCATCCTGAGGCCTAAGATGAAATGCCGTCCATGCCCAGTAATTACACTGGCTAACTTTCCCTTCAATCCAAAGCACAGCGAAATATTTCACGGCTGAAATAAGAAAGGCGGTGGTACCTACCCAGACGACCCTATATACGGGTCTACCACCTAGTAAACTATTTTAGTTATTTTTTTTAACATTTATGATCTTATAAAATATATATTATTTACTATCCGTTTACAGTTAACATTTCTACAGTAATAACTTACTAACAATTACCTCTCCAAGCGATTGTTTCAATTGAATAAGTACTCAATTGTCTCCCCCCACCTCCCTCTCTCTACAGTTAATAAACAATAACAGTCAATATAGAGGGCAGTAAACATTATGTTAACTGCACTCCAATGAACAAATCATATAAAACACGAGCGCCAGACAGGAATCATAATAACTGCAAAGATTAGCACGCAATGTTCTAGTTTACTGCCTACTGAAGTACTGACTCTGAGATGAAATTTGGGACAAGATTTAGACAAAGCCATTCGCCCAAAGCCCGCGCGCCATTACGCATCGCGGTTTAGCATTCTGCATGGGAATCAAACATTCAGGAGCAGGTTTTGGGGAGTTGTCGTGCCATTTGGGACGATCGAGTGGCGATTAAATGGCTCGCACGCCCCAAAGACATTATGTGACATCAAGACCTTTAAAAATGATGAATGCGAAAGTAACTTTTATGTTTTACTCTGAAGCTGCTGAACCAATCAGATGAAAGGCGTGGAGATAGTAATATCTTGAGAAAGGACATGGGGTTCCTATTAAAGCAATAACTGACAGCCACACGGGCGGAGTCATGGATAGCTATGGGTGGCTACTAACGTTCAATAAAGGTGAATTAGACGAAGACGGGTATCATCAGCAGTTACAACGGTTGTAACTTGCCAACAATAATTGTATTTTACTAGGTGGTGGGCCCGTTTGTAAAAAAAAGGTCGTCTGCGTCGGTGGGTACCACTGCCTTTCTTATTTCAACCGTGAAACAGTTCACTGTGTTTTGGATTGAAGGGAAAGGTAACCAGTGAAATTACTGGAAGGCATTTCATCTTAGGCCTCAGGCTAGCAACGCACCTGCATACCAAGTGATTTTTACCTTGTTATTGCAGGTGCCTATAGGCGGTGCTTACTGCTTACCACCAGTTGGGCCGTATAAAAAAATACATGGCTCTATTGCGATTTAGATAGACAAAGACAACAAAAACTTTACCTACATTTTCAAACGCCGCGTCTGCGTGTGCTTACTCAATGCCCGCCAGAGGCTCTGTCAAGAGTCTGCAGATTTATTTTATTGTGTTCACCCCAGCGCCGGGGGGTAAAAAACTCGCGCAATATGCTCGCAATGAGCCCCCGGCCCCCGGCCCCCACCCGGCTCAGTCGCGCCGCATCAGGCTTACGTCTTGATTGATATTTTATTGTTTTGACGGCGGTTGTGTTTAAGTAATACGGGGGTCGGGAGATTTGTGAACTGCTTGCGATGCTGTGGTTTTTACGACGGCAACGATGATAATGATTTATGATTAATTGAAAATAATCAACAAATAAACATATCTGAGATTTAGTTGCAAAATTGCGTGAATATTTTTTTCAAATAAGTATTTATGTACCCACCCTTGAAGAGAACTATAATAATCAACAGGATAAATATTATTTGTATAATATGTTAGTCTAGCCTCTAATTGTCATGCATGTTTTATTGTGGCAAATGGTTGACAAAGACAAACCGAAAAAAAAGAAAAAAAAAAGAGGCCAGCAAATGGTTTTATAGTAATTCATTGACTATGATGTCCAAAGCCTCACGTAATGAAACGAAAAAGAAGTGAAAATATCTTTTCTCAAAAGTATTTTATCATACTACTTTATTGGTATATAAAAAAAAGTGTAGCCATAGCTCATCGGAACACAGTCTGTCCAGTGAGTGCGTACGAACGAACCATTCATTACACTACTGAACTGACACAGAACTGTATTCAAACAAGTTCGAAAATGTCGTCTGGGCTAGGAAGAAGCCATTTCTTCGACCTGCGACCCCGATTGTAAAAGGTCGCAGTTTAATAAACAATAGGGGTGCAAAATAAGGAATTATGAACCGTCTGATAGCCGTCACCGTAGCCTACCTTTTAAAAATTAAAAATTTTAAGTAACCCCCGGCGTCATTATTCATCTATCTAACACCATCTCATTAAGACTATTCATAAGAGCCCAAACACGCTATATCTGCTGTAAGTTTCTGAAGAATTGAGCATTTCACACTTTTTGATGATATAGGATCAGCTCAAAGTTAGTATGTCTAGGGAATGTTACCCAAGTGACAGTACACCAAATTTGAAATCAATCGGATCTGTAAAAGTTAGTAAAATCCTATTATCAAGTAGAACATGAGCTGATAATCATCAAACGCCTGAACTGATCTTCATCAATTATAGCTAAGAACCATCGTAGTCACATCAGCTTTCAAACAAAAAAACCGAATCAAAATCGGTCCATTCGTTTCGGCGCTACGATGCCACAGACAGACACACAGATACACAGATACACCGATACACAGACAGACACGTCAAACTTATAACACCCCTCTTTTTTCGTCGGGGGTTAAAAACATGAGGAGGCGTTAAATTGACAGTAAAGTAGAGCCCTCGTTACCAATATAACGATTCCTTGATTGGTTGTCTACCATCAATTTAACAGTAAATTTATCTAAAACTAAAATTGTTCAGTTCCAAAATTATAAAACAGCTCCTTTGAATTTAAATGTTCACAGTTCTGGTAAAACAATAGAAGAAACAAATGTAACAAATTTTCTTCGTATAAATATCGACTCAAATCTAAACTGGAAGTCACATATAAGTAAAATAAATAATAAACTAACTAGCTACTGCTACCTGATATCAATTTTATCAAATGTCACTTCCAAAGATACGGTGAAAACTGCATATTATGGTTATATTTATCCTCAGTTAACTTATGGTATTATTTTCTGGGGCAACTCGGTTAATGTAGAATCCACTTTTATATTACAAAAACGATGTCTACGAATAATATATAAATTGTACAGTACAGATTCCTTACGAGATATTTTTAAAAGGGAATATTTCTTAACCCTAACATGTTTATATATATTAGAAATATCATCATTCATAAAAAAATACAAAGAAAACTTTATACATAAAATTTGCTGTCGTAATGTTCGCTCAAAATATCAATTTGATTTCTATGTACCACAATGTAATAACACAATGTACCATAAGAGTACCTACTTCAGTGCAATAAAAATATTTAATCATTTGCCTGTTAGTATTAAACAACTAGAAGGAAAACAGTTCCAAATTAAATTAAAAATTTGGCTGATTTCAAAAGCATATTACAGTTTAAGTGAATTTTATAATGATGAAAGTTAGAATTAAAAATTGTTATATACCTTAATAAGTTTAATTACTCAATTTAGATTAAGTAAATATTGTATGTCCGAAATGGATAAAACTGTTGTAAGCACTATTTATATTTTAAGACCTTTATTATACACAGTTATACAATAAAAAATTATTCTATTCTATTCTATTCTTGATGATTTTTTTTTTGCAATTGGTGCTAGCTTGCATCCAGTAACAATTCAAAATGAAGGAGTCACTCAAAATAAAAATATAACATTGAAAATTTTAAGTAACCACCGGCGTCATTAATCATCTATTTGACATCATCTTATCAAAACTATTCAAATGAGCCCAAATACGCTATATCTGCTGTAAGTTTCTGAATAATTGAGCATCCTGCAGACTATTTGATGGTCCAGGATGAGCTTAAGGTTACTATGTCATGGGAATGTCACCAAAGTGACAGTAGACAAAATTTCAAAGCAATCTGATCCGTGAAAGTTAGTAAAACCCTTTTATCATCTAGAAAATTAGCTGATAGTCATCAAACGCCTAAACTGATCTTCATAAATTATAGCTCATCTTAATCACGTCAGCTTTCACACCAAAAAAAAACTAATCAAAATCGGTCTATTCGTTTAGGAGCTACGATGCCAGAGACAGACACACAGACAGACACGTCAAACTTATAACACCCCTCCTTTTTCGTCGGGGTTTAAATATACCTCTAAATTAGATCTAAGTAGGTACTTAAATTTAATTATTTAAACTTTCTTAATGTTCTGAAGTCAGCAGGTTTTTAAAATAGGTAGGTAGGTACAAATTTTCAAACATTTCACACATTACGTTACATTTATGTTTTCCCCATTAAAATGTTTAAATAAAGTCCAAAAAAATATGAAAAGAAAGTCTGCAATAATCGATGTACCTATTTAATCATGTGACACAAATATCAACAAGCAAAATAATAAGCGTAATTCTGTTAAGGTTTTGACTCATCAAAACTATTTTCCTTTCCCCGCACCACCAAGCAAACATCTTTTTACCTTTGCAATCCAAACACGTTCTCCAAATCCCATATTCTGATATTTCCTAGTTCCTGCGTCGATCTGCCAATCTCGGCTCATCTTTGAGCCCAAATTGGCAGTTGCAAGTGCCCCGCTGTCACGGCGCGGTTGAGCGCACGTTGCGAGGGCGCCACTGTCACCGGTGACTGAGGCAACCAGTCGTTGGGCTAATCCGGGATTTTTTTAAAAAAAAACTGACAGAAACATACATGTCATGTCTATGAAAGCTAAAGTTATTATGGTGCAAATTCAGACATGCACGACAGACAGACAGACATTATGACGTTGTTCGCTAAGGTAAATTCAGACAGGACACATTATGACGTTGTTAGTTAATATTTTTTTTGTGATAGTCATAAAAATATGATTTATGACAATTTTAAAGTGCTTTTTGATTTAGTTGTCTTTCTGTTACGTTGCTACATACATCGAGACATAGGACATCGAATATTATTGCACCTGCTACTGTGGTTCTTGAATTCAAACATGTTGGATGGAATTGCCTAATCAATAAATTATTTTGCCATTCGCTAGCTTTGATGTTCCAAACTTAATAATATTACTTTCATGTGCAATCAAAGATTTCACGAGCGTCGAGATTTAAACTTGTGGACCGGTCTTGCAGTTCCAACCTTGATCAAAACATTCGCAGCTTTCGTAAATTACTTTTTTCTCAACGCTAATTGTCTCTCAGTGTTCTTTTTTATTCTTTTAAATTTTTGTTGCTGTTAGTTATTGCATGTAGTCTTTCCTATAACTGTAATGACATTAAGCTAAAACCAAATTGTTATTATATCCAAATAGTATACCTTTGATTTTTATCACGTTGCTGTTCAAATAAATAAAATGAATAAATCATCACCAGCCTATATACGTCCCACTCCTGGGCACAGACTTTCCTACTTGGAAGAAACACATGAAGAATTCGGCTCAATCCGGGTTAAAGCGGTAGATTGCAGTACCTAACAACCGGGAACAACAGCTTAACGTGCACGACGAAGCACGGAGGAGTGAGAGATAACAAATTTTGATTGACCCATCCCGGGATCGACCATGGCGAAAGTTGCTTTGTTTTCGTCATCAAAACCAGAGCGCTCAAAAAATCCAATTCAGTCGCGATCGTGTGAATTACGGACACGTCCTGACCACCTCAGTCGTGTGGTGACCGCAGCTGTCAGCGGCAGAGGTTTTGTAATTGCTGTCGCGTCTGAGGATTAAGGCGCGACATCTAATCTATATTTATGTTAGGTGAGAACTGGAAATAGTCAGTGTTATTCTGTTGAAGCTCTATAATTATTGCAGAATTTGCAGAAAGTTATTTACTTTATACTTACAAGTGTGTTTAACAAGCGTATGGTTCGCCTGATGGTAAGCGGTTACCACAGCCTATAGACGCTCGTAGCACCTCGGACATTACTCAAGCGCTTTCACCGTAGCCTATAGATGCTCGTAGCACCCCGGACACTATACTCACGCGTGGATCTGGTACACTTGCGCGAAAAGCCATTTGCGCGAAAGGACATTTGCGTAAAAAGCTATTTGCGCGAATGGACAGATGCGCGAAAAGACGTTTGCGCGAATAGACACTTGCGCGAAAAGTCGTTTGCGCGAAAAAATGGATTTATAGATGGGTGAACTCAGATTACGTACAAAAATGAATAATTATCAGTGCAATCCTCTTAAAATGTTTGTAAATGTCCTCTTAAAGTGTTGTTGTTAATAGTATCGTGGGAAATGAACTTGTGACACACACACAGTGACATTTGTCGCTGTGACATTATGCTGAGGCAGTGACCTAGTTGGCCCCTATTTATTTATTTATTTTGTTTGTACCCATAATTTATATAATGGCCAATAAATGCTTTCTTTCTTTCTTTCTTTTTTTTCTTTGTGTCCTTCTCATCAAATTACAGGGAGAATAAATATGGTGTGCCTCAAGGCAGCGTACTGGGACCAATTTTGTTTCTGTTGTATATAGATGATATAACGTGAGTAACTAATCACAAATGTACTTTGTTTGCAGATGATATATCAATAGTTGTGACATGTGATAAAAAAATTAACTCTATACAAGACCATGAAAGCGATATAAATAAAACTATTGATCATATTATTGAATGGCTTAATAAAAATAACTTGCCAATAAATTTAAACAAATCCAATTTCATACAGTTTAATAAATCCAAACATGTTAAAAACAACTTTAAAATTAAAATTAATAAGGTACAAGAAGTTACACATCTAAAATTTTTAGGGGTCATAATAGATCAAAATTTAAATTGGAAAATGCACATTGACAATTTATGTAATAGAATGAACAAGTTTGTCTATGCTCTTCAACGTATTAAGAATGTCACAATAGGAAAAAATAGGAAAACTGCTTTAATGTCTTATCATGCATTCATTATATGAAATTGACTTAAATTGTAATTAAATTTGATTTGACATCTGTTATATGCTATTTTGTAAGATTTTTAAATATATTTTATGATTTGCATGCTATTCATAGTAGCAAAACATGTGCACGTAAATATATTCCATAACATCTTGTAATACCATGTTTTCAGTGAATAAATGATTATCTTATCTTATCTAAATTTGCCTAAAACACACAAGCCTTCTGTCACGGCTTCGACACTGCGGAGCTCCGGCGGTCCCTCGCGTGCTAATCGTCGCAGATGGCTTTCGCTCACCACCACAGCTTCGGCTTGTCGCAGCCTCAGCCGCGGCGGCTCGCTCGCACCCACCTGCTCCCTGCCCGCTTTTAAATAGCACTCTAGGGGTAGGGCAGACAAGACTACGTGGAGTCGGTTTTACGGCGATTCGTTACTGTCACTAGTCTTGTTTTTCTATGATGTTAATGCTGATGTGTGAATTTAATGTATTGCAATATAGTGAAAGACTTTTTGCTATGACGCCTCATTAGGTATGACTTCAGTGGATGTTTTCCATAATCGCGTGATTTCTGTTTTTAGTGCATGAGATTTGCTAAGTTTTTCAATTTCTTTTGCACTTATATTATAATCAGGGGGTATAGATATCTATGAGGTATGTTTTATTTTCAGCTTTGTGAATGAATATGAATCATGTCATGCCACATTTCTTTCCTAGCTTGCTTTAAAGAATAAAACGCTTAAATAATTATCAACTTGGATCTTGCAAATGTTTAAAGATGAATGAGAATTGTTGTCGACGAGCTCACAACGGGTATCGAATCCACAAATCTTAAGAGAGATTTTGCCTCATTAATGCGTATTCTACCATTTGTGCGACGGGGCTTGATCGGAGGAATTATTTGACATAATGCCTACGGCCTCTTTCTATCATCGAATAGCTCACCATCAGCAGCGACTTCATCCTCACACGATGGAACCGAAGTGGTCGCGTAGGTACTGTACGGTTTTTGAGAGATTTTCTCCCGCGTACGCTTAAGTTGTAGAATGAACTCCTTGTAGAGATTTTCTCAAACGAGCACAGCATGGGGTATATCCCTGGTGTTGTAAGCGCCATATGCCACGATAGCTGCTTACCATCAGCACCGTAGTATAACAAACTTCCTGGGGAGTGGACAAAATATTGTTTGACTCTTCTTCTGAGAGAAAAAAGAGACAAAACACATTTGTCAACTAATAAGTGGACATAAGTGGTGGAGAGAGATTTTGTCCACGATCCGTGCATGGCCTGCAGGTAAGCCGCTTGCTTGATTGCTATCTTAGTGCATTGTAAATTTTAAAAAATGGACCAATTTACCGTAATAAGGTACTTTCGCTAATCTTTATTTCAAAAATACGTCAGTAAATGAATGGCCTTAGTCACATTTCTCTCAAACTACAATCATATCAAATATCAGTGTACGTAAACACTCACAAGAGCAGCTTTCAATTCAAAAGGCACTCAACCAACGGTTTTCACTCGAACTTTTAATTAAAGTCAGTCAAATCAGCTACCGTATTGTTCCGGAAACAATATGGCGTCAGCGACTTCCGGTACACAATGCGCGTGCGCCGACAAAAGCGCAGCGCGATATAATTTCTGCCGTTGGTTTAGCGAATGATTGCTGCTGGGTCGGGTTACTGATTTTGGCAGTTGCTAGTAGATTGACAGTGGCTCTCAAATGTTAGGAAAAAATATTTATTTAGGAAAAACGAACATGACCTATTATTTAATTTTAGAGCTCGTAAACTTGTGACTATTAATTTATAAATTTCTAATGATAGATGTTTAAAGCCACAAAAAATTAATCAGTCATAATAATCGTTAGTTTATTAGGCTTTTTGTGTGTTTGAATATTGATTTTTGTGTATTATAATACCTATAACGGGTGGTGGTAGTGGTTTAAACGCCTACTTTATTGAAAAAATTACAAATAAAGGAAGAAAACAAAGAAAAAAATGTACACTACATAAATACGAAAAACTTAATTCCGATAGTCATAATCACGAATTTCAAAATTCCGAATTTTATAACTCCGAATGGTTCAAAATTCCGATAGTGAAAATTCCGAGTTTCATAATTCCTAATATATAAAATTCGAAACTACAAAATTCTGAACGTTTATAATTACGAAAATCAATATGCCGAATTTGAAGATACCGAACCATAAAAAATCCGAATTAATAATAATCCGAAATATCATAAATACGAATCCCGAATATCAAAATTCCGAATAATATGAAACGCCCTAAAGTTGCTTCTGGCACGCAAGCAAGCATGCAGCATGCAAGGTTTCTGTCACGGCTCCGGCGCTGCGGGGCTCCGTGCCATGTCCCATGCGACCTTATCGTCGCACATGGTTTTCGCCCCCCACTGCAGCTTCGGCTTGCTGGCCGGCTGCGCCGGTCAGCCTCAGCCGCGGCGGTGGTCGTCAAAACCTGCTCCTCAGCTCGCGGGCCGCCTCGCCCCTTCGCGCCTTCGCGGGCTTGAATTACACTCTAGGGGTAGGGCAGACAAGACTACGTGGAGTCGGTTTTGCAGCGATTCGTTTCTGTCACTAATGTTACAATATTATTATGCATATCACCGGATGGCATGAAATTCATTAGAAATAGTATGCATAATAAAATTATTCCAAATGGAAAACTGCCATCATCGTAGTAGATGTTAGCAATGAATTTTCGGAAAATTTAAATTCGGAATACCATATTTCGGACTAGTAACACAACGGGTTTTTAATTATTCGTACTAATGAAAGTCGGAAAATAAAATTTCGTATTTATGAATTTCGATAAAATAAAAATCGGGTTTTTGAATAGAATTTAGTCTCTTAGGAATTGTGAAATTCGGATTTAAAAAAATCGGAATATTCAAATTCGGAATTATTGGGTGTTCCCGACAGACAGACATACATTATGACATTGTTAGGTACTAAGTTTTAACATATTTTTATATGATAGACATACCTATAAGTACAGAATGGTGACAACATTGAGACAATAAATTAAAACTTGGGCTTTATTAATTCATATAAATTTTTTGCCACTTTCAAATATAACGTATTAATTTGATAATTTCATGTTATTTCTATGAAATTATATTACATTGGCTGCATTACCTCATAAAAATGTTATAAGATTATCAAATAAATAAGATGTATTTGATAGTTACAAAACATTTCTTGAAACTAATCCCATGTTTTAATTCACCACCTGTATGACCTGCATGTGATTTTTGACGTTAGAAAAGAGCTTCTCGGGGGATCTAATTGAACAAATAAAATATATTTCATTTCATATGCTATTGTCACTCTTATAAACATACTCACTCTAACTCGTGTTCGTTTTAAAACTTTGAGAGTAGCTGTCTCTCAGCACTGGGCGGCGCACGCAGCTATAATTTCGCGTTGTTCACAATGCACTGAGCACATAATAGTAAGTATTAAACTGTGAATTTATAGAAAAACATAATTTGGGGCTAACGGTCCTTCGATTAATACCAATAAACTAATTGTACTGAGTTTGTTGTAGGCCAAGTTCATTCCACGTAAGAAATAGAATTTGAAGCCAAAAATTGTAACGTGGTACTATAACTTTGCGATGTTATAGTACCTCGTTCCTCCTTCCAAATTTCCTGGCAATATTTAAAGCCACATAAATTCAAAATTGATTCAGTTTTATCTTTCAAAACATTACATATATTCCTGACCTATCTCCGTCCTTACCAGTGTCTCGCTCTCGACGCCTACTGCTAGCCTATTAGCTTGGGCGATATTTTATTATTATTTCAGTAACTTATTATTATTCCGGATTGGATATTGAATTAATATTGGTCTACTTTCAATCTCAAGTATTCCGTTGTTATCTATTGGACCCTCCATACCACGCCGTTGGGACGAAAAGGTCCTCGAGTGGCGGCCCCGTACCGAGACGCAGCGTTGGTAGGTCCTCCATGACGGACCTACGGTGGACCGATGATCTGGTAGGAGTCGCAGAAAGCCTGATGATGATGACAAAGAAATTTAGTAACTCGATTCTGTGTTGTTCTTTCAAAACTAGAATTCCTTTCTGATATACCTAAAGTTTAGGCAGTTTCAGGGAAAAATGCTATAAGAATAAAATTACTTACACTCACAGTACACTTGCGCTCAGTAGAGCTTTGCAACCTTTCTGTTGCTTTCAGTCAGATGTAGTAGAAATAGGTACTCCTAATATATTTTTTTGTTTTTTATCCTATTCAGAGGGTAAAGTTTTGTCCAACATAAAGTCATTTCTTATTATTCAATGAAAATCATTGTCACATCTATTTCAATAACCTACTTAATTGACTCCAATTACGGCATTACCATTTTTATTTTCGTTTCAGTAATCCTACATCTAAATTCTTACAACTAGGTGGTAGACCCATATGTAGGGTCGCCTGGGTAGGTACCACCGCCTTTCTTATTTCAGCCGTGAAACAGTTCGCTGTGTTTCGGATTGAAGGGAAAGGTAGCCAGTGTAATTACTGGGCATGAACGGCATTTCATCTTAGGCCTCAGGATGACAACGCACCTGCAATATCAAGTGCTTTTCCTTGTTATTGCAGGTGTCTATAGGCGGCGGTAACCGCTTACCACCAGGTGGGCCGTCAGCTTGTTTGTCATCTAGTTGTATAAAAAAAAAAAAAAAAATTCTTACAAACATATACTCTTCCTGACCTTTGGTTGAGTAGACAAAAATGACAGCCAGTTAGTAATCGGAGTCAAATCGGAGTGACCGAATGAAGAAGTTGATGTTGAAACGCTATAAAATAAAACAATAGAATATTTGATATATCATATTTAATTACACTCAATATTGCGGCCGACATAATAACATCTTATGTACAAGTATATCACAAATTCACAATACCTTGCTCTTGGTATACCAAACTCAGCAAATAGCGTCCTAGACTCTATAGTCTAGTCAAGAAATTGATTTACATACCTATGTATGTAAATCAATTTCTTTATCTTCATATTACAAATAAGTTCACATGTTGTTCAGAACTTTATATTACAATTATAATACAAAATACTAAGTACCTACTTACGTCATTTAAAATTTACAATTTAGAAAACGAGCAAATAAAATGTTCTAATACTTATCTCCGTACTTACTACAATTATGTTAAATATCGGAGATAAATAAATCGCATTTAACATTAAATTTATTGAATTGTAAAGTTTTGGATTAGCACAGAGCAAGCGTAATCTACGCACTATCTAAATTATAATTAAATATAATTTATGAATATTTACAAATAGAACTACATATACCTAAATATTTATTGATTCTGTATTCATTAAAAACAAACTTCATCATTCAAACTGGTATTATAAAGGCTTCTGACTTAATATGACAAGAATGGAAGAGTGTTGCAATTGATGAAAGTAAGGTTAGTATACTTATGGCATATAAAAGATACTACTTAATCTGATGTCGATGAGAAAGTTGGCAATGATATTAACTACTCAGAAAGTGGTACAGAAATAGATAAGGTAGAGAGTAAGACAATACTTTCTTTGGAAAAACTTAGTAACTGCAGTAAATCTTAAATTTAAATGAAATTAAATCATCATTGCCAGCAAATAACGTCACGCTTTGTCGCGAATAATATTGTAAGAGTCAGTTCGGTGTTCGCAAATGTAATAGAGTATGTAACTTTTGTTATCGTTGCTGATTTGGTTACGCACATATTTTTGTGGGATTCTTGTCTTAAACTGATATTGGATATGCAGGCGACAGAGAGTCAGGCATCTCAACAGATACGCTATAACTAGTCATGTTTATGAAGGAAGTGCCGCGACTAGCGATTTGCTTTCACGTAGAAGAGAGAGAGACGAGAAATAAAATAGTCTCCTAAGTGAAGATAGTGCCACAGATTAAGATTTTACCATAGTCATCTCATCTCAAACTCACATGAGAGAGTCATAGATATCAAGAAGGCGTTACAAATATCGGATTGTAATAGTAGGTACCTACTCAAGTTAACATTTTACTTCATTCACAAGATAGAAGGAAAAATATTGAAATTTGTGATGAAAATGTGTTGTTGCAATGAATTTGAAATAATTTCAAAAACACATTGTTGAAATTTAACTTAATATGGACTATAAAAAAAAACTAAATGTTTTATTTACACAATATTTACAAGAAATATTTTATGGTAATAAATTTTTCCTAAAAATATTTGTTGACAAATATCTAAATGAGGGGCCAATCAGTTTTCCTTGTTAGTGCAATATTTACAAAATGCTTTTAAAGTACTTTCTTACTTGTTGTTGTTGGGAAAACATTCTTCGTACCACCAAATATTACATATTTCACATTCTCCGCAGTTTAGTTATGACTATCTATTTCACAATAAAATTATATAGGTACTCTAATGAGATCTGATAATACTCCAATTACATAACATTCATTTTTATATTTACAAGCCATAAATAAATTTCCTAACCTTATATTACTTACGACTGAGGATCAAACACTGATATTTTTTATATCTGACGTGTTACACTGGATCCGACCGTCTATAAATCAAATCCTTCTATCAATTCATTCATTGGGTTCTCCGAAATGATTGAAATACCCTCCGGGTCACAATAATTTGGAGAAGAACGTGTTAGGAGCTGTCATGCGCGCTGGGTCTATTATTCTTGGGTACGCGGCACCCAGGAATGGTCTAAACGCGGCTCTGCTCTGCTCCTCCACCGGGCTCGTGGTGGCTTCCTGTGTAGACTCGTCTTGGGTATCCAAAGACGAATCATTATTCGATCCTCCAACCCCCAAGTGTAACTTTCTCGTATGCTTTTTAAGGTCGAAATTTCTACAAAAACCTTTAGCACAAATACTGCAAGTGAAGGGCTTCCTTTCGTTATGGGTGTGCATGTGAAATGTAAGGTTGTAGATTTGATGGAAGGCTTTGTTACAAATGTTACATTTGTACGCCTTTTCGCCGCTATGAGTGAGCCGGTGGTTCTTGTAGTTGCCTTTCTGATGGAACCCTTTGCCACAAAATTCACAGACGAACGGTTTGTATCCAGCATGGATTCTTGCGTGCGTGTTCAATGTCGAAGATCGATTGAAAGCTTTTCCACAAGTAAGGCATTTATGTGGCTTCTCGGATGTATGAATGATCTTATGTCTGCAAAGAGTTGAAGCTTGCCGGAACCCCTTACCACAGATTTTGCAAACAAAAGGCCTAGCGCCCGTATGAACAGGCATATGCCGCGTCAAGTTGTAATGAGCGTTGAAGACTTTTCCGCAGTCTCCACAAGCAAAGCTCTTATTTTTTGCTGGGGAAGGCGTAGGCCCAGTCGTGGAGGAGACAGCGTGGTCTGCTGCCGGTGGCCTTGGAGAAGGCGGCCTTTGGACTGGAGATGCTGGCGGTGGTGGCCTTGGAAGGTGCAGCTGATGGGCGTATGTTAACGAGACCAAGTCTGGGCCGTAGTACAGCAGAGGATAGTGAGATACAAGCTGCCTTCTTGCTGCTGGAATATACTGCTTAAACGCTGAGTCTAATAAATGAGCACCGTATGACAAAAAGCTTGGTGGGGGCGGCGGTTCAGGAGATACTGACTTTTTTCTGTCTGGTTCCATTAGCCTGGCTATGGAGAAGTTGAGGACTGGCGCGGGGGTTGCATGCGCGGTGGGTGTGTCAGGGGACTTCGCACGCTCCGGAGAAGACTCCCGGGGACCCTCTGGCCGCGCTGTTGACTGGAACGGCTGCATGATGACCAGCTCGAGTGAGATTCACATCTGTAAAAAATATAATAATTAGTAAGTGTTATTAAGGAACCTTGCGTTACTCTTAAGAAGGTTTTTATTCAGAGTGGCAAAAACCATAATGATGGTAACACTTATACCCGTATTCACAAACAACACTATGAGGTCTCACAGTGCCCGCGGACGCACAGGGTGCCAAATTCCTATTCATAAACAATACTTGAGTGACAATCGGCACTATGCGTTTGTCATAATGAACACTTAGCTAAGGGAGCCTGATAGCTATATTAATCAACGCATAGTGTCTAACTCACCAAAGAGAATGTAATTACTACGAAGTTTACAATTAAAAGTAAATAAACAATAAAATTGAAATGTCAGTCAGTGAAGTGAACTACGTAACACTCATCAACCACGTCCTGAGGCAGGAATCGAACCCGCGACCTTTCGCAATCCGGGCGACTGCTCTGACCACTGAGCCACCCAGGACTTGGGATATCCCTGTGAAATTCTTCTAGTCTATCTGTATTTGCGTTTATGAGCTAACGTCCACCCTACAATGTCGAAATATTCTATTTCAACAAAAAAAAATTCTAGTTTTATTACATTTTAATTACTAAGTAATTTTTCGAACATTTATAATAATGTTAAAATCAAAAATTAAGAATACTCATCAACCAATCACAGAGCTATATTCAACGCTATGCGTCCGCATAGTAAAGATTCGTTTGAGTATTGTTTGTGAATTGAAAGGCTTGACATAGTGAACCCACTGAGAAATGCCTTACTTCGCTATGTATTGCTCCTTCACTTACATAAGTATCGTTTGTGAATACGGGCGTTAGACTTTAGACGATTTGTAGCGTCAATGGTACTCACTATATTGGAATTAGCAAAGCCAAGCCCAAACCTGACCTTGAAAAGTTTCGGGCATAATTATAGTCTAAGAGTGGAAAGTACTATTAACAGACTCTACTACTCCGCCAATGGTTGTTAATTATAAATAACCAAAGAAATAAAACACCTGGTATATTATAAAATCCTCTCTAATCAGCTAAGCAAAAACATCATTTTAATCGACACCTCCATTCGGCAGTGGGTGTGTCACCCGCCGCTAACAAACAAAACATCGACCGCTTGTTTTAAGTAAATTGGAAAGCGACAACGCATCGCTGCTTTTGACGCTACCCTTTTTGATTCGTAGAAAAGTCGGTGTATTGTATGTAAATCGTTTGCAAACATCCAGACCGCGCACAAAGGACTGCGAGGCCGCGAGGGCTCTTTTCTGTCGACAGTCGACACGCCTGTGGAGATTACGGTCGCTAATTACCAGGAGTAGTTTTGTTGGATTGAGGGGGTGTGAGTGTACGTGTATTACGTACAAATACAAATAATTTATAATAAAACAGCTACCAACACGACTTCGACGAATATGAACTCTTCAAGCTTTCCTACCATTTTTTAAGTAAGGATATAATAAAGGTGGCGAACCCGCACAAAGCCTTCCTGGTGCTAACTTCACAGTCACTCAACAAGCTAAGGAACGAGCTGTTAGCGTTTCCCTGCGAGAGAGAATCAGAAATGAAGACATCTATGAGCGAATCAAAGTCACATGGCTGATGAGATTAACAAATTAAAAGGCAGATATAGCGCGCGGAATGGATGACAGATGAGGCGTTAAAGTTCTAGCACGGCGACCACGTTCCTCAAAGTGCAAATGAGTATGGTCTCTCACTAGATAGATGATCTAATCAGGGTCGCGGGGAGTTGGTGAATGCCAGTTGCGCAGGACCTTTCCGTTTAGAAAACGTTGGTGCAGGCCTTTGTTCAGCAGTGGACATTATAGGCTGATATGATGACCTGGAAAGGATTATTTTCGGCACAATAATAAACGCGGCAATGCTAGCTCTATCCGTATTTTTTAATGATCCACTTTGCTACATATTGCTATACGTAGTCAAGGAAATGTTTAAGCACGCAATATCTTCCGATACGAATCAGAAACCGTTCCGTTGACAAATCAACTAAGTCTAACCCCTCAACTCGAAACAAGGCGCGAGAGGGTTGAATACGTCATCGCAGCAATTAATATTCGGGTACAATAGACCTGCCGGCGGACGGTTAACCCGCGAAATATGCTCGTGCGGCCGCGAATAGAGCCAGCGGATGTAATTGGACGGGTCCCTCACACCCATATTGTTTTGTTGAGTGGTTGACGTACCTTGTTTTTGTTTTGAAGCACGATTTTTAAATTGTAAAAGGAATAGTCTGCTAAAAGAAGTGGTGTGATTTTCTATGTTTGATTTTTTACGCGCGTAAAAAAAGAAAAGCAAGCAAATAATAATAGTAGCTTAAAATCGACACCAATTACGTTGGTATAATTTTATTCTCGTTTGAGTAAGCTTCCGTGAAGTCACTATATAAAGAGGTGAGCGATGCTGTGGCCGTTGTGACCGAACGAAAAATATCTTTCACTGCTATTATACATCAAAAATAATCAAAAATATGTAAAGAGGAAAATGGTCATGATGGTCTCAGTATCGAACATTTTACAACCGCCAGGATACACCTGCCTGGCTATATTTTTTAAATCTGTGTCTGGCGCACTCCGACTTACCAGATGCATTAATGCCTTAGAACTTAACGTGAAAAACAAAACAGGCGATACATCTTGTAAGACATACTACCTATCAGCCCATCTTACTGGCGACCATAGCCATGCCAAATTGTTAGACAATTAAAAAAAACATCTAATAGAAAAAGCATAATATGACCTCACTGAATTCTTATATAATGTCAACTCTACTCTGTCATGCATAGTATAGTGGATATACTTTCAAATCAATGTATCTCTACTAATGCTGTACTATAGGTAATATTAAATTTAATCCATTTTCCTAATGAAATATGTAATTATTTGCTTCCGAATTATATTGTTTATTTTTCAATTATATAAAATGATAGCGCTCTCTTGCGTTATGTTTGCAGTGCCCCCACGGGGTGTCATGTGTCCAATATATCTATTAACTTATTGTAAAACCTATATGTAACCAGCAAATTAATAAATGAAATGAAATGAAATGAAATGCCAAGGTGTTTGACGGCCGGCTTGATAACACGCTCGCGCAGTGTGTCGACATGCATGATTCCCAGTTTGGGTTTAAAGCGGAGCTATCGACTGATAATGCTATCCTATCCTAAATCCTAGTATAAGTGTAGTAGTAGTAGTACACCGGTATACGCGAGCTTCCTCGAGTAAATTATGACCTTTTAAGGAACAAGCTTGGTAGTACGGGTGTGCCAGTGAAATGAATTTCGCTCCTAGTATTTGAGGAGCCGTTCAATTCAAAACCGAGGAATCGGGTGAGATGGGTGGTACTCGGATGAGTAGGTATATCTAGCATTGTGGACTGCGACAGGGGGTGTAAAGTTTACCACAACTATTTAATTTGCGTGTAAACCAGCTGTTGATAGAGCGGCTTAGTGCTACACATGTCGGTTGCTTTATGGATGTAATAAGTATTATTAGCATTACCTATGCAGATAGGTATTGAGCCCCTCGATCAACGGGTTGAGGACAGCTACTGTCCATATCTCACGAGTACGCGGAGGTGCATGGGCCTCGATATATCTCAGAAAAGAGTCCATCATATGTAAAGCAAGTAAATACCACCCCACTCATGCAGTGCCCGCACTCTTAAATGGTGTACCACTTAACATAGTGTACTTGGGCTACATAGTAACTAGTGATTTCATAGTCTCTATGTCCTCATAGAGAGGGAGCACAGGGCTTATGGCAATATGCCCGCTCGCAGATTCACTCGATGTACAAATGATGTACTCTAGTGGATGGATGATGCTGTTGAGGCTCCCGAAATACTGTAGCGTGTCCGGGATGTTTGTGGAAGCACATACTGACTTTATATCATTATTATTATCTTCTGTAATGGTCGTTATGTTGACACCATAGGAGACAGCTCCCGCTACTCGAATTATTAGCAGGGCGACAACACTACAGAGTGTAGCGGTGTTTTGAGTGTTTTAGGTGGATGATAAGTGAATGTCCACTGCTAACTATTATAATCAATCATATTTAAATATCTTTAATATTAAAAGAAATATATACTAACATAGTTTTTAAGCTAAATGATTGTTATTAACCTCTATGGACTACATTACTGGATAATATACAAATTTATTTTTTAATTTCAATTGGTCAACTGATTGGTCGACTGGTTGATTGTTTTATTCGTGATATTTTAAAGTAAATTGTATTGGCACCTGGCTGGGGTTGGCACAAGAGCGTACTATTATGAAGTTCTACTATAAGTGCTTGTAATAAGTGTTGTTTTGCTTTGCATCTGCAGTGTTCTTGCTGTACAGTGTACCTATTGTTATTTTCGCACAGCGTTTAAAATATAAAATAAAATATGCCAACTGCTATACTCGTTAGTAAACAATTATAAGATGACGCGGTACTTCACTTCTGGATAGCACTATTCCATTTATAAAGACCAAGTCCATTCGTGCATGGAGTACAGTTCTGACCTGTGGACGGCTCAGCCAAATACCAACTTGCCAGACTGGATTCAGGGGAACGTAAAGCCTTATTGGCGATAAGACGTTGGTGGAGAGTAAGCTTCATAGCCTGGACCGTGAGGTTGCTTGTTGGTCTTCGACAGGTTGTTCTGCAGAGAGTGTGCCAAGGAGCTTCACAAACTTAACACGCTAGTCCTTTTTACCACAGGACAGCCAGACGTTCAGCGGGCTACCACACACTTGGCATCTGGCATTTGGTAATTTTGGTATATCAATACCAATTGTCACTTTTCTTCAGAGAGTGAATTGTATGTTGTACTTATATAACCCGAGTTCCTTTAGGGCAGGATTAAATTGGCACCTTCAGGGTGGGCTCGGATTGACCAACTCTCAACTTTTATCAGAGCAAGAATGGAATTAAGAGCAAACTCTTAGAAAAAATGTATGTTATAATAATTTGAAAAACTCCACAATATGTCAGTGCATAGGTATAAAAGTCAATGGTTAGTGCTATCTTTCCATAAGATAAAGCTGATGGTTTAATTATGAACCACGAGTAAGGCATATTCGTTTCACAATATAATATAAAATTTAAAATATTAAGTAACCCCCGGCCTCATTTATCATCTATCTAACACCATCTCATTGAGACTATTCTTATGAGCCCAAACACGCTATATCTGCTGTAAGTTTCTGAAGAATTGAGCATCCCGCAGACTATTTGATGGGACAGGATCAGCTCAAGGTTAGCATGTCTTATGTTAAATACCACCGAAGTAACAGTAAACCAAATTTCAAATCCATCGGATCTGTGAAAGTTAGTAAGGTCCATTTGTCTAGTAGAAAATGAGCTGATAGTCATCAAACGCCTGAACTGATCTTCGTAAATTATAGCTAAGAACCTTCTGGATCACGTCAGCTTTAAAACAAAAAACGAATCACAACCGGTCCATTCGTTTAGGAACTACGATGCCACGGACAGACACAGAGAGACACGTCAAACTTGTACTCTTTTTTGTCAAGAGTTAAAAATTACATTTACCGAAAATATCTATAAAAACATCACTCTACTCACTTAGCTTATTAACTTGAATAACCTTATCCAGCAAGTCCCTATCTCGATCAGGGGCACAAAAGACCTTATCGCCGTTATCGGTGATCTCAATAACATAATTGCGCGTCACCTCGCCTATCGCTCCGACAAGATCGCATCTAATTCTGCTCAGCATCAACGTCACGAGATATGAGATTAGGCACGAGAACCCCGATATGGCGGCTGCCACAAAGATGCCGCTATTAAAGTAATGATCTATTTCTAATTTTTATATAGGTATACAATACACGGTCTTAATGATAAAGGGCTAGATATAATAAGTGTAGGTGTAACAATATTTTCACATTAGTTTATTCTCATAAAATTAAAACATTTGGTACAATATACATATACTACTACTACACTATTGAGTGCATCGAGACTTATCTCTTATGGTTCCAGCTTAATAAAATAATGTATTCTAATTATTTCTAATGTTTACTATTTTTAGAGCCAAGCAAACAACGTGTTTTGGTGTCAACCCGAGATATTTCAGAATAGCGATGCGTTTATTCGGCTCCAAATGTAACAGGAAGGAGAGACGGCAACATAAAACTAATTAAAATAACCAATATTGGTAATTTGTTGTCTGTTCCAAAACGTTATATACCATCAGATCCCTCGTCTTTGCTTGTTTCTTGTGGCCCCTGTGCTTTAGGTAGGTACATAAAAGAAAATTAGAAAGGAATCATTAAACAAATTAAAAAACAAATATTTTTAACGTATCTCTGTGGCGCTAAGCTTTTCACGCTCCGCAGATAATACTAAACAAAAGAAGGTATCCCTCGTCAACGATAAAGTTCAAAGTTGAATGGAAACGAGAAAATGATGCAAAGAATGGGACTCAAAGAGTCCTCTGTCCTCTTAGGAGTGAGCTATTCACTCACTTTGTAAAGGAAATGTGTACTTATTGCATTGTAATACAATTTGCAATCATTTTATTTAGTATCCTATTAGGTGGATATTATCCAGCTTTGGGCAATACTTTTTTTAGTGTAAGAATTAATAATAATAATAATCATAATCATACACTCACACCTATTATCTAGCCCATCATTAAGAGCTTGTGCTATAGATTCTAGATAACGGATAAATATTGATAATAATATGTATATCAATATTAGAAATATACTAAATAAACATATAAACATACATGACTCGCGAACAAAATGCTCGTATTCATCATACAAACATTTGCCCCTACCGGGATTTGAACCCGGGACCTCTTGATCGAGCAGCCAGTAGGTATAAGCAAGGGGTACAGACCACTCGACCAGCCGATCGTCCAGAATTATCTCTGTCATCCATAAAACATGTCCACGGGTGAGTTTAATGCGAGCATTTTTTGCTTAGCGACATTTGGGCAAAGTTTTCACTTTACTTACTTCTTTTACAATGCACGCAGTCTTCGCCTCTAATTGATAACATTAAAATAAATAAAAAAGTCTCTAAGTAAGTTTTTCTAGTTTTATATTATTTTAATTACTAAGTAATTTTTCAAACATTTATAATAATGTTAAAATCAAAAATTAAGAATAAATAAAAAATATATGTTCCATAGCTTCTGTTCTTTCCATAAAGGTTTGGTTGCTTTTAGTTACAATAAAGTCTTCGCCTACGTATAATTTTATTGTTTACATTGTAATTATTTCCGAATTGTTAGTTAATAAATACTTTATGATGTTATACTTTTACTATTTGTATGTAGCGATGTATAATAATTATTAATTTTTACATTCATCTTCCACACAATACACACCAGCATTATACCTTTTGCAAACATATTTCTATTGTTTATCTAGTTTTTTGTAAACGCACTTTCCACGTCATTTTGCATTATCACCCCCTAAAATCCGAAAGGAGCGGCCTAGTGACCTGTACCACAGGTTTATCCTATAAACCTATTTCAGTACTAGGTGGAAATCGGTAATGTATTGTAACTTTTGCACCAAATTAACTAATTTTACCTATACCTATTCTGAGGAGAAAATTAAACGATTTATTTATTATTGTTATTTATTATTTTTAGCCCATTAATATAAGAAAGATATACAAGAATATCAATTGTTTCTTAGTTAAATAATATCTAAGACAGTGTACAAGAGAGCGTAACACTCTCTTATGTGCAACTACTAGAAATAATTCAAAATTCACTCCACTGTATTGTATGACACCACAGAACACGACTCCGCGTCTACATCAAACAAAATCCCTTTTGATGTACATTCCTCATCAAGCTCCCATCAAAACCTCACCAATACGAGTCAATCAAATCAAACCTCGGCGACATCTGTCAACTCAAGACGTCATTACCATCCCATTTGGCCCGGAATCGAACCAGCACCCGGTCATTAGTGTTCCCGACACTCGTCACTTACCCCAGCCTATCCTTTTCTCCCCTCTTGTACTTATATCGCTATCTCGCTTCAAATCCGATAATCTCGGGCTGACAGCAATCATTAAATCGACTGTCGTTTCTTGAACTGTGCGTTGGTAAGTTATTCTTTGGCTGTGTGTTGTTGGAAAGGTCTTGTTAAGTTGGTTATAGCAATGAGAGGTTTGGTGTTTAAGTAGAAAATCGTCTAAATTGTGATTCGTCGCTCGTTGGTGATTGGAGTTATTATTGTGGCGAATATTGTTTATTACAAATTTGTAAGCGGTGGGGGAAGTGGCAAGCCGATTTGTAAGGTTATTTTCTATTCCTATACAATTTGCTTTATTGATATTTAATGGGAAATAAATTCTTATATTAGTAGAATTACTTATTAATTTGAAAAATAGCAGAATGGACCTAGAATAGAACCTTTTGGCACGCTATTCCTGTTTCGCAAACTATTACAAATCCCTGAAGTAACTTAAGCTTTAGACTGTCTTAAAAAAAATTTTAAACAAAAATTAAAACCGACTTCAAAAAACTGAAAAGGATGAAATAATTAAATTTAAGTAGGTATTCATCCCCTAGAAACATATTTTAGGAGTCGGTGCTTTACTTTCTATTGTTTTTGGAAACCACTTAGCACCAACTCCAAAAATATGTTTCTAGGGGATGAATACCTACTTAAATTTAATTATTTCATCCTTTTCAGTTTTTTGAAGTCGGTTTTAATTTATGTTTAAAATTTTTTTTTCACAATTTTTAGTGATAACTTTCTGCGGTCGAAGCTAGAATGGTGACCGTCAACTTATATTGTTTCCTACTATCGTATCGTTTCACTAAAAAGTCATTGGAAAAGCAAAAATTCGCAATTTCGCTTATGTAGACGATTTCATAATTTCAGTTTTTTTAAATTTAAAACCAAAGTACCCAACTGTTTTTGAAAAAAATTTTATGGGACCAAATGGCAGCTATTCTGCATCGAAAAAAAAAGAATCACGTAAATCGGATCAGTAATCTCGGCGTAATCGGTGTACATAGAAAAAAAAAAAAAAAAACATACCGGCCGAATTGAGAACCTCCTCGTTTTTGAAAAAACTGTAAGTAATTGAACAGACATAAACTTAGCACATGTTCTAAAGAGAATCAAAAAGGCAAGCTAAATAAACATTCTCGCGATAAAATAATTATCTCGCCAAAAACTCGTACGACGATAGGAAATGTTTGAAATAATTTTGAACTTTTAAAGCACCTAAGATGTTTTTGTGTCTTCATCATCACCAGCCTATATACGTCCCACTGCTGGGCACAGGCCTTCCTACATGGGAGAAACACATGAGGAGCTTGGGCCATAACACCACCACCCTGGTCCAATGCGGGTTGCTGGGTTTTGTCTATGCGGGTTAGTGTCATAATCCTATTTCAATCAATTAATTCTGTAATAAAATATTTTTACTGAGGTAAATATGTACTTAAATAAATATACAAACGGACCCAAAATGGAATCTTAGGTATGGAATTCCTTGAGAGAAACATGGTGAGAAGAACCCTAAATAGTAATAGGGTCAAAGTTTTATAAGCGAGATTTACATTTTAATTTTTATATTCAACAGAGCTTTGGTAATCAGGGGCCTTACCACCATCTTTATAAAAACGATTCATATTCCACTCGGTTCAGTATTGGTTCCTAAACTGCACCGCTGTCATAGTCGTAGATAGCGTCGTAGTACGAATATAACGATTCTACTCAGTTTAGGCCCTAAACTGGATCGCGATAAAAGATGGTGGTACGGGTGCAGTTCGGAGTGTTATGTGCCCTGCCCACTGCCACTTCAACTTTATGTGACTTTAGTTCTCTTACGGATGCACTTATTTCTGATTCTATTTCGCAATGCTGCTTAGCGACATGGCTCTTATATTCCCTTAACCTATAGGTACCCAGCTCAAATACCATTCTTGTACAGAGGAGAGCACATCAAGCGTAAAAGTTAACAGTTGCACTATGAAAGCTTTCTCTATTACGAACGGAGTAAGGGCGGTCTCAAACTTTTACGCTTGACAGCACACTGTCGAACGTACATACTAAGTCTGCTTTTGCAAATTTTGGCGAAATTATATCAAAAAATATACCGAATGACATCTTAAATTATCATTCAATATCAATAATATAGTCATACAATAAGTTGACCCGCGTTATGAGGAGAGTTGTTATTGTTATGACAGTTTAATACGTTGCTATTGTGATCATACACTGTCATACCTTAATCTGTCAAGCGGCGATATACCACCGGTGGGCGATGACAATGGAAGAATCAATTGTGTCTGGAATCTCATATTTGACGGGTTAATAGCACTGAGAGATTTTAAAGTAGTTTTCATAAAAAAAATTCACACAATTCATACAGCAGTGCACTTGTTTGAAAAAATATTAATTCATTGAAAAATAGAAGAATTCCGAGTGGCAGGCAGAATAAAATTATACGTAGTAATCTAGCAATGAAAGTCATTACCTTCGATAGAAAGTCATTGACATTTAGTTACAAAATAGATACTTAGGTACAATATTACAAGTGTATCGACATACAATACAGGATGGTGACGTCTATACGACACTGAATTAAACATGACATTTCTATGAATTTAGTATAACATTAGCTAAATTATTTCATAGAAATGTTAAAAATTATCAAAGGAACAAGATGTATCTGAAATTTACAAATACATATTTCTATAAACTAATACAGCCCATGTTTTAATTTATTGTCGTATTGACAGCACCACCCTGTATAAACATAAAGTTATAAATATAGTCTTTAAATATAAAATTCAAAGTCCTGCCTGACTGACTGGTATGTCAACGCACAACCTAAACTGCTGGTCCTAGAGATATGAAACATGGAGGATATGTTCTTTGTGAAGTGTACGTAACCACTAGGTTCAAGTGTTTTTGAAATTTCACCCATAAGATGGTGAAATGGGGGGTTCAATTTTCAGTGACACTTTTTATTCTTTTTTATTCTTTCTCTCTCTCTTTTTATTCTTTCGTTATCCATCTAAATATTTCTATCAAAAATTGATAGGAATATTTAGATGGATAACACAACAAAACAAGGTGTCGCTAACGCGATTTAGAACGACTTGAAATCACGTGTAGTCAGTGCCATTATGTTGGCAGGATGTAAAAAAAAGTTAGAGATTGGTACTATCTGTGGAGGTCATTGAGAGGTAATGACCGCCAAAATGTGAGCTAATTAAATATTCTTGATAACATATAGGCTAGCATTAAAGATTTGGTAAGTCCTTATAAGATTTTGTCAAGAGATAATGATTATTGACTGTAACCGGTGGATAGGGAATGGCTGTAGGGGTGGTTTGGAGGCCATTTAGGGGCCGTATGGTCCCGCCATAATTATCATCGCTTAGAGACATGGTAATATAACAAAAGAGTAAAATGTATGGTAAATTGGGTAGTACGAAAGTAAATTGTCGTAAGCTACTCATTCATTAACAAGGCTATTTTCAACTAGGTAAGTGTTTGCACAGATTAATGATATATGTATCTACGATAGTGTTTGATTTAAGAAATTTATAAAGGCGAAGTAGATTAAGTTCCCGGCAATTCTTTATTCGCAAAGTCTAGATACCCCATTTGCGACACAAGGTACGTCGATTATTCACGCTTGACCAACTATGCCTGCTTTACAAAACTAGCTCCGGTCTTTCGTGGAATATTGCTCGCACCTGTGGGATGGCTCCGCCAAGTACGAGTACCTCCTCGATGCACTGTACAAATTGCAGCGTCGTGCTGTACGTATCATTGTCGATGTAGAGGTCGCGAACAACCTTGAGCCTCTGCAATTGCGTCGAGACATTGCGTCGCTTAGCGCCTTTTATCGGCTTAATCACGGGGAGTGCTCTGAAGAGCTTTTTGATCTTATACCACCTTCCCCCTTCCTGTTCAGGAGCACGCCGATCTTCGGAGTCTGATGACTCACTGTCTCCACCTCAACATCACGCGCAAGGAAATTTAGTGCCTCGTTTCTTTGTCGTACTTCCAGAACTTGGAATTCTTTGCCACATGTGTTCCCGCCTTCCTATAGCATGGGTTCCTTCAAGAGAGGCGTGAAAAAGCACATTTTGGGCCGGCAAGGTTGAGGCAGCTAGAGCAGTGTCTATACTGCATTAGCTGTCTTCGCATATGGGCTCTCCTTGCCGCTTCATATCAGGTGGTGTTGGGTCAATTGCCGTGCTTTGTACAAAAAAAAGATAGATAATAATAATTCTTCTTCTTCGCTTTGAGTTCTAAAAAATCACACTACTCTCACTTTAGTTTACGGAGAACATCGTTATTATTTCTTTGTTTGGGATATTGACACTATGTGTTAGAATCCTCGGCCCTAGTTGAAAATAATCTTGCTATTGAATCTGGGTAGGTACTTTCGTACTACCCAATTCACCATACATTTTACTATTTTGTTCATATTACCATATCTTTATGAGATGATAATTATGGCGGGACCTTACGGTCCCTAAATGGCCTCCAATCCACCCCTATAGCCATTCCCTGTCCACCGGTTGGTCAATCATTATCTCTTGATAAATCTTAAGAGGACTTACCAAATCTTTGATGCTAGCCTTCACCATAACAAGAATTATTAATTAACTTACATTTTGGCGTTCACTACCTTTCAATGACATCTCCAATAATTAGTTTAACTATTTAAATACGTTAATGCATTTTTTTTTAAAGTGTACACGTCTATTCCTTTTGACAATCACCAACAACATGGCCGCTGGATAACACCAATCACTTGACGATCCATTAATATCTGTTATTTTAATTATAATTCAAGTGACCATTTTCATTAATTATAATAATTTGTTAAATAAATATATTAATTACAATCAGACTTTACTAGATCGCTAACATATGGAGCAGAGCGCGTATTATACCTTTTTTCTTTCGTTTACCGCGGGCTGAAGCTCTTTGTACCTACCTATTATCTTTATTAGCAAAATAATCAACACTGACTTAGCACTAGTAGACAAAGAAAGAAAGATTATTTTTTGTTTTGCACAAGCACAACAAATCACACAGCATTTGCAATATGAAACCACGGAATACTACAGTCAGTGCAAGTCCAATAGGCCCCTGTCTCAGCACTTAACTTCCAACGAGATTACACTAATCTATAGCAAACAATATATATGTATATGATGGTTAATAACTTTTAACAAACAAGTGACAGCGTGATCTCCCCAGGGCGGGAGTCGAACCCGCGCCAATTATTCTGTGCAAATATTTGCGGCAGCGCAACCGGAGCACAAGGGCGATGTTGCGGCCCTAATCAATTATTTAGGGTCTGAGTATTGGCGGATTTTGAAGCTAAATTAGCGTTCAAATGGCCATAGACATATTTTTTTGAAAATAAGCTTACCAAGTAAACACACAATAGTAACTAAAGAAAAAGTTATAGGACAGCAAAAATTCGCAATTTAGCATACATAGAAGACTTACTCATTTTAGTTATTTCGAATTAAAAACCAAAGTACCCAATCGATTTAAAAAAAAACATGGGACCAATTGGCAACTATTCCGCATCGAACAAAAAAAGAATCACGTAAATCGGATCAGTAATTTCGGCGTAATCGGTGTACATACAAAGAAAATAAAAAAAAAACGCGTTACCAACCGAATTGAGAACCGCCTCGTTTTTGAAGTATGTTAAAAAGGAGGAAATAAACGGTTTAACCTTCTGGCCTGGCGACATACTAGCTGTGCCCACGACTTCGTTCGTGTGGACGTCGGAAAATAAGAACATGTCGTACGCAGGTGGGAATAATACTAATCACGCTAATAAAAAAACCTTTGCAGATTGACAACAAATTGATATACTCGTATAATAAATCAGGAATAGTTTCAATCATATCTTAAAAATCAACACAAGCCAATTTTTAACCGATTGACATGATTATTTTTTTGTTCGATGCGGAATAGTTCCCATTTGGTCCCAAAATTTATTTAAAATCGATTGGGTAGTTTGGTTTTTAAATCAAAATAATTTGAATAATTAAGTCGTCTATGTATGCGCAGTTGCGGATTTTAACTTTCCTATGACTTTTTAGTGAAACGATACGATAGTGGAAAACAATGTATGTTGACGGTCACCCATCTAGCTTGACCATAGAAAGTTATTATTAAAAATAGTGAAAATACAATTTTAACAATGAAATTTTGATAAAATTGTATTTTGTAGTGCTTTTGGGGTTGCGGCGCCCTTGTAGTGCGTCAGGGAGGAAACTTTGAACCGTGTTGACTGGATATTTTGGTTTAAAACATAGTAAAACAAAAAACATGTCACTATTTATTTTTAAAGATCTTCTTAATCTTAAAATTTGCGCACTGACCCGAGAAATAGCCCTGTATGTTTCTAGGGGATAAGTATTATTTCGGTAAAAAAATGTTTATCAGTTTTAAAATTAGATTCGCTGTCACACTGTGTGCAGTAAAGGCTTAAATGCTCAGTCTACAGTGAATAAATCTATTCACTCAAAGAGTGTTCATGACTTATTGATGATCAAACTCATTTCTTAATTTAAAAATTCACACGTCATTTAAAATGAAATGCCCTAGTTTCGATAATCTTATAAACCCATACTCCTCCGAAACGGTTGACCGATTTTCATGAAATTTTATATGTATTCAGTAGGTCTGAGAATCGGCTAACATCTATTTTTTTTTCTTTCTTGGACATTTTTTTTAACGCAACACAACGTTTGCCGGGACAGCTATGAATATAAGTATATTCAGTAGGTCTTTTTTTTTCGAAGTGGAATCCGCTTGCAGACGATACCCTTAACCGCTGGTTAGGTGGACCAGCGGACCGTCGGCTAGACGTGGGCCTGTGCAGGGGTCGCCCAGCGCCTGATCATAGTGGCACTGGGAATACCTGCTAAGCTACTCCGGTTTCCCCATGCCCATAATGGAGACGACCCGGGGTTTGCCGAAGCATTTCACCGAGCCGCCTCCGGGCAGATATTGAGTAGGTCTGAGAATTGGCTACTATCTATTTTTTTCAGTTTTCTATATCCTTGATTTTCTATTCTATTACGACCAATTTTCGTGTCTGAAAAGTCAATGCCCTAGGTCTAATAAAAATGAAATAATCGACCCTGTGACACAGATTTGTGCATGCAATTACAAATCGTAAGAATAGAATAGAATATAACTCATTTATTTCAACATCATGGTCATAGACATTATATGCAGACATTATATTATTAGAGACATTAAATAAAATAAAATAAAATAAAACCAACACTTAATTTAAATTAAATTAAGGTAAATAATTTCCAATTACATTAAATTAAATCAAATTAAACCAAAAAAAAACAACAACAAAGATGATAAACATTTTTAGACCACGATTGTAGCTACTTTTTAATTATTTTATCCTTTTAAGTGTTTTGAAGTCGGTTTTTATTTTTTATCATGAGATCGACATAAAATATAAGACTTGCGAGGTTTGTAGCCACGGACAATGGGCCTCCTCGGGAAGCCCCGAGTTCCACCTGAGCTTCATTCAGGTGTGATCGTGTGAAAGTCCCTCTGCAATATCGCCCTCTAAGGAGGGCCGAAGGGGTGGGACAGTATCGATAAAATAGAGGAATTTTTTAATCAACAATATTATTTTTAACCATGTATTATTTATTTATCATAGTAGTAGGTTATTAGTGTTATAAGTTTGACATCTGTATGTCTATCTGTGGCTTCGTAGCTCCTAAAGTCCTAAACAATTATACCGAATTTGACTCGGTTTCTTTTGTTTGAAAGCTAACGTGATCAAGATGGTTCTTAGATATACTTTATAGAGATCAGTTCAGGTGTTGGATGACTATCAGCTCATTTCCTACTTGACAAAGGTAATTTGTACGTTATTCGTTTTCGATATTTTAAAAATACATTTAAGTTTAGCTGATTTCGAAACAATTTTAACGGGATAATGCATATATTAAAAGCTGTAACATAATAACTACAAAATAGTCATATAGGTTCCTAGGAACGTATGTGAATTATTTGTTCTAATCAAGTAGCAGTCCTTGGTTACTCTGCTCCCCAACTAAATCCTCAATGACGTCATTTTCTATTTTGTGAATTTAAGTTTAGAACAAAAAAATATTTCCGCTGTTATCCCTAAGGTATTTTTTCTTTTATTAAAAAAAATGGATCATTTATCCAGGGGTATTTACGAGCAAACTTGCACATCCCTAAAATCCTATGGCGCAAAAATGTATTATGGCTCGATACCGACGTATAGCAGAACTGCAGACAATGTCAATACGTGGCACATCACTAGCTGTAAGTAGTTCATCATAAATTAGTTATTCACACCTTTCCTATTGTCGGCAGACATAAGCCGACATTTAGCTCGCCCCCATGGTTCAGTTGGCATGATTAGTGCACAGTAGACTCACTGAGCAGGCAAAGCCTATTTCGTGGGGGAAACTTATTTGGAATGGTATTTTTCAATTCAGTTAAGGTTAGGTTATGTCCTCATGTGAATTTGTAAATGTAAAATTGTTCCTCACATCATTTGATTCCAATGAATATCTTAAAGATATTTTAGTTTTAAAATAATAACTCCGCAACAAAATAATGATCAAGTAGGTACCACTACCACGCACGCATCTATGCTATAATAATAATAAAAAGCTGAAAAGTTTGTTTGGTTAAATGCACTAATCTCAGCAACGACTGATTCAAATTTCAAAAATCGTATTGTGTTGAATGGTCGGAAAAAAAATTTCGTTGTCAGTGCTTTTGTTGCGTGCGCTGTGTAAACGGTTAAAGTTATGCAAAAATCATGTATCATAAAAAGTCTGCGACAGCAATTATGTAGACTCACTATAACCTTTGGCAATTGATGATGGAATTCCCCATGTGTTTCTTCCATGTTGGAAGGCCGGTGCCCAGCCCAGCTGCAGTGGGACGTAGGTATATAGGCTGGTAATGATGATGATGGAATTGGGAATGGTGGCTTATTTTTTTCGATGCACTGGGAAGAGTAGTTACCTGGAATGAATGTACAGTGGCGTATAAACGCGCATTGGAAGCACTCAATTGAACAATGAAAAATGAGATCTACGCATTGGCTGTTGAGATGTTTTGGAGAGGCATTCACTCTTTGTTTTTTTTATTCATTATTAGTATTTTCCGTGTGGTGTTGGGATAGAATAGCACTTTCCCATCCCTGTGCTGTCGAAAGAATCGATTCCAGACTGAGAATTAGTAACAATACAAATTTCGGTCATATCAGAACTTTTGTCTGTCTGTGTGTTTAATAGAGCATCAAACCAAAACCACTGAATTGAGTTTATAAAGAACATAATATCTTACGGTAACATTTAGTCTTCATTTCATTCAAATCTGCTTTCTCTATCAAAATTTGCTACGATTTGACGCCTGCTGGAAGCCACACTATCGCGGCTGTACGCTTCGTAGTAGTTTAAGCGCTATGGTTTCAATAACAGAAACAAAGCAATTTTCGCAATGGTAAATAACGGGATGGGTCAATCAAAATCTGTCATCTCGAGCTTCTCTGTGCTTCGGAAGGCACGTGTTGGTCCCGGTTGTTACTGCAAGTTGAACCCACCAACCCGCATTAGGCCAGCATGGCGATTTTATGGCTCCAGACTCCTCATGTGTTCTCCCATGTAGGAAGGCCTGTGCCCAGAAGTAGGACGTATATGAGCTGGAGGTGATGATAATGACGCGCAGAGAGTGGTACTATAATATAAATACCGTATGATATGATGGAAATAACTATTTCTATCATACGGCAAACTGTTGCCCGAAATTCTGATAATGCAAAGTTAGAGCATCGGGTTTCTTTTAGTGATTAGTTCGACCTCATACCCACGCGGCATGGGTGTGTGGGGGCATGGACATACGCTACGGGGTACCCTGTAGCGAAGGACGGCCGTAAATATCTTTTCGCCTTGAAAAAAAAGGTCACGTAAGCGAAGCCGCGGGCAGCAGCTAGTGTTCAATATGGCAGGTAGGTAAAACGAGGAGGTTCTCTATTCGGTTGATATGTTTTTTTTCTATGTATACACAGATTACGCCGAGATTTCTGATCCAATTTACGTGATTCTTTTTTTGTTCAATGCGGAGTTGCCGTTTGGTCCCATATAATTTATTTAAAATAGCTTAGTAGTAGTTTGGGTTTAAAATAAAAATAACTTGAATAATTATGTCGTCCATGTAAGCAAATTTTGCTTCCATAAAACTTTTTAGTATAACGATACGATTACAGGAAACAATATATGCCTATTCTGACGGTCACCCATCTAGCTTGAACCTTAGAAAGTTATCACTAAATATTGTAAAAAAAATTTTAAACAAAAATTAAAGTCGACTTCAAAATACTAAAAAGGAAAAATAGTCGGTGCTTCACTTTCTATTGTTTCTGGAACAACTTAGCACCAACTCCAGAAAATATGTTTCTAGGGGATGAGTATACCTACTTAAATTTAAATATTTTATCCTTTTTAGTATTTTGAAGTCGGTTTAAATTATTGATTAATATTTTTTAGAAGACGTGTTTCGGCGTCGCTTTTTAAAAGCTACATTTATTTATATCACGTTCATTAAAATCACAATTAAAAACACATTTCTAATGTCAACTTAAACGTCCATTGCCCTTTTTTTGCGTAGGTAAACGAGATGCACTCACTGTAAACGACATAATTAGGTCTATTGACTGATTAAAGAATCTGTAAGTTCAAATCAAATCATTTACGGCATTTCACACGTGTTGAATTTGTTACAATAAATTATGAGCATAATTATGTAACGCCTTGTAAAAGTAAACATTATAGAGCGCTAACAAATATTTTATTAACAGTGGGTATTTTGGTTGCGTCGAAATAAACCAAAAGGACATGTTCTGAAAATGTATGCTGGTACTCAGCTACCCCCCAAGACAAAAGTTATATCAGAAGAAAGAGTATATTTTTGAGTATATGTTTTACAAAAACTATAATTTTTAATTCCTGCATATAAATAAAAAATAACATTTTATTCTGGTCAAAAAACTGTTATCCAGAGATGAAAAATTCCATTTTAAAAAATGTGACACATCACAGAGACTAAATAAGTATATAACGTCAATGTCGTCTATTGTCTTGTCAAATATTTTTTTAATAACTACGCATAGGGTTGAGTTGGTTCAGCCTACGACTATTTTGCAATTATATTTTATCGTAAATGCTAGAAGAACATGGCAAATTGGATTCTACACTTGTTTCTGACTAATAATAATGATTTTAATTTATTTTTTACTATATTTTGTCAGAGAAACTTTGATAAGAAGCTGAGAAATCATGCACACACTTTTCAAAATTACTCAAAAATGCCGCAGTATCAAAATGAAAAAATGGTATATTCAAGATCCTCTGAGCATAAGCTTTCGCATAATATAGGTATAATTTATCGTGGGGTGCTTTCAAGTACCAATATCGAACATCTCCTTTATTTTGTTGCCACGCACACACATTGCACTCGTTCCTTGCGGTACACTTTCCTTGCGGTTTTGTCTGATATCCGGCGTAAATACTTACCGATACAATGAGGCAGGATGTTTATGAGATATCAGTGGCTACTTTAACACCTTACATACAATACAATCCGGAAGAGATGCCCTAATCCCAATGAAAGTGTGATAGATCGAATGTAAGTATTGAATACGTCATTTAACATCATTTGCGAGTTGAGCTTTAGAAAAAAATCTTTAAAGTTGTCCGAATTGAAAAGAAAAGCAAACAGAATACTTAGAAAAAAAGCTCTGAGTAAGTAGTTTTAATGAATTCTGTATTAAATAATAAGCAAAAGTGAATGCAAAAATCTGTCTCTTTGTATGGAGGTCGGTATATTTTTACGCTAATTAATATTAAGTAGAAAGATAGATAATAGGTAAGTTTATTTGTTAATCACTGACATTTACATAAAATTGACAATATTTTAACTGAAGTATGCATAAATAACTATACTACATGATGTGTGTGAGCGAGTACCTACTTAGTAATACAAGCTAGGTCGTAGCTGAGTGGCCTATTTCACTCAATGAGCAAAAAAACACTGATTTTCAGTTTGTTCGATTCGGAATAGGTGCAATTTGGTCACATAAAAAATATTTTAAATAGATTTTGTAGTTTGGTTTTTTAAACAAATTAACTGGTATAATTAAATCGTTTAAATGCGAAGTTACGGATTTTTGCTTTCTTATGACTTTTTAGTGAAACAGGATAGTGGGAAACAATAGGTATAAGCTGACGGTCACCTATCTAACTTTGAACTTAGAAAGCAATCCGTAAAAAATGTGAAAAAAATATAACCGACTTCTAAACACTAATAATGATAAAATAAATTAATTTAAGTAGGTAAGTACCTACTTACCTACTTATTACCTAAAAACATTTTATTTTGGATATGGTGCTTTACTTTCTATTGTAAAGCAACTTTCTTTACAATAGAAAGTAAAGCACCGACTCCAAAAACTATGTTTACAGGGATAGGTACTTACCTACCTACCCACTTAAATTTAATTATTTTATCGTTTTTAGCCTTTTGAAGTCGTTTTTTACTTTATTGGAAGGGTTTTGGTCATATTGTGTCGAACTCCGTCATTTTCGAGCGAAACTACTGGTGTCCAGTGCAGAAATGTCACTTGACGCCGAAATATGTTTAGGTAAGTTTATTATATGTTAAATGTGTTTAGTCCGTTTTCACTAACCATTTCCTCGGCTTAAGTGACTCATAACGACATTTGTCTCTTTCTATCTCCTTTTGATAGACTGAGATAAAATCGCTAAGAGACTCTATGTTTTATACATTGTATTTGCCAAAAATAAATAAATAGGTAAGTAAATTAAATCCCTGAGACATGAAACAGTATCTACTATGAGCAGTTGCCAACAAATAAACGACACTTTTAGGAAAAAGGCGGACAGAAAATAATTTTAACCTTAATTTTAGAGATCTTCTCACATATAAATAAAATGATTAAAAGAAACTGATTACCCATAAGAGTTTTCAGGAGCGACCATGAATAAATTTGTGAAAGGAAAAAAATGATTTTGTGAAACTATCGATTATTTTGATTGTTTGTATTTAGGTACTTGAATATGACATCAACGCGCGCTATACGCTATGTGAAATAGAAACAATTCTCTCTCTCTTTCTTATTCTTATATTTTATCTCGGTATGTATTGCATTGTTTATAAAGTGAAACAACGTGATAACTCGGTAGGTTTCTAATAATAATAACACACTGAGATATTCAGTACCTACTCATGCGAACAGACAAACTCTATGTTATTATTTTATTTTATTTTATAAAATCAAAATATATTTATTCTGTTGTGCAATTTCATTGGAATTTTTAATGTAATATTTGAAAACAATATTGTCTTTTCTTACAAATTCTCTGCGTTGGATTTTAAAGATATTGTATGTAGGTCGCCCGTCGTGTCCTCAGGCGGGGACTGAAAAGGTAGAGTATCGAAACGTTACCTACTGCTCTAATCTACCAGTATCGAGTACCTACTCTACCAGTTTTAGTTCTATTCTTATCTAATACCTATGTTGTCTACATTGGTAGGTACTACCTATTCTACCGCTGACTCTACCGTTGGCGACAGCCCTTTATAGCTATCGAAGTCGTACGGGACAAAGACAAAATACGGGACTTGGTAGATACTTAGCAGATAATTTTATATTAATAATACCTAGACCTTATTTATTTAGGTACCTAACTATTAATATTAAAATTCTGGTGAGTAGGGATCCTAAATATACCTACAGACATAGGCGTCGTCGTTTGGTTTTTGCAGGTAAAACATAGGTAGAATTAATTATTGTATAGGTAATTCAAATTATTTTCATGTTGGAAATAATAATATCTTACAATCAATCGCAGAAAAAATCTATTTTGACACTAAAATCACCAAATTAAAAAACACACCAACCTGCCAATTAGCGGCTCCAAATCAGCGCTCCTTATCCATCACTCATTAAAAACAAAAACTTATCTATGGCGGGTCCGAAATGAGCATCCGATCACTGAACGGTCATTGCACTCGATAAAAACCGGGCCTAAGATGGCGATTCGGAATTCAAAATTGGTGTGACGTCGGAAAGGCGCGCGGCAAGTGGCCGGCAAACACCGCCCGCGCCCCATTCGCTGCCCAAAGGGCGTACGTTGCTTCAATAATTCAACCGACCAACAGGAGCGCTTCGCCCCTCCCTCTCGTCACTTCGCAACCAAAGTCGCCCCGTCTCGCTCTTTCTTGATGCGCATTTCTACCTGAATGTTGGCTGACTCGTTCCAGCTCGGTAGTTTAGTGTATGTGTGTCCCCCTCGCTTACATTAGGTGGGTAGCGCCGTGCATTATGCAGTGTTTGGTGAAGATTTCATGACATTTGCGCAGGGATGTACAGAGTAATGAAAGATACAGATGCCGTATTGCATTCATATGATCCTCTTTGGAAAAAATATATAAGTAAGTAATTTGATAACTTCTAAGATGCGGTGATATTTTTGTAGGTTTCCTACATTACAATTCATACATAAACGTTATTCATGAATGCTAAACTAAAGTGTAACTATATCAAAGTATTAACTTATACATTCTGCATTTAAAAGCAGTAGGTAAGTATATTCGATAAAAAATATAAGAATATAAAATTGAAAATTTTAAGTAACCCCCGGCCTCGATTAATCATTTATTTAAAACCATATCATTGTGATTCTTATGAGCCCAAACACGCTATAGTTGCTTACTTATTTGCTGTATCTAAGTTTCTGAAGAATTAAGCATCCCGCAGTATGTTTGATGATAGAGGATCTGCATAAGGTTTACTACTACCTAGGTATGTCATGGGAATGTTACCGAAGCGACACCTACCTACCTACACCAAATTTCAAATCAATCCGATCTGTGAAAGTTAGTAAAACTTTTCCCATACAAACTTTCATCCCCTATTTCAACCTTTAAAACCCCTTTTTTCGCATTAAAAAGTAACCTATGTCCTTTCTCGGACTCTAGACTATCTCTGTGCCAAAGTCCATTTAAATCGGTTCAGTAGTTTAGGCGTGATTGCGTAACACACAGACAGACAGAGTTACTTTCGCATTTATAATATTAGTAAGGAAGGACTAGTAAGGTAAGGATGTATTAGGTACTTTAGTCCTAAGATATTGTTACTTTGTGTGTCACCAAAATAAATTTTTACTTTATTTCTTTCTATAAAAATTCACGAAGAGGTTCTCAGGTTACCAAACACATAGATAGATGTTTCATTAACCCTGTGTATCTGTGTGTCTGTCTGTGGCATCGTAGCGCCTAAACGAATGGACCGATTTTGATTCGGTTTTTTTTTGTTTGAAAGCTGATGTGCCTACGATGGTTCTTAGCTATAATTTATGAAGATCAGTTCAGGCGTTTAATGACTATCAGCTCATTTTGTACATGATAATAGGGTTTTACTTACTTTTACGCATCCGATTGATTTGAAATTTCGTGTACTGTCACTTCGGTGACATTCCCATGACAAATGACATCCTTGAGCTTATCCTATACCATCAAAAAGTCTGCGAAACGCTTAATTCTTCAGAAACTTACAGCAGATATAGCGTGTTTGGGCTCTTATGAATAGTCTCAATGAGATGGTGTTAGATAGACGATTAATGACGCCGGGGGTTACTTAAAATTTTTAATTTTGTATTTTTTTCTATGACTGTTTAGAGAAGACAAGATAGAGTAATGTAACTAAATAGATGTAGGGGTAGTAGAAAAGTAGTACGAGTTGATCCCTTGGGGTAAGATGATCTTTTGCGATTGTGCTGAAACCACTAACACCATCTGGTTGATTTCACTGGTAAAACATAGCTCCGGACACCTCCCCGCCTCAGTCAAATCGTACCTAATGGCGGCGTGAGCGATACATAGATTTTGACGAGACAAAATAAAAATTACCTACGGCTGATCTAAGATAGGCATGACTTTGTTGAACTTATGTTACTTTTATTCAAACAATGTTCAATGTAATCACTGTTGTGTTTGAGGCTGTATTTGGGCCAGTGAACATAGCCGCGTGCTTGTAGGTTATGTTAGCAATCATTGAATGAAAAAGTAGGACTTGGGTCAAGATGATCCTTTTTCTATGTACTGTAGTAGATATAGAAAATATCGCATATTGTAAACATAGTAGCTGCCCACTTCGATCTGTTAGTCTGTCTGTGCTTGTTTTTTTTTAATTTATTGCTATTGACTGTACTTTTGTCTATCTTCACTTCAGGGTGATTGTAGTCTATTATTTAAGTCAATAATTATGAATCTTTATAACATTTTTTTTTCTTTTTTTATAGACTAACGTGCCTGATCGTATTGGCACTGGGTGACCTTTACACACACCCGTCGCTTAGCCAGCGGCAGGTAGGTAGAACCGTAAACGGATTCCTCCCCGAAAAAAAAAGATTGTAAAAGTAAGCAAGAATGTAACGTGTAATGTAGGTAGGTGGTAGGCCCGTATGTAGGGTCGTCTAGGTAGGTACCGCCGCCTTTCTTATTTCAGCCGTGAAACAGTTCGCTGTTCGATTGAAGGGAAAGGTAGCCAGTGTAATTACTGGGCATGGACGGCATTTCATCTTAGGCCGCAGGACGACAACGCACCTGCAATATCAAGTGATTTTCTCATGTTATTGCACATGTCTATAGGCAGCGGTAACCGCTTGCCATCAGGTGGGCCGTCAGCTTGTTTGTCATCTGGTAGTATAAAAAACTGATACAATTTAATAACTAGCTTAGAAGAAAGACTGTTTTATTTTCGTTTTTAATTTTTGCGACTTTTAAAATCCATCTGATTGTTGATTTAGTTAATTTTATTACCTTACATAACTAAAAACTTTACATAAATATGATGTATGACTATTTTAAATAAATAATATGTTTCATTATTGCGTATTTTTGTTTTTTATAATCTTTTTCTTCTTAAAAAGTACTCGGAATGGGGGTCAGATGATCCCTATGATCATCTTACCCTACCTTTGGGGATCAACTTACCCATAGGAGTGTACAAGATGATTACTTTGCAAGGTTTTAGAAAAAAAGAAATATTTTAATGATATACCTCAATTAATTTCTGGTTTTGAGTACTTAAGTATTAGGAAAGTTGGGTAGATATAGATATACTAGTAGTAATCGCCTTTATTTTTGGTTTACCTTGAATAATATCTATTTTACAGCGATTCCCGCTTAAGGGGATCATCTCGTATTACCTTCTTACACTAATAAGTGGTCCGTAATTCTGTATGTAGCTCATAAAGGATTTATACGACTGATAGGCGGTCTCTATATGTCTACTATAATAATAGAAGATACCTATGTATAATATAATGTCTAATAATAATAATACACTCACACCTGTAACCTGTTACAGACCGCTCGAGCTCGTCGTCAAATGGTGTATGATTGTTACGTGGTCTCGAAAGTGTGAGATTTTGACTTATAAGTAGATAAAACATGGGCTATATTATTGCATAGACGAAATGTTTTGCATCTTTCAAATACATCTTATTCGTTTAATAATTTTATGACATTTCTATTAAATGTTTTATTATTAACCCCCGACGAAAAAAGCGGGGTGTTATAAGTTTGACGTGTCTGGCTGTGTATATATTTGTGTAACTGTGTCTGTCTGTGGCATCGTAGCTCCTAAACGAATGGACCGATTTTGATTCGGTTTTTTCTTGTTTGAAAGCTGACGTGACTAAGATGATTTTTAGCTTAATTTATGTAGATCAGTTGACGACTATCAGTTTATTTTCTACATAATAAAAGGGTTTTACTAACTTTGAGAGATCAGATTGATTTTGGTGTAGGTCCTGTCACTTCGGTGACATTCTCATGACATAGTAACCTTGAGCTAATCTTTTACCATTAAAAGTCTGCGGGATCCTTAATTCTTCAGAAACTTACAGCAGATATAGCTTGCTATGAAAAGTTTCAATGAAATGGTGTTAGATTAAAGCGGTTGCAGTAACAACCGGGACCAAGGGCTTAACGTGCCTTCCGAAGCACGGAGGAGCTCGAGATTATAAATTTGAATGACCCATCCCGGGACCGACCATGGCGAAAGTTGCTTTGTTTTCGTAATCGAAACCAGAGTGCTCAAACTACTACGCCACCGAGCTCCTCTCCATATCAAAATAAGTTGATTAATAATAAAATCCTTTGCCATGACACGCCGTGCCGTGCCGGCAGTGGGCGCCGGCCCTTATAGGATATAGGATCCTTAAGTAACAATCATCACCAGCCTATATAAGTCCCAGTGCTGGGCCTTCCTACATGGGAGAAACAAGTTTGGGCCATAACACCACCACGCTGGCCCAATGCGGGTTGGCGGGTTACCGGGGGGTTACCGGGACCAACAGCTTAACGTGCCTTTCGAAGCACGGAGAAGCTCAAGATAACAACTTTTGGTTGAGCCATCCCGTGATCGACCATGGCTATGTTGCTTTGTTTTCATAATTGATACATGAGCGTTTAAACCACTAGCCGCCAAGCTCCACTAGCTATATAATAGAGAGCCTGTACATATCGTTATGAGTGATAGGCTGTCCCTAAACCCTATTGGTCTTCGGAGTCATCAATTCACTGTCTCCACCTCAACATCACTTACAAAGAAATTTATTAGCTCTTTTCTTTGTCGTACTTCCAGAACTTGGAATTCTTTGCCAGCACATGTGTTTCCGCCTTCCTATAACATGGGTTCCTTCAAAATAGGCGTGAAACAGCACCTTTCGGGCCGGCAAGGTGGAGGCGGATAGAGCAGTGTCTGAACTGCACTAACTGTTTTCGCATATGGACTCTTCTTACCGCTTCACATCAGGTGGTGTTGAGTCATTTGTCGTGCTTTGTATAAAAAATAAAAAAAAACGAATGATTAATATCAGTTGTAGTTGTAGCAGTATATCTGTGCCTGACTCAGATCCCGTGGTCATGAGTGAGTTCAGTTCCCGGAATAGCGACAACTTCTGCAACATACATGGCGATAATTTTTTGGTGTGAATTTATTATCATAGAAGCTATTATTGATAGCTTACTGTAATTATATTTTATATATTATAGCGGTTCCCTAGAGCGCTTAGTAGTGTAGTATAAGTAGAGCTTAATAATTATTGTAATATGTTGGATAGTCTTAATTGGCCTACAAAAATGTACCTACATCAAATTGTAAATATGATTTATTTGAGCTGTGTACTGTCCCTAACTATAAATAAATAGAAATGTTTTGCAGTTTTCAAATACATCTCATCATAATTGATCATAATCATAATTCATTCATTTGATAATAATTGATTTTCATTTGATAATTTTGACATTTCTATATAGTGATATAACAATGGCTGCATTATTTCATAGAACAGAAATTATTTTTTATTTATTTATTGATTAATAAAAATTTTATATTATATAATCAAAAAATTATCAAATGATTATGTGTTTGAAAGTTGCAAAACATTTTTACCTTCTAATAATGGTTTACCACTTTCAAAAACATCTTAATCATTTGATAATTTCGTGTTATTTCTAAGAAATAATGTAGCCAATGTTGTATTATTTCATACAAATGTCATTAAATTATGAAATAAGATGTTTTTGATAGTGGCAAACCATTTCTATGAACTAACATTAATTATGTTTCAATTTGTCGTATTAAGGGCACCACCCTGTAAAACTTTTGAAAGGTAGGTTGGTACTTAGGTACTTAAACACCAATGAAACAAAACACATATTTTTAAACCAACTTTATTTTTAGCTAAAATATAATAATTCATACATGAAAGAAGTTCCCTAAGTATACTGTAATAATACCGCAATAATACAAAATGAAATTATAATGATTCACAAAAATCAACATTGTAAAATAGCTACCACGTAATACTTGCGATTGATCGGAGAATATGAGTTCCAAGCGGGTTTGAGACGTGTCATCAGTTAGACGAGTTCAGATCTTATTTCAGAAATGGTAAAAATGATGGTCTGGACGGTTATCAAGTGTAAAAAAATCAACGAAACAACTTGCGACTCACCGAGCAGTGTGTTCGCGCGTCAACCGTTAAACAAACACAAATTCAACTAGACACATCTCTCTAATGGCACTAAACTTGTTTTATACGAACGCACGAATTGGCAAACGCACAACACACGACTCGCTACGTCTATCGACACTTTGACATCTGTCAAAATCAACTACCGCCACCTAACAACAAATTACAAAGTCATGTTATAAAATTGCCTAATACAAATCTGTCACTTTTTTTATAGAATTTGACAGCTGTCAAAGTTGACAAATCGATAGGTTTTGGGGAAAACGTGCGAAGAAGTGATCGGGAACCACGAACAACACTCGGAGGTCTAAAATACACCAATAATGATTATGTCCACGACGATTGCTTAAAAGTTTACGGTCAGTGTCACTTAACGCCTATTCTAATATGGCAAACGGACCATGATATGCAATGCCAGACGGCCAGACGGTGGCTAGTGTTGTCAACGTATAGAAATTATCGATAAAAATTAATCTATGCACAATTTGTTTTACCTTAAAAATCGTTTAAGTTCGGCCAGACTTATTGTCTCAAAGACAACATAGTAAAAAAACACTAGAAATCATCGATAGTTTGAGCAATAAGTTCAAGAATAGATTTCTCACACCGCGGTGGTTTGTAAGAATTTTATCGATAACGTTATCCACATTGTTGCTTAGTTTATATATCGATAAAATACAATACATTGACATCACTACGGGCAAATCCGCCACTCACCACAAGCAGGAAGAGAAAAGAAAACCTAACTACACTTACTTCTAAGGCCCAATTTTTTTATTCGTAGTAAGCACAACTAATAGTTGCAATCATACCAATTGTTTAATATTATACACATTTTGATTCTATTTTTTTTATTCTTCGTCTTCTTAAGTTTCATAAATACAGCCATTAAAGAAGGTACCAGGGACAGGCACAAGATTGAATGGCAAAAGATGCTGGTTAAGGCACTCCAACGCCTTCATATTTATTCGCCTTTACAAACGGTAGAATTAAGGCTCGCTTCTTGACTGGAGCTATCACAGGGCACTCCAACAACCACATGCTTCACAACATACAACTATCCCCAACAAAATTTGTCGAGCATGTGGTGAAGGAAATCAATCACCATCTTTTATGTCGATGTAATGCCTTAGCTAGGACCAGAGTGGGTCTTCTGGAAGTGGCATATCCAAAGCCAGAAGACTATAGGCTCTGTTTCCCCAATAGTATAGTAAAGGTTATGGTAGCTATATTCGAGCGACAGGAGTAAAAGCAGGGGAAACACAAAAGATCCCGAAGGGTCGAAGTGAATCACGGCGTGGTCGCGACCTCATTGAAAGATAAGTGATGACAAGGTAGATGGAATCGAGCCACACCCGGATCCCTCCACCACAGAAGAACTGGCTATCTTACCTCCAACTGCCGGAACACAACAATGCTGTTAACATTATGGTTATAGCGGCAGACTTAGGTAAGATGGTGGTAGCTATTCAGGCGGACTTAGAAAAGCCCTACCACTAAACAAACTAAACTGAAAAGTTCTGCCCCCACAGGAATTGAAACCCGGACCTTTAGATGTAGGTTAGGTGGTCTCAAACATTAGACAGTCCATTGGTAACGATTTATACTATTAGTCGAGTTGATTGCGCATAAAAAAATTGGGTCTAAGTGGGCCGGCGCAAGCGCATTCATTTCCATCTCCCACTTTCAAGTGTCAAAGTCTAATACATAGCCACTTAACATCTAATTGTTAGTAAAAATTCCCTTAACGCATTCAAAATATATATAATATATAGTTTATAATAGCTGATCCTAAACAGACACTTTCTGTATATGTGTATATCGTAAACCTATTTTTTTTTTCAAATAACTCTGTGCCTAATATACATTTAAGCCGATTTTATTTGAGAAGCTCGTAAAGGGTAGAAATGTATTTTGGACATTTAATTTAAATAGATTTCTTCGTCAAACGACAAAACTACACGAAGCGTCCTCGTACCACAAAAATAAATGCACTTTTGAAAAGAAATCTATGTATTTTGTACTGAAACCAAACTGAATAGAAACGACAATATGGCGCCAGAACGATGCGTTCATTTGGAGTGTAATTGCAAGCTAAAAACAAATATAAATTTAACTTCAAACGAAATATGCAAATTACTCCCAATGAACACACGTGCCAATTGAAACGAAACGCAATAATAAAACGCAACGGGGGACGGAGGAACGAAACGCCGCAGTCGGGCGCCATATTGGGTTTCAGTTACTTTCAAACAGCTTTAGCGTTAGTGAAGCTTACTTAGTAATATACATTAATAGTATCTGATGTCTTACACTATACTTATCATTCCGTAAGAAATTACATCAACTACTAGAATTAGTACATACAATATTTATCGTTTTTCCACTTATCTTAATAGAAATTAATAGAAAAGACTCGAAGATTCGTCTAGGACGACAGACGATCTACCAAAGCAGGCGAGGTCGAACAAAAATAATCGATTTACGTATAAAGATTTTTTGATATGATAAGTTTTTTCGAAATCTTAGAAGTTAGAACACTAACAAAATTTGTTCCGAGGCCAGCGGACAGACAATTGCACAAAATATAATAAAATCACAGAAAAAACGTATTTTACCTTCAAAAAAGTAAATAAATTTTATATAAAGCAATCATACCTATGTATATAAAAAACTTGTACGTTCATTTGTAAAACATTAACTTAATCTAAATGCTGAGATTGTCTTAATTCTCAATACACATGATATATCTCATCCGATCATTTCTATACCAACAAACCCATCCAATAAAATTGTCCTGTCTGTCCGCCGAACGGAGTTGTGCTACGTTTTGTGCGAAAGCTATCGCAACGGCGCTCGTCCCGAATCATAATACAATATGAAATCAATTCCTTATCTGTGTACTAAAACTTTATTTAGCAACTTGCAATATGAATTCCGCTGGTTCAACATACAGATATGTCGCTCAAAATATACAAATATAATATAGAACACAGAATAATGTAAAACTGACGATATGTTTAAATTTTATTGCTTAGTAATAATTATTATTATTGTTCTTAGTATAACATAAACAGCATAAATTAACAACTATTCAAACACATTTCTTTTGAAATAAACGAAAATTTCAAATGAATCCTTCAATGTTATAATCAGCTGTTATCCGGCAGCCATATTGCAAGATGGCGTGTGCGTGAGACGGCGCGTGAATGAGGGAGACGGCGATAGGTTACAGTGCGTTAAGTACTTGTGCGTGAGCGAGAGGGGCGATTACATCGTGCTGTTGTCCCACTCCAGCTGGCTGATGTTCCTGTATTTGTGCTGCTTGCCGCTCATTACTGGAAAATTAATATTTAAAAAAAGGTTTACATTACAAAAGTTTCATTCTTTTTATTCAGATAGAAAGAAGTTTAATACCATAATTATCTTATACATCTCGCCATTCACTTCTTTCTTGACTAAGATTCATAATTATGACAGTCTATATCTCTCTTGCCCTGTTTTTACAAAGACGAAAGCCAATTTTATCAATCAGGGAAGTCTGGGAAGCTAGTGGGCAATTAGTTTTAAATGACTGCCCACTACAAATAAATCACGAATGTTTTTTATAACATGATAATTATGATCTCAAATTGTATTTCTCCAGAGTTTTATTGCAGTGATAAAAGTGTGTGTTTCTTAGTATTAGAGTAAAGTGCCATTGCTATACCTATACTATATTGTTTTTGCGTGTTCTGTAGCATCATTTATTGCTAATTTTTCTTGGCTCTCTTTTCAACAGAATATGAGTTGATAAGATGTGGTATTGCAGTGGGATGTATTGTATGGAGTGGGGTAAATAGTGTAATAGTCGGATGTGTTGTATCAGTCTGTTGTATGGAGTCCGATTCGTGGTGTCGTAGATTTACTCGTGTAGACTCGTGACTACACGAGTTTGGTGTTGGAGACACCTCGGTAGCTCACCAGTTGGAACCACCAGCAACTTTGGTCTACGACGACGTTCCAAATATCTGTCTGGCACACAGAACACCACTTTACTCAATACTACGGTATTGCAAATCTTCCCTCTCATTACTTTGAATAAATAAGATGCCAGCGATAGGATAAATAAATTAGGATACGTCAGTGGGTAAAAAGGATATCGTAAATGATATTGTAACATATTTGGAAACGTTAAATTGAAGCTTGTTTGTTTTACTCCAAGCTACTACCTCGTTAATATCTCTATGTAACCGCTCGCCATCTCTCTCTTCTTTGATCATCAGAAACAGCTTAAGATCATCAGCGAACAACAGACAGCTAGAATACCTAATAATATTCGGTAGTTCGTTAATTATAAATTTAATGATAATAATAATGATTAGTAATGATAAATTTGAGGGGCCCAAGGTTGCTTCCTTGACTCGCTCCAGATCTAACAAAGTAAGACTGCGACCGATAACCAGCATACTCCACGTACTGCTGTCGGTCCCTCATGTAACTAGCCAACAAATTTAGTCAACATGTCATTGTGGTATTGAAGTGGGATGTGTTGTATGAAGAGAAATGAGATGCGTTACAATTATAGTGGAATGTGTTGTGGAATTTTGGAATGTGTTGTGTGGTGGCCCGTTCAGTGGTATAAAATGTTCACTGACCGTGCGGGTGGTCGTGGTCGTCGTCGTCGTCGTCGGAGTCGCGGCGGTCGTCGTCGGAGTCGGAGCAGGACTCGCCGTCGGAGCTGTCCGCCGTCGCCGCGTGGCGCGCGCACGACCCGCCCGCCTACAAACATACAGGGTGGTGCCGTCAATACGACAGTATACAGGGTGGTGCGGTCAATGCGACAATAAATTAAAACATGAGCTACTCTAGTTGACAGAAATGGTTTGCCACTTTCTAAAATATCTTATTCATTTCATAATTTCAGGACATTACTATGAAATAATGCAGCCAATGTTAGATTATTTCATACAAATGTGATGAAATTATCAAATGAATAAGATGTTTTTAAAAGTGGCAAACCATTTCTGTGAACTAACATAGCCCATGTTTTAATTTATGGTCGCATTGACAACACCAACCTGTATAAATTTAAATGTCAAAATTGGAATTAAATGTCAAGCAAGTTACACAATGTTAGTCAAGTTCAAATCAACATTAAATTAAATATACACAAAATTTAAATTAAATTACAATTAAATATTCAGTATGAACGAGCACCAGGTCTATGCATTATTGTCTGTAAAATATTCGTTTATATGGTAATAACATTTATCTATTGATAATTCAAGCATTATTATCATTTACTTTTTATAATATTCATAATAATATTCATACACTCACACCTATTATCTAGCCCAAAGTAAGCATCATTAGGAGCTTGTGTTATGGATACTAGATAACGGAGAAACAATGATAATAATATATAAATAAATATTATAAATATACTAAACAAACATATAAACATCAATGACTCGTAAACAGATGCTCGTACACATCATACAAACATTTGCTAATACCGGGCTTCGAACCCGGGACCTCTTGACCACCCCGCATAGCAAGGTGTACAGACCGCTCGGCCAGCCGGTCGTCTGATTTATTGGCATTCAAGTCGACGACCTAGAAGTGCATTGACTCGATTCAGTAATCCTACCTCCTCCATGGGGTTGACGGTGATGGTTAGCGCGGAGTCGTCCCACGCCATCTCTCCGCCGTCACGCGGCCGCGACGCCCCGCGCCCGCCCCGGCCGCGCCACGCCCGCGCCACGCCCACGCCCGCCAGCGCCACGACCGCGCCGCACGCCACCACGCCCATCACCAGCGCCACGTGGTCTGCAACCACGACACAACATATACTGCAACCACACCACAACATATAATATACCGTTCTATTAACTACTCGTTTCAGGGCGAACACAGCGAACTGAATACATAATGGAAATTGACGCACGACAGTTTCTCTGTGTATAAAAACAACATCAATGTACAAAAATTTAAACAAAAATTATCACCGACTTTGAAAAACTGAAAAGGATAAAATAATTAAATTTAATTAGATGCTCATCACTTAGAAAGGTTTTTTTTTGGAGTCGGTGTTTCACGTTCTACTATTACTGGAAACAACTAAGCCAATAAATATGTTTCTAGGTAATAAGTATGTACTTAAATTTAATTATTTTATCCTCATCAGTTTTTTGAAATCTGTTTTAAATTTTATTGATTTTTTTTTCACAATTTTTAGTAATAACTTTCTTAGGTCAAAGCTAGATGGGTGACCATCAGCATATATTGTTTCCTGCTATCGAATATTTACACTTAAAAGTTTATGAAAGCAAAACTTGTTTTACATACACCACTTAATTATTCTAGTTATTTTTATTTAAAACCCGAACTACTAAATTGATTTCAAATAAATTATATAGGACCAAATCAAAACTATTCCGCATCAAACTAGAAATCTCGTCGTAATCGGTGAAAAAAAAGAAGCATACCAACCAATTTGAAAACCTCCTCGTTTTTTAAAAACGGTCAAAAATGTATGATGTTACTAGACACTTATTGGAATGTATGTATGAATATGAATAAAATAGTGTACCACCGCCATTCTTATTTCAGCCGTGAAACAGTTCGCTGTTTGCATTGAAAGGAAAAGTAGCAAGTGTAATTACTGGGCATGGACGGCATGACCTGGCGGGGTACTCACTGGTGGGCTGGTCGCGGAGGTCGATGACCTGGCGGGGTACTCACTGGTGGGCTGGTCGCGGAGGTCGATGATCCTGGCGGGGTACTCACTGGTGGGCTGGTCGCGGAGGTCGATGACCTGGCGGGGTACTCACTGGTGGGCAGGTCGCGGAGGTCGATGATCCTGGCGGGGTACTCACTGGTGGGCTGGTCGCGGAGGTCGATGACCTGGCGGGGTACTCACTGGTGGGCTGGTCGCGGAGGTCGATGACCTGGCGGGGTACTCACTGGTGGGCTGGTCGCGGAGGTCGATGACCTGGCGGGGTACTCACTGGTGGGCAGGTCGCGGAGGTCGATGATCCTGGCGGGGTACTCACTGGTGGGCTGGTCGCGGAGGTCGATGACCTGGCGGGGTACTCACTGGTGGGCTGGTCGCGGAGGTCGATGATCCTGGCGGGGTACTCACTGGTGGGCTGGTCGCGTAGGTCGATGACCTGGCGGGGTACTCACTGGTGGGCTGGTCGCGTAGGTCGATGACCTGGCGGGGTACTCACTGGTGGGCTGGTCGCGTAGGTCGATGACCCTGGCGGCGGGTAGGTCGGCGGCGTGCGGCGAGTGCTGTGCGTGGGCGGCGTATGCGCGTGGGGACAGCGAGCGTCCGTCGTGAGTCTCGTGAGTCTCGCGGGACTCGTGAGACTCGTGAGTCTCGCGGGACTCGTGAGACTCGTGCGCGTGCGCAGGCCCCGCCTACAACACAATCATTATATATTCTATCAGGGATTTGTTTCACTGGATAATACAATATAGCTGAATGATTCTTAATTTTCATTTCAAAATTATTATCAATGTTTGAAAAGTTATGACGCAAACACAGATAGACTAGAAGAATTTCACAGGGTTATCCCAAGCCCTGGGTAGCTCAGATGGTTAGAGCAGTCGCCCGAATTGTGAAAGGTCGCGGGTTCGATCCCCGCCTCAGGACGTGAAATTTTTCTAGCTTAGATATTTTTATAACCAGAATGATTGTAATTCTTTTATAATAAAAAACCAAAATGTCTTTATTTCTAATAAATAGGATTTTACAAGAGTGGTAAGAATAACATTTTAGTGTTTTGAAGACAAATTTAGCCATACACTACAAAAAAAACATATCTGTACCTGTTTGTCGCGTGCAACATTATCGAGCTTGTCGGCGACACCGCTGGGATGTAGCTCGCGCGACAACCCGTCGCCACCAGACATGTGTGGGTGGACTACAGTGAGCTGAAACAAACATAAACATATGATTTACTTTCAATAAATAAGCTGTTATTAATTAGCACAATCAAAATAAATTAATTGGAATGTTGCCTAAGTTTGAATATGGTGCTATTTTTAAACAAATTGGAAAATATACGCTCCTGTTACCCATAAAAACAATTCAATCTTAAATTATATGGAATAATGTTGAAGATATACTGTTTAAAAATTTATAAAATTGGTATTTTTAATTTTTGACTTTAACATTATAAATGTTTGATTGACAGGGATATCCCAAGTCCTGGGTGGCTCAGTGGCCAGAGCAGTCGCCCGGATTGCGAAAGGTCGCGGGTTCGATTCCTGCCTCAGGACGTGAAATTTTTCTAGTTTTATTCTATTTTAATTACTAAGTAATTTTTCAAACATTTATATTGTTAAAATCAAAAATTAAGAATATTTAAAAGCACTGCCCCAACTTAACAGAATCGAAGGTATTTGTAAAAATACTCGTTTCGGATATTGTAATAGAATATTTCGACATTGTAGGGTGGACGTTAGCTCGTAAACGCAAATAAAAATAGACTAGAAGAATTTCACAGGGATATCCTAAGTCCTGGGTGGCTCAGTGGTCAGAGCAGTCGCCCGGATTGCGAAAGGTCGCGAGTTCGATTCCTGCCTCAGGACGTGAAATTTTTCTAGTTTTATTCTATTTCAATTGGTATTTTTTTTCCAATATTAATTAAAAATGTTAATGGTATTAGATTGCTTAGATAAATTAAAACAACTATGATTATGACCACTTTGAATAAAAACAATAATATAACATAGTTATTATTGATTTTGTCAATATGCCCATACATTTTGTAGTAATAAAGGAACATGTGACGTCACCTGTTCCGTAGATTTTCTATGGAGCATTTTTGGACAATGCGCCGCAACACATTAAACATACCACTGTATCTCTGAAGCTATTGATCTTAGACATACTATTTCTTCTAAATTTTTCTTCATGAGTCATAAACTTCTTATTTATGAAATAAAAAAAAGTTGTCAACTACCCTATCGTACATTATTATAAATTTTCTAAAACTTACAATTTCAAAAATAATCAATAACTTATAAGTTTCACTATGTTTGTATGAAACAATTCCAAGTTTTTTGTGTTCACAATTCCTGTTTAGGACTGCCGGCAGGTGGCTTACATCGTGTAAAATAAATATATTGTCGATATTATAATTAAACTAACTCACCGTTTGCACATACTCGTTGCTGGTGAACCTGCCGTTGAGCTCTGAGCAAGTAAGCTTGAACACGCGGTTCAGGTAGTACGCCGGCTTTTTGTTGCTGTACTCGATCTCCCGGAGGACCTGCACCATATTGGAACATCAGAAAGATCCACATAAATCATCATTAAGGTAAATACAATTTATTCATTTGTGCTTTGTGTTTCAAGTTGTGCACGGCGTCGGCGCGGGGAGGATGACGGCCGAGGGGTGGGAGTGTGGTGGACGCTCACCCGCTGGTAGTTGTGCACGGCGTCGGCGCGGGGAGGATGACGCCCGAGGGGTGGGAGTGTGGTGGACGCTCACCCGCTGGTAGTTGTGCACGGCGTCGGCGCGGGGAGGATGACGGCCGAGGGGTGGGAGTGTGGTGGACGCTCACCCGCTGGTAGTTGTGCACGGCGTCGGCGCGGGGAGGATGACGCCCGAGGGGTGGGAGTGTGGTGGACGCTCACCCGCTGGTAGTTGTGCACGGCGTCGGCGCGGGGAGGATGACGGCCGAGGGGTGGGAGTGTGGTGGACGCTCACCCGCTGGTAGTTGTGCACGGCGTCGGCGCGGGGAGGATGACGCCCGAGGGGTGGGAGTGTGGTGGACGCTCACCCGCTGGTAGTTGTGCACGGCGTCGGCGCGGGGAGGATGACGGCCGAGGGGTGGGAGTGTGGTGGACGCTCACCCGCTGGTAGTTGTGCACGGCGTCGGCGCGGGGAGGATGACGCCCGAGGGGTGGGAGTGTGGTGGACGCTCACCCGCTGGTAGTTGTGCACGGCGTCGGCGCGGGGAGGATGACGGCCGAGGGGTGGGAGTGTGGTGGACGCTCACCCGCTGGTAGTTGTGCACGGCGTCGGCGCGGGGAGGATGACGCCCGAGGGGTGGGAGTGTGGTGGACGCTCACCCGCTGGTAGTTGTGCACGGCGTCGGCGCGGGGAGGATGACGGCCGAGGGGTGGGAGTGTGGTGGACGCTCACCCGCTGGTAGTTGTGCACGGCGTCGGCGCGGGGAGGATGACGCCCGAGGGGTGGGAGTGTGGTGGACGCTCACCCGCTGGTAGTTGTGCACGGCGTCGGCGCGGGGAGGATGACGGCCGAGGGGTGGGAGTGTGGTGGACGCTCACCCGCTGGTAGTTGTGCACGGCGTCGGCGCGGGGAGGATGACGCCCGAGGGGTGGGAGTGTGGTGGACGCTCACCCGCTGGTAGTTGTGCACGGCGTCGGCGCGGGGAGGATGACGGCCGAGGGGTGGGAGTGTGGTGGACGCTCACCCGCTGGTAGTTGTGCACGGCGTCGGCGCGGGGAGGATGACGCCCGAGGGGTGGGAGTGTGGTGGACGCTCACCCGCTGGTAGTTGTGCACGGCGTCGGCGCGGGGAGGATGACGGCCGAGGGGTGGGAGTGTGGTGGACGCTCACCCGCTGGTAGTTGTGCACGGCGTCGGCGCCGGTGAGGATGACGCCGTCGCGGGTGACGGCGGCGCGGATGTCGTAGCGCGGGTCCAGCAGCGGGCCCCGCAGCGCCAGAGCCTCGTGGTCGGGGTTCAGCGCCGGGTACACCGACACCACGCACGAGTCCAGCTTCTGGCTTTCCGCTTCTGGACAGACAAGCATTCACTACGTGGCAGGCCCGTGTCTAGCTTATTTCAGCCGTGAAACAGTTCGCTGTTTCGGATTGAAGGGAAAGGGTAAGCAGTGTAATTACTGGGCATGGACGGCATTTCACCTTAGGCCTCAGGATGAGAACGCCCCTGCAATATCAAGTGAGTTTTTCATTACAAGCGTAGACACCTATAGCGTCATAGTGTCAAATGTTCATTAAACAAATAAATATATAAATAAAACAAATAAATGACCCAAGGCTTTGATGATTGTCTATTTAACACCTCCTCATTGAGACTATTATAGCTGATGAATGAGACTATTATAGCTGATGATTGAGACTATTGAGCCCAAACACGCTATACCTAATGTTAGTTACTGCAGAATGAAGCATCACACAGACTTTTTGATGGTCCAGCATTAGCTCAAGTTTAGCATGTCTTAGAAATACCACCAAAAACAGTAGACTAATTTTCAAATCAATCGAATCTGTGAAAGTTAGTAACACTCTTCAGTAAAGTAGGAAATGAACTGATGATCGTCGAACGCCTGTAAGAATCTCCTCGATCATAGATAAGGGCCATCCTGATCACGTCAGCTTTCAAACTAAAAAAATCTAATCAAAATCGGTCCATTCGTTTAGGAGCTACGACGCCACAGCAGACACACAGATACACAGACAGACACGTCAAACTTATACACGATTAAACAAAATCTTTAAAATGTAAACTTAGACCCCCTTAAAAACGCGGGCTAAAGTTAAACCTGGTTTTAAAATGATGCCGTCACTGTCTTTCTTTTAATAAATAAAAGTGACATTATCAGTTTTAGACCAGAACTAACTTGACTCCGCGTTTTATAATTAGGAGGAGAAAGTTTAACCACAACAATTATTTAAAATTATTTAATTGATGGCAGGGCTTTTCTAAGTCCGCCTGGCTCTGGCAATTGCGAGGTATGATGGACAGTTTCTGTGATTGAACAATCCGGGTGTAGCTGGCTTCTATCTGCAGCCTTATCATGACTTACCATAAGATGAGTTGAAGGCCAAGAACTACGCAATTATGAATAAAAAATTGCAAAATTGGCACCACGGTTAAAATATTATTTAGTTTAAATATATGGCATCAAACTGTAGTAACAGGCCTTCTTAATAGGTATTGGCACATTCTGTGCTAATGTCAAAAAGAAATACTTGTTTAATCTGTAAAGCGGCGATATTCCACCGGTGGGCGATGACAACAGAAAAATCAATTGTTTCAGGAATCTCATTCTTGACGGGTTAAAATAGTCGATTGTCAGAATGTTTCTAGACTTTGTGTGAGGGAGATAGAGAGACTCGGGCCGAGGGCCACGCGCGACGGCCGATTGCGATACATTTATGAAAATACAATTTTATACAGCACTGAGTGTATTAGCAGTTTGAGAAATATAAGCTTCTATAGAGCTTCAACTTTATGAAAAATTAAAAATATAACACAACCATAAAAACTCAGGCATCCCATCCATGGTCAAGCGAAGACGTAACCGCTACTCACCAACAGCTCCGTTCTCCCCAACGCCGGCCAGCACCTTGACGCTCAGGTCCGGGAACACCGCCAGGCCCTGGCGGAAGTGCGCGTAGTCCCTGGCCGCGTCAGAGCTCCCGTTGATCAGGATGGTGGGGGTTTGTGGCTGAAGCACCATGATGTAGGATTCCGCTGGCTTCGCCTTGATTATGCGGCCATTGTCGCACCTGGGAGACACGAGAATCGTTGGTGGTTTTATTGTACAGACGAGAGAACATAGAGTGCAATAGACGCACGCTGTCGCTTATATTAGTTTAACGATCCACTTTATTCAGTTAATGAATTATTGTAATCTATACGTAATAATTGATATTCTATAATATAATCATTGATATTCTATAATATAATCATTGATATTCTATATGTAATAATCGATATTCTATATATAATAATCAGTGATCGGAATAGGGTGTGTATATTTAACTATTGTTTATAGAACAGAGATAAAAATTGGAGACTTCCCTGCAATATTTTTTTACCGGTTTACCTGATCTTTAATTACGTGAATTTAAACATATTATTATTAATATTAGCCGCGTAACAAACATACAAAAAAAACGATCAAAATAGTCGAATAAAAAACTTTTTTTTTTGAAGTTTTTAAAAATGAAGAGCTATGTGAAAAATTTTATAAGGAAGAATATTTACGCAAGAGAAATTTCTATTTAATTAATTTAATGTTTGAATTTACGTAGTTAAAATTCCGGTAAATTATCGGTAAGGTAAAAAATTTCTTTTAAGGAAGTCTCTTATCTTTGTTCTACAAACTGAAGGTAAATATACTCACCCAATTTCGATCACTGAAATTGAAGTTGCCACTAAGCCAATAAGACTCTATTCCCTCCCCGTGTAAATTCGAATTTTAGTCAGAATGCATATTTTTGGCGTGCGGCTAACAGTTTCAATGGGGTGTTCAAAGCGCTAGATATATTTATTTTATACCAGTTGCGCGTCGGCAAAGTGTCTTATGATCAAGAACTTTTTTTAGGCATCTTAATATTATGTTGATTGAAGATTTATGCATATGCGTAATTTATTACGGTGTGTGTATAATACCACATTAAAAATGCTTCAACTGATAATGAACTGGGTTATTTGTAATTGATTGTAAGATGTACTCCTTGTTATATAGCTGTTGGTCTTCCGAAATAGTAGATTGTTGCATCGAGCAGAAAGATGTCACTTTCGCGAGGTTCATAATCTACTTTTCGTTCAACTACTAAATAAAGAACTGAAGTCAAATACTGAAAAGAAGTTCACTGAAATTCAATTCGCGCCAAGGAAATCGAAAAAGGTTGCGATTCTTCCATTGTTCCCGGGAATGAAAAATAGCGCTGATTGGCTGGTAGATAACTAGTTGGTCGTGCTCGTAGTCTGCGATTGGACTGTTGTCTGGTCAGAATAGCGCTGATTGGCTGGTATAAATCTAGTTGGCCATGATTGCGTGCGATTGGACAGTCACCTGAATTCGTGGCTTTAGGGCGAAAACAATGCAGTAATGGATTTTCATACAACTTTACTGCACTGTTTTACTTTGAAGCAGAAAAATACTTCTTTGTTCTTACTATTTAGGCTAGTTATGATGAAATTATTGCGTAGTTCGACGAAAAATGAGTATATAAATAATGATACGGTAGTGTGTGGTGTGTGTGGGCTCACGTAATAGTAGTGTCTAGGTGCACGTACGTAGTGTCTGGTGCGGTAGTGTATGTGTCTAGGTGCACGTACGTAGTGTCTGGTGTGGTAGTGTATGTGTCTAGGTGCACGTACGTAGTGTCTGGTGTGGTAGTGTATGTGTCTAGGTGCACGTACGTAGTATCTGGTGTGGTAGTGTATGTGTCTAGGTGCACGTACGTAGTGTCTGGTGTGGTAGTGTATATGTCTAGGTGCACGTACGTAGTGTCTGGTGTGGTAGTGTATGTGTCTAGGTGCACGTACGTAGGTAGGTGCACGTACGTAGTGTCTGGTGTGGTAGTGTATGTGTCTAGGTGCATGTACGTAGTACTGGTATGGTAGTGTATGTGTCTAGGTGCACGTACGTAGTGTCTGGTGTGGTAGCGTATGTGTCTAGGTGCACGTACGTAGTGTCTGGTGTGGTAGTGTATGTGTCTAGGTGCACGTACGTAGTGTCTGGTGTGGTAGTGTATGTGTCTAGGTGCACGTACGTAGTGTCTGGTGTGGTAGCGTATGTGTCTAGGTGCACGTACGTAGTGTCTGGTGTGGTAGTGTATGTGTCTAGGTGCACGTACGTAGTGTCTGGTGTGGTAGTGTATGTGTCTAGGTGCACGTACGTAGTGTCTGGTGTGGTAGCGTATGTGTCTAGGTGCACGTACGTAGTGTCTGGTGTGGTAGTGTATGTGTCTAGGTGCACGTACGTAGTGTCTGGTGTGGTAGCGTATATGTCTAGGTGCACGTACGTAGTGTCTGGTGCGGTAGTGTATGTGTCTAGGTGCACGTACGTAGTGTCTGGTGCGGTAGTGTATGTGTCTAGGTGCACGTACGTAGTGTCTGGTGTGGTAGTGTATGTGTCTAGGTGCACGTACGTAGTGTCTGGTGTGGTAGTGTATGTGCCTAGGTGCACGTACGTAGTGTCTGGTGTGGTAGTGTATGTGTCTAGGTGCACGTACGTAGTGTCTGGTGTGGTAGTGTATGTGTCTAGGTGCACGTACGTAGTGTCTGGTGTGGTAGTGTATGTGCCTAGGTGCACGTACGTAGTGTCTGGTGTGGTAGTGTATGTGTCTAGGTGCACGTACGTAGTGTCTGGTGTTGTAGTGTCTGGTGTGGTAGTGTATGTGCCTAGGTGCACGTACGTAGTGTCTGGTGTGGTAGTGTATGTGTCTAGGTGCACGTACGTAGTGTCTGGTGTTGTAGTGTATGTGATGGTGGTGTCTAGGTGCACGTACGTAGTGTCTGGTGTGGTAGTGTATGTGTATAGGTGCACGTACGTAGTGTCTGGTGTGGTAGCATATGTGTCTAGGTGCACGTACGTAGTGTCTGGTGTGGTAGTGTATGTGTCTAGGTGCACGTACGTAGTGTCTGGTGTGGTAGTGTATGTAGGGCTTACGTGATAGTAGTGTCTAGGTGCACGTTCCGTCGGCCGACGGTGGGGTAGGCGCGGCTGTCGGCGTACGCCACGCGGCGGAGCAACGTCTCCACGTCCGCCACGCCGTCACCCTCCACCGACACTGACCGGAGATCTGACAACACAACACATCTCTATATTAACACGAGGCTAATATTGTCTTGAAACAATAATATTACTCAAGTTGTGTCTTCGAATAAAGAAGATGACTAAAGCTGTGTCTTTGAATAATAATATGACTAAAGTTGTGTCTTAGAACATGGAATACTTATGAAGATGTTTGTCTTTGCACAAAAGACATGACTGAGGATGTACCGTAAGATAACTTTATATACATACTTATAGTGAAAATTGGTTTTATTTAGAACGCGGTTTTACTAGCTACTGTGGGAAAATCATAAATATCAGCTTGTACATAGCTTGGCATATGGCAAGCTTGAAGGGGTAATATTTTAAGCATTTCGATCACGAAAATAAAGCACATTTCGCCATGGTCGATCCCGGATGTGCCAATAAAAATTTGTAATCTCTTGCTACTTCATCTTATCTTATCTTATTGTGGGGCCATGACTTAGTCACAGTGCACTTCGACCCATTGGGATCTTTTGTGCCTCCCCTGCATTTACTCTTCCTGTGTCCAGAATATAGTTGCCATTAGCCTTACTATATCTTTAGGCAGAAAGAGCCTGTAGTCTTCTGGTTTTGGATAAGCCACTCCCAGAAGGCTCATTCTGGTTCTAGTCAGGGCATCACAATCACATAGGAGATGCGTCATAGATTCCTGACATTCGCCACATGCTCGACAAACTTGTGTTGCAGAGAGTTGCATTTTGTGTAGCATGTGGTTAGTAGCAAAATGCCCTGTGAGCGCCCCAATTAAGAGGCGAGCTTGTGTTCTACCGTTTTCATAGATGTACTTACTCCATCCTTTTACCTCCTCTCCTAGGAAGGCTTTGGAGTGTTTTAGTCCAGGTATTTTATGCCATTCAGCCTTGTGTCTGTTCAGGACATGGTTTTTAATGGCTGTGTTTATAAAACTTTGTGAAAGTGCCAGAAAGGGCTCAGGACCCACGTATGTGTTTTCTGAGCCCTTCCTTGCCAATTCATCTGCCTTCTCATTGCCCATCACTCCCACATGGCCGGGCACCCAGATCAGTCTCACTGTATTATATCTACCAAGCCTGTTCAGGGCACGTACAGCGTTTAGGACTAGATCTGAGTTGATGCGCGGTGAGCCAAGTGCCTTGAGAGCCGCTTGGCTGTCACTAAGAATATATATTATTTTATTCTTAGTCCGTTGTTCTATCACTTTCATTGCACATAGGATAATTGCATATGTCTCCGCTTGGAATACAGTTGCAAATTTGCCCATGCTTTGATATAGTTGTATATCTTTATTGTAGACACCAGCACCCGTTCCTGAGTCCATCTTGGATCCGTCCGTGAACCAAATTAGACTATTCTTTTCAGGAACTGGTGGTCTACATTTCCATTCCTCCCTGGTAGGAATGCTAATTCTGAATTTTTTGTCGAATATGAATTTGGGACTTATTTTATCACATCCCATTTCCATATACCCGTCTAGGACAGATGCTCCTGCCCACTTTGTGTGTTTAAACAGAGGTTTGGTGTTGTCCCATAGACCTGTAGTCTTATGCCTATGCAACGCTTTCCTCGCCTCTGTTTCAATAACTATGTGCAGCGGGGGAAGGTCTAGGAGTACCTCCATCGCTGCCGTTGGAGTGGTTCTAAACGCTCCGGTGATCGCTAAACATGCTGTTCTCTGCAATTTGCCGAGTACAGCTTTGCAAGTTGCTAGCCTTGTTCTAGGCCACCAGACTATGCTGCCATATGTTAATAATGGCCGTACCATGGTTGTATAAATCCACTTTATTATCTTTGGTTTCAACCCCCATGTTTTACCATAAGTGGAGCGACACATCCCAAAAACTCTTTGAGCTTTTGTCACAGTTCTCTCCATATGTAGTTTCCAGGTCAGCCCTTTATCTAGCGTGATGCCAAGATATTTCACTTCACTGGACCATGTTAGTTCCGTTTCGTAAAGTTGCAGTGTTTTGAGCCTTAATAGGTTCCTTTGCCTTGTAAAGGGGATCACCGTCGTTTTACTGGGATTTACTGACAAGTGGTTGGTGCTACACCACTCTTCCAGTTTTCCCAGCGCTCTCTGCATAATCTCCGATACAGTGCCAGGGAATTTCCCATTGGCCATTATGACCAAGTCATCTGCATAACCTACTGTAAATAGTGGTCCTTCATTTAGTCTAACCACTATGGAATCAACCACAAGGCTCCACAACAACGGGGACAGTACCCCTCCCTGAGGGCAGCCCCTTGTGGTCCTTGCTAGCAGACTCTCCCCTAGTAGTTCAGAGTAAATGATTCTGCCTTTAAGCATGCAGTTAATCCACTTCCTAATTGTGTGGGGAACTCCATGCTCTCTGGCAGCTATTCTAATGGATTCAAAAGTTGTGCGATCAAAGGCACCCTCAATGTCCACAAAGGCACCAATGCACACCTCCTTATTATCCAGAGCTGCTTCTGCTCTGCTTACTACATAGTGCAAGGCTGTCTCCGTGGACCTGCCAGGTTGATATGCACACTGTAGTCTGTTTAAGGGGAATTTCCTTAGTGGCCCCTCCCTTATGTAGTTATCCACCATTTTCTCCGCCGAAATGCCTTTGGTTCTTCATAATCCGATTTTCCAGGCTTTGGAATATAGATTACTTTGACCTTTCTCCAAGTTCTGGGAATGTATCCGAAGGCAATACATGCTTTGTAAAGCCTGCATAGATGCTGTCCAAGGTAGGAGCTACCTTGTTGTAGTAGTATAGGATAGATGTTATCTGGTCCTGGTGCTTTGAAAGGTTGAAAACTAGCCAGGGCCCATTTTATTTTTAACTCGTCTACTACCTTTTTAGCAATGTCCCAGTCGAATTTAGAGGTTTTCTCTCTTAGTTCCTCCAATTCAATAGGGTCTTGCTCCTGTTCTATGATTTCTGATCCTGGAAAGTGCGTATTTAACATGACCTCCAGAGTCCCCTTTCCCGTATCTATGCTACCACCATACTTCGCTACTTCATACTATATATACTTCATATATTGCTACTTCATACTTCGTCGTGCACGTAAAGCCGTTGGTCCCGGTTGTTACCGCAACCGCATTGGGATAGCGTGGTGGGGTTATGGTAAAAACTCCTCATACGTTTCTTTCAAGAAGAAAGGCCTGCGCCCAGCTGTGCTACATATTTATATAGGTTGGTGATGATGATGATATGGGTTGAGCAATGGTTATCAGTGAGTCATGGTGTAGGAGGGTGTAGTGTGGGGCACTCACAGAGGTCGGGCGCTAGGCTGAGTCCCTCGCGGCACTGGGCGAGGCAGGCGAGGCTGGGCGGCGGCTGGGCTCCTCGTAGTACGCCGAGTCCCGCCAGTCCGCCGATCAGCCCGTGACGCATGTCTCCCGCCGTGCCTGCGACGTCATCACAACATTAGAATACGTCACCACTAGCATCAGTCACAATACTCCATTTCACTTAACATGAGTCCTGTGACACTTCAAATTTAAAAGTTAATTGTAGAGGTGTCCCATAATGACACCCATTCGATTATACCGGCTGTTTCAGAACTCCGAAAAAAATTGGACTTCTGTAGCTGCAGGGATCAATTCCGTAGTATGTGTATATTGTTGTATTTTTACAATGATATTGTAATAGAATAAAATATATTACAATAAAATATAATTAATTTTATTGACAGTTCGTTTTTGTTTCCCGAAAACATCATGCGTGAAACGTAGAAATCTGAAGTGTCACTGGACTAATGAGATTTAAAAATGACTTAAGTAAATGGTATCACAAAAGAGCAAAACTATATTCATACACCCATGTTTTAATAATCAAATTAAGATCTCAATGGTGAACATAATATATTGACATACTTATCAACACAGATAATTCAAATGAAAATTTAAAAAACCCACCACTAAAGCGCCGATTCGACTCATAAAATTAGGACTTTTTAAAAATTTAGAAACCAATGGCAAAAGTATTTTAAGCTGCCAAATTAATTTAGTAATTGACATTTTATAAACCTAATCGATGGCCGAAGTGCCGAATGGCCGAGTGGTCTGTGCCCCTTGCTATACAGGCTACTTGGTCGGGAGGTACCGGGTTCAAATCCCGGTAGGAGCAAATGTTTGTATGATGAGTACGAGCATTTGTTCACGAGTCATGGATGTTTATATGTTTATTTAGTACTTATATTTCTAATATTTATATACATATTATTATCATTATTTATCCGTTATCTAGTATCCATAACACAAGCTCTTAATGATGCTTACTTTGGGCTAGATAATAGGTGTGAGTGTATGAATATTATTATATTATTATAATCGACACTTTACACAACCCAAATCTAGATGCGAACGCAGCGCTAACATAATAAATTAAATGTAGATTTGGCACCATTTTGTCTGTAAATAAAACAATATTAATTTGACTTGATGACCACGAGTCCTCAAGAGAACTATCTCTCTGTCGAAAAAGAAAAGAATTTTGAAAATCGGTTCACAATTGACAGAGAAATCGCTGAACACATATAAAAACCATACACACAGTGGAACATTGAACCTCCTTCTTTTTTGAAGTTAATCGACTTCAATCAAAAGGAGGTCTAATGTCGCAAATATAAACAGTAAATTCGGAATGTTAGGCGGGATTCGGTGGTGTCAGTCAAGATTGTGTCGGAGCGAACTTTGTGTTATAAAAGTAGTGTAGTTTTATAAAACAAGTGTTTGTATTGACGTACAACTAAAAGATTATTAGAATAAAAGTAATTATGGTGTGTAAAACGATGACAAGTTTTTTGTGGTTATCCACTACATCAAATACTATTCTAAGGTGACTGTCATCATATATTCCACGCCAAATTCTCCCAATATGCAAATAATCAATATACGAAGAAATAATGAAATACTGAAGACATAGCTGTATGGGCGTTAGTTCCCTTTGTCTTCCCATTACAGTGAGAATGAACCAAAAAAAAGGTGTTTGGCGGGATTTTGTGGTGTTAGTCAAGATTTTTTTTACAATAATTAGAAATTGTGTCGGAGCGAACTTTTTGTTACAAAACCAAATGTTTGCGTTGACGTGCAACTAAAAGGTTATTAGAACAAAAGTGATTATGGTGTGTAAAACGATAAGAACTTTTTCGTGGCTATCCACCTCATCAAATACCATTCTAAAGAGACTGTCATCATTTATTTCGCGCCAAATTCTCCCAAAACACAAATTATCAATAAATGAAGAAATACTGAAGACATGGCTTCATGGGAAGAGGCAAAGGGAACTAACGCTCATACAGCCATGTTACAGTACAGGGAGAATTAGCCAAAGTAAAACTGTGTGTACTGACCCTGCCAGCAGGCGCCGACGACGAGCGTGGTGTTGATCCCGTGGGCGGGGTGCAGCGGCCAGTCGTCGATGACGTCGGGCGCGCGCCCGTCCGCGCGGTACGCCACACCGTCCACGAACAGCTCCACCGACGGGAAGCGGACCACCACCGCGTAGTGGTGCCACTCGTTGTCGCACACCTGCGTACAAACACAGTTATAATAAAAAAAAATACGAGGTGTTTGGCGGGTTTTAATGGCGTCGGTCAAGATTTTGATTTAATAATTAAAAATTGTGTCAGAGTGAACTTTGTGTTATAAGAGTGAAGTTGTTTTATATACAAAGTGTTTGTGTTGACGTGCAACTAAAAGATTATTAGAATAAAAATGATTATGCTGTGAAATACGATGAGAACTTTTTTGTGGTTATCCACCTCATCAAGTAGCACATAAAGTGACTTTCATCATATATTTCGTGTGAAATACTCCCAAGAAGCATTGAAATGTGTAACGCCAGCATTTTAATGCAATAAAAGAATAAATAAAAAAATACTGAAGACATGGGCATTAGTTCCCTTTACCTTTTTTTTTTTTTATACAAAGCACGACAAATGACTCAACACCACCTGATGTGAAGCGGTAAGAAAAGTCCATATGCGAAGACAGCTAGTGCAGTTTAGACACTGCTCTAGCTGCCTCCACCTTGCCGGCCTGAAAAATGCTTTTTCACGCCTCTTTTGAAGGACCCCATGTTATAGGAAGGAGGGAACACATGTGCTGGCAAAGAATTCCAAGTTCTGGAAGTACGACAAAGAAACGAGGTACTAAATTTCTTTGTGCGTGATGTTGAGGTGGAGACGGTAAATTGATGACTCCGAAGACCGGCACGCGTGGTCCTGAGTAGGAAGGGAGAAGGTGGGATAAGGTCAAAAAGCTCTTCAGAGCATTCTCCGTGATATAGCCAATAGAAGGCGCTAAGCGACGCAATGTCTCGACGCAATTGCAGAGGCTCGAGGTTGTTGGTGACCTCTACATCGCCAACGATACGGACAGCACGACGCTGCAATCTGTCCAGGGCATCGAGTAGGTACTTAGCGGAGCCATCCCACAAGTGCGAGCAATATTCCACGCAAGACCGGACCTGAGTTTTGTAAAGCAGGCATAATTGGTCAGGCGTGAAAAATCGACGCACCTTGTTCGGGACACCGAGCTTCCGTGAGGCTGTTTTGATCACGGTTTCGATGTAGTTCCTAGAATTCAGATCACAACATATCTCCATGCCGAGCAGGTGTAAGGAGCCCTGTGCCGAAAGAGTGGTGCCCTGAAGAGAGGGAAGAGGAACCTTCCCTTTATAGGGAGAATTAACCAAAAAAAAAGTACGTACTCATCCCCCAGAAACATATTTTGGAGTCGGTTAACAACGGAGTCAGTCAACAACTTAGTGGTGCTAAGTTGTTTCCAGGGAACAGGAAGTGAAAATATTTGCTGTTACTTTGGTAGTTTTTTCATAACAAGCTAACCTTGAGCTGATCCTACCGCAGTAGGCCTATCTATATCTTTTTTTTTTATACAAAGCACGACAAATGACTCAACACCACCTGATGTGAAGCAGTAAGAAGAGTCCATATGCGAAGACAGCTAGTGCAGTTCAGACACTGCTCTAGCTGCCTCTACCTTGCCGGCCCGAAAGGTGCTTTTGTGGTGTTTATCTGTGGATAGTATATCGGTTTTCAATATCAGCAGGTATACCTCGGGCAGCTTCCAGCGCCATTCAGCCGGCCTGAAGATGTTGAGGTCTCCGTCGCCAAAGTCGCGCCGCAGCAGCAGTATCAGGCGGCAGTTGCGCACGAACAGAGCGTAGTGATGCCGGTTCATCTCTGCAAGTACACAGTTCACAATAAAGTAACTTTAGATACTAATTATGAAGAGCTCAATCTTAATTTAGGTTCAGTGTATCTCCCAATATTGATACGAAAATAAACAAACACAAATAAAAACCAATTTCAAAGCACTAATAAGGAAAAAATAATTTAATTTAATTTGGTACAAACTTATTTCATAAAATGTTACGTTTGTATGAGAGAGAACAGATGACGGGATACTCATTGTGATCGTCGGCGAGGCACAGCAGATGCTTCTTGCGGTGCTTGTATGAGAGTGAGAACAGTGTCAGGATACTGACTGTGGTCGTCGGCGAGGCACAGCAGATGCTCCTTGCGGTGCTTGTATGAGAGTGAGAACAGTGTCAGGATACTGACTGTGGTCGTCGGCGAGGCACAGCAGATGCTCCTTGCGGTGCTTGTATGAGAGTGAGAACAGTGTCAGGATACTGACTGTGGTCGTCGGCGAGGCACAGCAGATGCTCCTTGCGGTGCTTGTATGAGAGTGAGAACAGTGTCAGGATACTGACTGTGGTCGTCGGCGAGGCACAGCAGATGCTCCTTGCGGTGCTTGTATGAGAGTGAGAACAGTGTCAGGATACTGACTGTGGTCGTCGGCGAGGCACAGCAGATGCTCCTTGCGGTGCTTGTATGAGAGTGAGAACAGTGTCAGGATACTGACTGTGGTCGTCGGCGAGGCACAGCAGATGCTCCTTGCGGTGCTTGTATGAGAGTGAGAACAGTGTCAGGATACTGACTGTGGTCGTCGGCGAGGCACAGCAGATGCTCCTTGCGGTGCTTGTATGAGAGTGAGAACAGTGTCAGGATACTGACTGTGGTCGTCGGCGAGGCACAGCAGATGCTCCTTGCGGTGCTTGTATGAGAGTGAGAACAGTGTCAGGATACTGACTGTGGTCGTCGGCGAGGCACAGCAGATGCTCCTTGCGGTGCTTGTATGAGAGTGAGAACAGTGTCAGGATACTGACTGTGGTCGTCGGCGAGGCACAGCAGATGTTCCTTGCGGTGCTTGTCGTGGTCGGGCGGCGGCGCGTGCTTGAGCCACGCGGTGATGCTGAAGGTGCCGGGCAGCGAGTGCGGCCACACCGCCTCGGGCACGGTGGCCGACGTCGACCCGTCGAACGAGAACATCTGCTCGCCGTCGCGACCTGCCCACACCACTCATATACAGCCACACCGCAATAGGGATGTTGACACCAAGTAAAACAGTTATTTTCAACACATTATTTTCAACACATATGCGCATTTAAAAAGCCTGTTAAAAATGTAATTTTTGGTACGTGGTGTACGTAACAAGTGGTGCGTAATTTTTAATTTGCTTATCTCTTATAGTTTTTTTAAACTTCCAAACAAAATATAACAAAACTTTACCAAGGAGTTTTACCGAGTTCATAAAACACCATTTGAAGCACTTTTACTCAATACGTTTGACTCACTTTAATAATAAAGATAATATTAGTTGGTGGCTGTTGTTATCCTAAATAAAATAAAATAAATCAGGCGAAAAATTTTCAACACGGACGCGAGGCGCCATTTCCATATGAGAAAGGTTAAAGTCAAAGATTGTTACGACTTTCCCACTGATTCAAATAGAATATCTGTTGGTATTGTTTTCTCGCAAATGTGTTGAAAAACTTTATATCAAAACGTCTTTTCATACAATTTTTATGTAAAACTAACTCACGCTTTGCCAAAAAATGTCTAAATTGTTTTCATAAAAAAAGGACCTGGTGGTTCGTGGATCAGTTTCTCTGCATCTTCTATAATTCGGATTGTATAATAAAAAATTACATATAGACTACGAAGTACGATTGCAATCACAGTAGACAACACAACAAGCGTAACAGTTTAACCTTGAGACCGCCCTTACTGCGTTCGTAATAAAGGTGGCTTTCGTAATGCATCTGGTACACTTGACGTGGTGTTGTCTGTACATATATTCTAAAAATTAAGAGTGCAAATTAGTAGTCTCATACCAGTATCAGGTTTCAGTGACTTCGCCCACTCGTTGCCGGGGCCGGGGCTTGGCAGCAAGTCGACGGTTTTGGGATCCAATCCTGGAAATGAAGATTTAATTTATACTGCTCTTGTATACCCACAAAAATATGGAACAGTTCAAGAGTTTGATTCCGTTTGAGGTACATCTTGGGAAACCTAAAGATTTTTGTAAGCAGAATTAGGCATCCACCACTCCGTCCGCGGCAAAAATACTCAGAGCTTCGCTCAGATGAGACTGCCTGGTAAAGTGCACAGACAGACTGTTTTTAGAACCTTAGTGAGTCCTCCAGCCTTAGGGGCAAATCGCCTCTGGAGGATGTCTAATCGACAGGCATCACCTCCCGGGGAGGTGTCTAGAGTCTCCAGGGCGCTCCAGCCAAGAGTGAGCGAGAGATATAAGGGAGTGTACACCGGTTCTTCGCAGCCTTCTTCGACGAGGGCAGTGTATGGCAAAGATGTAGTCTCGGAAGGAGCGTTGTGCTACTGATTGGATCATCAAGGTCATGTTCAATGTTTCTCGGGCACGTCGCATTGGTGTCATTGATACTGGAGTCGTCATAACCACAGTAGTTCTAATAACAATTCACAATGCAATATACATATCGTAACGACAAACTGTCGTAATTAAGAGGAGTATACTTTAAATGTTTTTTACCATAGACAATTCGTTATGACCTCTGCAAATAGGTAGCCCTTCGCTGAGGCTCCTCTAGATGGAGATTCCAGCCTACCCAATAAGAATCTGGTATAAAACCCATACTTTTGCTATTGCAGGTGCAATGCAATCCCGAAGCCTACGATGAAATACCTTCCTTGTCCAGTAATTACACTGATTAGCTTGCCTTTCAATTTGAAACAGCGAACTGCTTTAAGGTCGAATTAAGAATAGCGGTGGTCCTACCCTACACTACCTTTTTATTCTACCAGGAGAAATCCTTTATCAGACCTACCCGCCGCTTGCGAAGCAGCGAGCCCAGCGTCTAAATTGATTCCGGGAATAACCGCTAACACTCCTGGATAACCCCCGTGCCTTTAGCGGAGGCGGTCAGGGGTCTGCGAAGCAAGTTCACCAGAGCACACGAGCCTATTTAGTAAATACTTACCGCAGATTGTTTTCTGCGCGTGAAGCGAGTAGGTATCCCTGTCGCAGCCGGAGGCAGCGCGGGAGGCGCGCAGCGTGACGGCGGCCTGGATGCGCGTGACGCCGGGGCAGCGCTCGTCGGACTGGCACGCCTCCAGCCGAGCGGCGGGGAATAGTGCCAACGGACCGCTGCCCGGAGCGTAGTCCACGCGCTCCGCTACGCCTGCGTCATAACAAGTAATGTAAGTCACACCTACAACATTGTTCAAACTAACAAGCTCTGTCGTTGGGTTAATGCGACAACTCTAAAGATTTTCTTTTGCCGATTGTGCTTCGCCGATGAAAAGTTTACTCTTTAAATATCAAACAAAACATCCGACTCCACTTGGTCTAATAATGCTATTATTTCCACTGAATTATTTAAAGTGGTATTAGTACAATGGACTTAGGATTTGCTTGAGTAGTGATGTGTTGTATGATCTGGAAGTCCAGCCTGTTCCTACGTTGTACGACCTAGATAGGATTTCCATTGACGACGACTAACTGCCAATATTTTAGTTTCACTAAAATAAGAGTCTTCTTCCATTCTTACCTTTCCATCCAGCTCTGCACGGCTTATTGACCTTGATGGTGACCATGACGGGCGCGGACTGCAGCATGCCGCAGTCATACGCGACCACCGACAGGATGTGGTTGTGCGACTTCTCATAGTCCAGGGCTTCCGTGTTACGGATCACGCCTGGGAACAAGGTAGCTTGTATTTATACTATGTCATTTTGCTATGATATCACAGGTACTCATGCAGCACTTCATAAGTAACTCGTCTTACCCTCATTATCAATAGTGAACGGCTGACTCCTGTCCGTGAGGATCTCGTATTTGCAGACGTCACCATACCGCGGCGTACAGTCGCGATCAGTGGCCTCCACGCGCAGGATCTCATCGTAAAGTCGACCCTCGTCCACAGACTTAACGTACGACGCCTGACTGAACACTGGCTCGAACTCGTTCACGTCAGTCACTGTAATGTGTACTGGAACGCTGTGGAAGACAAATATTACATTATCAGATTAACAAACACAATAAACCTCTAAGTGCTATAGCCTTGAAGAGTCTAAGCATATTTTTCGGAAAAGCTTTGTACTAATATTTTTTTGGTTACTTTGACGATTTGACAAAGCGAATTGTACGGATTGTTAGACTGTCAACAGCTAAGGGCACTTCTTGGAATCCATCAATAATACTACACAAAATAGGTCAAAAAATATCTTTATTCGAGTTTCTATGATCTTTCATATCGTCAAAAATCCCATATTTATTGTGTGTGTGTATGTCAGATGAAGCTCAATTGCACAATTATGAAATTATGTCAAAATTCATGGTCAAATTAGGAAAGACCTAAGTCCTGATTCCGGTCAAGATATCCAATGTTCAGATTTTTTTTTTTTTTTTTTTTTTATACAATTAGATGACAAACAAGCTGACGGCCCACCTGATGGTAAGTGGTTACCGCCGCCTATAGACACCTGCAATAACAAGGAAAAATCACTTGATATTGCAGGTGCGTTGTCATCCTGAGGCCTAAGATGAAATGCCGTCCATGCCCAGTAATTACACTGGCTACCTTTCCCTTCAATCCGAAACACAGCGAACTGTTTCACGGCTGAAATAAGAAAGGCGGTGGTACCTACCCAGACGACCCTACATACGGGCCTACCACCTAGTAAAAAGCAGCAGAAGTTGCAGTTTTCCAACCCTAAACGATTGCAAATTAAAGTTTACACAGAATCCATTGTTTTTTATTTAATTATGAAGAAAGAGACTACTCAATGCAGACGGAAGCCTGTCGAAGCATATTTAGAAGCAGTCTCCGAAACTGGCTATTGATGAACAAATATTATTCGGTAGAAGAATTTTTAAAACAAAAACATTGACTAACTAATTTTATACTGACAATGCATTGATTTATTTTGTTACACTACTTTTAAACATAACCTTATAATTAATTTGACATGACTTTCTATATTGTTCATATTACTTTATCAGATGACATTGTGTAAATGTGACATTGATTTTATTATTCTTTTACATATTCCTTGAAACCTGTTTAAATTTGCATGCTGTAATTTATAGCTAAATAGGTTAAGCTACTCTTAAAACATAAAACAACTTTGTAATAATATATTTATATAACCTTATCAAGGAAATAAATTTGATTTGATTTGATTTGATTTGAAGATTTTAGAGGACTGGAACTGGCGAGCACAACCAGATAATTTCGCACAGCAACGGCAGACGCCTTCAATAGTAAAAGGTAATCAATCATCCCTTGCCAGTTCAGGGAGAAAACTTAAAGAAGAAGAACGGCAATTTCTACTAAGTTCAATAAAAACAGCATCATAATAGCTTACGTGTTCGAGTAGGACCCATCGCAGCCGACGGCGGCAATATCGAACTTGTAGTTGCGCCGCTTCTCGCAGTTGAGTGGGTAGCGTACGCGCAGCCGCGCCTCGTTTTCGTCGATCACCATTATCTGAATAAAACAGAAAACAAAAGATTCAGCATCGTAAAATAACACAGACACAATATGATATTAAACCAACATGGGGTTCTTCAAAAAGGGCAACGCGCGAGTGATATGCCTGGTGTTGCAAGCTACGGGTAAACGATGACCAATTGCTAATTGTTACTTGTCTAATTAGAGAACGCCTTAAGCCTACGTATTGAGGCAACAGAAAGGCCCACTCCCGACATGTCCCGGCACTTAGCTGGTTTTTCTTATCCTGTTGCCATAAGCACAGTTATCTGTAATTCTCGCCGTCATATCAGACACCAATTTCTATTGTGTGTGTGCCAGTAGATTAAATGGGCGAAAAGTTCATCATAGGCACAGGTCTATGTATCTGGGAGAAACACCTGGGTTTGGACCATAGCACCACCAAGCTGGCCAGGTCCAGGAGTGCCTTATCTTGCCTTCCGAAGCACGGATGAGACAGAGATTCTGGAATCAACTATGGAGAAAGTTGCTTTGTTTCGCAAACCATAGTGATCAAACCACTACGCCAGCGAGCTCAACTCATTAAATGTTAATCAAGAATACACGCAACAGAGTGATCTATTCTATCTATACCTAATGATCCAACATAGTGTCTATATTTGCCATCGCAGAGTTCGTAACGAGTGCATTTCCGACAACAATAAACTCACCAAGACGGGATAGGGTGGAAACTATTCCAATAAAAATAAAGTGGAAGTCATTTGTAGTGGAACTGAACTTTAAGATACCAATAGAGCTGACTATGACTGTGGCTGTATTGGATATAATGATGTTATTGTAAACAAAAATATATGAGATGTTAAATATTTGCATAGTAAAGACGATACGGCGTTTTGAGATACAAACTATAAAAAGAAATCAAGTAATATCAGTGTCATTATAGGGAAAGAAATGTTTATTTGATACACACAAACAAAAGCAGAAGTTACGAAGTATCATTTTATTGATAAGCTTTCTGCAAATATCCACAAATAATACTGAATCCTAGTAGTATCTGGTGCAGTTAGAAAAAATACAAAAATATAAATTTTAAGTAACCCCCGGCGTCATTAATCATCTATCTAACGGCAACTCATTGAGACTATTCATAAGAGCCCAAACATGCTATATCTGCTGTAAGTTTCTGAAGAATTAAGCATTTCGCAGACTTTTTGATGCTGTAGGATCAGCTCAAGGATAGTATATGTCATGGGAATGTCACCGAAGTGACAGCACACCAAATTTCAAATCAATCGAATCTGTAAAAGTTAGTAAAACCCTATAATCATGTATAAAATGAGCTGATAGTCATCAAACGCCTGAACTGATCTCCATAAATTATAGTTAAAAACCATCGTAGTGACATCAGCTTTCAAACAAAAAAAACTGAATCAAAATCGGTCCATTCGTTTAGACGCTACGATGCCACAGACAGGCACACAGATACACAGACAGACACGTCAAACTTATAACATCCCTTTTTTCGTCGGGGGTTAAAAATATCAGTAAGAATATAAGGAACGTTACAAATAAAAGAATGTATATGATAAACACACACTAAGAAAGAAGTTTGGAGCTGTCATTCTATTTATAAACCTTTTTCAAAGATTGTAGACAAATAATACTGCGTCGCAGTGGTTCCTGGTGCAAGTAGGGTATGGTAAGCTCACGGAGGAATTTAATGCGCGAAAGAAACACTTAAAAGAAACAATCATTAGTTACCAATCAGACAGCAGGGCTTTAAAAGTTACCATTATAAATTAGTTAATTTGTGAACCGATCACAAACTAGATAGCATAGATAATTTACTCTTGAGGAGGCGTTGGCAGAGGATAAGCTGTCAGTGACATGACCCAACAAAACAGGAAGTTAGAATAGTTTCATGTAATCACGCATATATCACTTCAAGGTGGCAACTTTCATGAAGGCCTTGACTCGAAATGCTTTTGAAATACTAAGAAATTTCCTATTTGTAACACATTTTCATGGATAAAAGGCCTCAAAGCATACCTACGCCTCTTCCTAGAAACCCTTCACCTTGTGATCAAAGGTGTTGGAACGGAATACGACACAATAATAAAAATTCAAAGTAGAAAAGACGCATACAAAATACAGATAAATCGCCATTTATTGCGCTAACATCGTTATTTTAACGTTAGAAGCAGCGCATTGCCAATATTTAAAATAGCTCTAATATTAAATTTCGATACGAAAACAAAGCATCTTTCGCCGTAGTTGATTCCAGATGGGTCAATCAAAAATTTATGATCTTGAGAACCTGCATGCTAATTGGAACATAAAATGACCTTTAAATTAAAAGTACTCTTGAATATATATGCGTTTAATGTTCATCTGATGTCTGAGGTACGCGAGTAAAAATTGGAAAAAAGTGAAAAAGTCCAGAATTTTGCAACAAAATCCCGAGTCCCGCTCGCAAGTTGTAGGCCAATCTCGAAGTTCCCAACGATGCAGCCGGGAACTTTGACGAAGAAAGAAACTTCGTCGGAGCCGAGTTTAGGGGCTCAATGCCTACATTTATAGCTTTGCTAAGTCCACTTTAACTTCAAACGGCGTGTTCTGCTTTTTCCTTCAATGTAGCTAGATGTTTTTTGTTTTCAATCTAACAGAGGTGACTGTTAGATTGAAAACGAAAAACATCTAGCTACATTGAAGATTGTTTACGCGACTTCAATAAAGGAAGTCATCGATTCGAGACTAATGTATGTAATAATTTTAGAACTATAAAATATTCATACATCATGGACAACCATCTAGCTTTAACCTTGGAAAGGAGATAGTAAAAGTTTCTATGGGATTGGGGCCAGCTCATGAGCACCATCGCACCCTTATTGTTGTAAGAATCCATCTTACCTTCTCATTTCCATAAATCATGACTGATGGAAATGGCAAAAATAATATTTTAATTGACCGAAAAACACAGAGGTAGCCGCCATTTTAAAGAAAACAAAATGTCACTGTCATAATACAATTTTGTTTTTTACGACTTTACGTTGAATATTGTCGTTTCATTTCGTCATAGGCAGTGTCAAACAATTTAAAAAAGACAACAAAAACACTTCAAGCGCACCCACAGCATTCACTGTTGAAAACACGGAATGACAATTTTAATAAATGTCGATATGACACTAAAGTCAACTTTTTAACAACATAAATGTGGCTATGGAATCAGCACTTTGGGCAGTTTTATGACTTCTCTGTTGCCATTTTATACAATTCTTATGTTATTACGCTATGTTTTGCGATAAAACAATTGAGGTTTGTGTTATTTAATGGAAACTATGTTAATAGTCTGCAATTTGAAATGTTACTCATGCATGAGCTGGCCCAAAACTTTACCATCTCCTTTGTAAGCAATACTGTGATTTTTTTTTCAATAAAAATAAAAACCGACTTCAAAACACTAAAAGCCATAAAATAATAATGCGATTTGATGGTTTGCAGCTTGCAATATATAGATAATAAACTATCTGAAAACAATGAGTTAAATTAAAGGACATGTTCCGAAAATGTATGGGGGCTGGTACTCAGCTACCCCCCAAGACAAAAGTTATATGGGAAGAAAGAGTATATTTTAAAGAATGTTATGAGATAAAAACTATAATTTTAAATGCCTGCATATAAATAAAAAAATACATTTTATTCTGGTCAAAAAACTGTTATCCAGAGATGTAAAATTCCATTTTAAAAAATGTGACTCATCTCAGACCTTAGTCTCTTCTTCTTCTTCTTCTTTTATTAATGGCAAAGTGTTTATCTTAATGATAACAATTCTGCCAGACCTTAGTCTCAGAAGGTCTCAGACATAGTATAAAACGTCAATGTCGTCTATTGTCTTGTCAAATATTTTTTTAATAACTAGGCACGGGGTTGATTTGGTTCAGCCTACGACTATTTTGCAATAATATTTTATTGTAAATGCTAGAAGAACATGGCAAATTAGTTTCTGCACTTGTTTCTGACTAATAATAATGATTTCAATTAATTTTTAACTATATTTTGTCAGAGAAACTTGGACAAAAATGCCGGGGTATTAAAACGAAAAAAGGGTATATTCAAGATCCTCTGAGCATAAGCTTTCGCATAATATATAATTTATCGTGGGGGACTTTCGAGTACCAATATCGAACATCTCCTTTAAGGTTTGCTGTTCTCGCGTCTACCGATGCTGACAATAATATATACCACTAATTGTAGTTAAATAAGTATACTCTGCCTTACTGGATTCCTATATCTGTATAAGAAGTTATGCCACAAAATTACCAAAATCTCCACATTGCAATTGTAAATACAACAGAAACTGCGACAAAACCGAACACCTAGACATTTAAACGAATTGGTGTTGCACAAAATACTGTTTTGAACGTATAAATTTCCGCTGCGATAAATTGAACTTTATCTGTGAAGGATTTAAGTCAGTTTTGTGTCAGCAAGACTAGAACAACATGCAGGAGCCACTGCGAGCAGCGGTCGCTGTTGATTTATGGCCTCAAGAAGGAACAGAAGTTGAGAAATGTATTTTGCTTTAGCAAAGACTTTATTTTGTAAATGGAAAGAGAAATGAATATACTTCACTAAGCCCTATAAGCTCTATCGATACTGAAAAGCAATTTAAGAGTCCAATCCAATGAACAATTATTTTGTAATGGAAATTACCGATGAATTTTTAATCAATAGCCGCGCTTAGGATAATGAAATTAGCAATTAATAATATACAAAGGGAGATAATAAAGTTTTGTTCAAGGCTCTGGGTTTAGAAGATACCACTCGCAGAATCCAGACAACCCCTGCGAAGCAATGGGGTTACCAAGAAGTAATAGTAGTGAATAGTGCGTATTCCCAGATGATGATCAGGCGCTGAGCGACACGCCTGTCGCTTCGCCAGCAACGGTAGATCTGTAAGCGGATTCCTCTTGCGTCTATATGCGGTAATCAACTACCATCAGGCGGCACGGTTGAGTAACATTGTAATAAAAGAAAAAAACATTCATGGTTAGACGGCAGTTCTGAAAAGTTATCCTTTCGGGCTCCGCCATATCTCAGTAAAAACAGGCCTTCACTCGAGTATTCTATGAAGGCTTTACCCGCGTTTTTGTTGCAAGCCATATGTCGACATGATGGAAAATCGATACATCAACTTTGTTATGGCTTAACGAAACTATTATTTTATGGCTATTGTGTGGAAGTTTTCGTTGTAGAAAGACGTTTATTAATATGCCGAGCTTGGTGACAGCAATATCCGTCGCCGCCGGCTGGGTGGTTAGTTAATCGAGGATTGAGTTACGCACATTGTCCCTAATTTGTACAGAACAATACAAATGTATTTTAACAAAAGGCGACCTTGTTTGCTGACAGGCAATCTCTTCCAGTCAACCCTGGGTGAACCATAATGGGTGCACAGATACAGAGAAATTGATATGTTTGTAGTCCCTATGCTACTAATAAAATTCTTCCTTGATGAGGTGATTTTGCTTACAAACACAACACTAGAGAATCGCATCCGTAAGGTGAAGGTGGTACTCCAGTCAGGCGCTCGTAATTCCTTTATTCACAAATTTTGTGACGAGACTACATACACCCATAGAAAAAAAGGAAGTATTTCGTTACCTACGCCGTTGACTCGGACACCGTGCGGACGATAATAGAAAGAGAACGACTCATGAAGGGTTGTCGCTTTTACTTTTTTCAATCGTCGCAAATGTAGGCATAGTCTTTGTGCACACAATTAGGCATATTTCCCTTGCAGGGTCGGTAGAGCAGCATCATCATCATCACCAGCCTATACACGTCCCTATGCTGGGCACAGGCCTTCCTACATGGGAGAAACACATGAGGAGTTTGGGCCATTAAACCACCACACTGGCACAATGCGGGTTGGTGGGTTCAAGTTGCAGGAACAACCGGGACCAACGGCTTAACGTGCCTTCCGAAGCACGGAAGAGCGCGAGTTAACAAACATTGATTGACCCATCTAGGTATCGACCATGGCGAAAGTTGCTTTGTTTTCGTAATCGAAACCAGAGCGCTCAAACCACTCCTCCACACTCCACAAGTGTATACGCGAAATTGCGAATATGAGTGCCTTGTTAAAGGTAGTTTGGAATAGATTAAAACAAGACAATTTGTTATTCATGGTTGACGTCTAAAATTAAATTTAAAGCGTGTCGTGGGCCTAAAATAATCCGCTTTGCCATAATATATTAATGGTGTAGGTATAGCTTAATTGGAAGTCTCTATGTATTTAAATTTATACTTCGTAATTTTGGAAGCAAAAGGGACAGCCGGCTTAAGTACAGCCGACGGCACATTAAGAGTAACTTTAACTTTCGACAGACCTTAACGCGGCAGTAATTAGAGCGATTTTATCAGAACGACTGTCACAGTTGATAGCCTATGCCAGGCCTACCTTCCAAAACGAATGCATATGATGGAATAGAATAGAAACAACAAAGATAATGGTTCCGCCGGAGTTAGAGGCAGAATCAAATTACAGAATCAGACTAATTACTACCATACATGTACAATCACGGTCTAAAAATGTTTACCAATTTAAGGTTTATATTTGCATGCACCAATCACATACACCTGTGTCACAGGTTCGATGATATAATTTGATTTTAGACATAGAGCATAGATTTTTTCACACACGAAAATCGGTCGCATTATGGCTACGTACGGGACCCTTATAAAACCTTCTTTGATCCAAAATTTGAAATGAAACTTTTATCTTAAAACATGACAAAAACTATATGGACGATCAAGAATAATTAAATTTATATTTTTTCTTCCAACTACGCAATAATTTCATCATAACTAACTGAAATAGCGAGAAAAAAGCAGCACTTTACTGCTGCAGAGTAAAAAATTGCAGTAACGTATGTATGAAACTTCATTACTGCAATATAACCGACTTCAAAAAAAGGAGGAGGTTATCAATTCGTCTGTATGTTTTTTTTTATGTTTGTTACCTCAGAACTTTTGACTGGATGAACCGATATTGATGATTCTTTTTTTGTTCGATGCGGAATAGTTCCCATTTGGTCCCATAAAAAATTTTTGGAAATCCATTGGGTAGTTTGGTTTTTAAATCAAAAAAACTGGAAAAATTAAGTCGTCTACATATGCGAAGTTGCGGATATTTGCTTACCTATGAATTTTTAGTGAAATGATACGATATTAGAAAAACAATATAAGCTCACGGTCACCCATCTAGCTTTGACCTTCAAAAGTTATCACTAAATATTGTGAAAAAAAAATTTTAACAAAAAATAAAACGGACTCCAAAAAACTGAAAAGGATAAAATAATTAAATTTTAGTAAGTAGGCACTCATCCCCTAGGAACATATTTTTGGAGTTGGTGCTAAGTTGCTTCCAGAAACCATAGATAGTGAAGCAATTTTAATTTTTGCGTTAAATAGTGCAGTAATGTTGTATGAAAATCCACTACTGCATTGTTTTCGCCCTAATCCCAGGTGACTGTCCAATCGCAGGCTTCATCTTTACAATCATGGCCAACTAGATTTATACCAGCCAATCAGCGCCATTCTGACCACACAACAGGCCAATTGCAGGCTACAAGCATAACCAACTAGTTCTCTACCAGCCAATCGGCGTTATTTTCATCACCGGCAACAATGGCAGAATAAATGTTTGCCAAAAAAAACTAAATAAATTGTTTCTACTTTATTTGTCTTTAGTTCTATAATCGGTAGTTAGAAGAAAAGCAGATTATGAACCTCGCAAAAAAACAAACTAACACTCGATGCAATTATAAGTCACTTTCTGCTCGATGCAACAATCTGCTATTGTTACATATCATAGTGACAAATGCGTTTCATTTTAAATGTGTCAAAACGACTTTCATCATCGAAAAGCCGTTATCACTGTTTTAGTGAATAGATTCTTCACAAATATTAAAAATTAATAAGTATCCAGGAGGAGCTCGGTGGCGTAGTGGTTTCAGCGCTCTGGTTTCGATCACGAAAACAAAGCAACTTTCGCCATGGTTGGTCCCGGGATGGGTCAATCAAATTTATAATCTTGAGCTCCTCCGTGCTTTGGAAGGCACGTTAAGCCGTTGGTCCCGGTTGTTACTGCAACCGCTTTAACCCTCCAACCCGCATTGGGCCAGCGTGGTGGTGCTATGGCCCAAACTCCTCATGTGTTTCTCTTAGCATGTAGGAAGGCCTGTGCCCAGCAGTGGGACGTATATAGGCTGGTGATGATGAAGTATCCAGACTTAGATTTTAGCCTTTACTACACAGTGTGACAGGGAATCTAAATTAAAAACTTATAAACATTTTTAGACCGCGATTGTACTCGAGTGACTCGAGAATAAATGTAAGCAAACCAAATTGGCATATATCATTTTGTGTAGGTCTGTCCCTTTCACTCGCTACCTTTCTCGATCATCATTGGTTTGTTTATACATTTATTCTTTGTCTAAGTTGGGTGGAGTATAGATGGCATAGCTAACTGTCCTACTTTTCCCATCCAACTGTTTTACAGGCGGGCGGTAACTACCCAGACGACCCTACTGGGCCTACCCACCGAGTAAAATTGTTCAACCCTGTCTCTTTATTTCGATTACGCTCCGTCTTAGTCCACAATAACTAAGTACTTTGTTCATTTCAGAAAATTAAATTAGTCCTTACCTCAAAAGGCGCTTCCCCATGGTGTTTGTTGTTCAGTATGAGGAAGGAGCACAGCGGCCCCCGCGCCTTGATGGTGGGCGTCACCTCCACCAGGGTCTCGTTCTCCCGGATCAGACCATGGTAGCCTTCCTCCGGCTCCGCAAGCTCGAGGTACGGGATGTCTGAAACGAAAAGGTTTGATTAAATGCGAATTTATTTTTAGAGAGGTAAACGTACTAATAAAAATGTATTTAAACTAGAAAAATTTCACGTCCCCTTTATTGGAGGGGGGGGGGGGGGGATTGGAGGGGGGGCGTATATAGTAGGTCTGTGCCCCGCAGTGGGACTGTATAGGCTGGTGATGATGATGGTAAAGGTGTAGAAGATAGCAGCTAAATAACACTAATTTGCAGTGTTCTGTTCGGTGAGTAGGGTCACCACCACCAGCCTATATACGTCCCACTGCTGGGCACAGGCCTTCCTACATGGGAGAAACACCACCACGCTAGCCCTATGCGGATTAAAGCGGTTGCAGTAACAACCGGGACCAACGGTTCAACACACATGTTATTATATTTTTTATGTATTTAATAATTTAAGATAATTTGACAATTTTTTAATGACTTCTATATTAATTTAAGATTTTTAATATTTTATGATTAAATGTATGTGGTTAATAATTGATAAATCTTAATATAAAAATTTGCACGCCTGCTAGCAGGCTGGATACAATTTCTTGATAATATTTAAGACCATGTAAGACTCCCGTGTATTCATGCAAATAAACGATGATTATTATTATTATATCTAAAAAAGGTCCCAATTCTCGTTATTTGTAACTCCAAATCTGGTGTTGTAAAAATAAATATTTAAGTATTTTGTATTTTTTTTTGTATTTTAAAGACTCCAAAGAAGATACAACGTCCCAAAAAACCCCAAAAAAACTTATGATAGTACCTTATACTAAACTATAAAGGTTATCTATCCGTGACAATAGGCGACGAGTCCCCCAGCCCCCAACGTAACTCTTCCTTAATTAATGAGCTCTGGTGACCCTGCCAAGGAGCTCGGTGGCGTGGTGGTTTGAGCGCTCTGATTTTGATAAAACAAAACAGCTTTCGCCATGGTCGGTCCCAGGATGGGTCAACTAAAATTTCTAATCTGCAGCTCCTTCCGTTCATCTTAGGCCTCAGGATAACAACGCACCTTCAATATCAAGTGATTTTCTCTTGTTGTTGCAGGTGTCTATAGGCGGCGGTTACCGCTTACCATATGGTGGGCCGTCAGCTTGTTTGTCATTTTTTTGTAGTAGTATACAAAAAAAAAACGCTGACCCAATACGGGTTAGTAATTAATATTACCCGATTGTGACCAAATTCAAAATCGCAAATATAAAAATAATCCCCTATTTAACACTTTTACCTAGTGGTGAACATCGCATGTTCCTAGTACAGCCATCATCAAAAAGATGTAAGCAAATTCGATCCCTACCGCATAGACATAAAAAACGGGACAATACAGTTGTCAGGCTGTTAAATTGTTTGTGACGGACGTAAAAGATAAGCTTTCTTAATGAGTCGACGGGTCGAGTGATAAATTTCAGTGTGAAAAATAAACTGTCGGCAGGAATCCTAAATGAGCTAGCAGGCATCAAGCCTTTTATTACACGCGATCAGGACAGGCTAGTGATGTGTCAAGAGGAGTACTAGCTGATATCGACTACCGATAACTTACTTTCTTAACGGCAAATCAATTCAACACCACCTGATATGAAGCGGTAAGCAGAGTCCCCACACACACACAGTTCCAGCCGCCTACACCTAGCTGGCCAATAAGGTGCCTTTTCACATCTCTTTTAAAGGAACCCATGTTACAGGAAGGAGGAAACACATGTGCTGGCAAAGAACTCTAAGTTTTGGATGTACGATAAAGAAACGAGTTTTTATTATCTGTCGTCTCAATAATTTTTTATCTACCTGTCTATGCCTTCTTTTTTAATCATGAAAGTGGAGGACCTGATCACAATTACTGAGGAGGTTTTGTGTACTGTTATTTATTCCGTGGTAGGTCTAAAATCAAGTCAGTTCATTTTCTGAGCAGTGTCCATACAGGCATTTTCTCAATAGACCTCAATCAACCCATCGCAGCAAGTGCACGACACTGGCTATCACAGTTTTAATAAAAGCCCGTGTTTTAGTCGTCCTAAAAGAGTGATTGCTAATTACAAAGACTTTTAAATCGTCGACACAACAACGGATCCTATATATTGGAGCCTTTGAGATCTTTCCTCGATTAATATTGGGTTAAATATACAGAGCGAATTTTCCAAATAGCAAAAAACAAGATGAAAGGAGTCGATAAAAATTTTAGAAGTGATCCGTTCTAAAACTAATTACGATCTTCCGTTCTGCAATATGCTCCTATATGCTGTTGTTGCTGACTTAGCTTATGAGCTAAAAAAGTAATAAGTAACTTGAAGTCGCAGTGGTTGCTCCCTAATGGCTCGAGCGCCCTAAAGACTCTAAGCGTCAGCGGGACACCTCCCCCGAAGGTGATGTCTGTAGATTAGAAATTCGCGAATTGGCCCCGCAAGGCGTCTCTTAAAACTCCGGTTACGCTGTTAAGGCCAGCTGCGGCCAGCAGCAATAGTTCGTCCAAGAAAGGCAGTAAGCAGACGTTTTGACATTGTTGCGCACCGGCGCGCGCCCTTCCTAAATTTTTATTATTCAAAATTCAAAAATTCAAAAATTATTTATTATTCCATCACAAAAAGGCACTTCATAAATATTGCTTAATGTGCTTAACAATAGTTATAATCCAATTTTGTGAGGGACTGGTGCCTGAAATAGGTTTCATAAGAGAAACCTGTGCTACAGGTCGCCCGGCCCCACCCTCAGACACAACAGTAAGTATTATGTAAGACAGTTTTTTTTTTTTTCGAATATGCAATAGATTTAATAAGGCTGTTTTAGAAACAATGTGTAGTGTGTGAGTATGAGTATTTGAGATTGTGTTTGTGAGTGTCACGTGTGTGCTTTTTGTGTCAATGTGCGAGTGTGTGCATTTGAGTTTGTGAGCGAATGGGTATACATATATTTAGGGTGACCAATAGTGTTTTGGGAGTTTAATTTTAGTAGTAGTAGGAAACTACTTTAAGGGACGGTTATAATTATTCTTAGCGGTGTAGCATCTCACCTGATGGAAAGTGATGTTAGACCAAAGATGGAAGCGAGCTACACCCAGATTCCTCAACCACTGAGGAACTGGCTATCTTACCTCTGACTGCCAGAACACAACAAGGCTGTTAACGTTATTGTTATCGCGGCAGACTAAGGTAAGATTTTGCTAGTTAGGCGGATTTTGAGAAAGCCCTATCACCTACCATAATTAAACTACACTTAAGTTTTATAGTAATGAAAGTCTCTATGCTAACACTATAGGATCGTCTGTGGATCTTCAGACCAGAACCGGAGTTTTAGCCCACTGGCATTGTACCGCTATAAGTGGATCTTGATACGCAATTTGGGAAAATTAGACTAGGGGACAGAGATCGCCGATTTTATAAAGAACTTTGTTTTCAATTTGTCTGTTGGCTATTATTTATTAAGTTATAACTAGTTCTCTATTGTTATTTAGGCTAGAAATAGTGTGCTAAGTGGTAGAAGAACTGCAGCTCCCATCGACAGCACAAGAAACATTTGGAGATTAATCTGTCAAGTCACAGATTCCAAATACAATTCGGTTTTCGTTGTTTTCATATGATTCTTACGCGGATTTTTCTGCGGCGGAGGTCAACGCATTATTTCTTTGAACTGTAATTCTAAAATAACATTGTGTCGATACACCTCTTGAAAGGTTTCCTCTCATTGAATCTTCTACAAATAGATATAATTGCAATACTAATTATAATCAGTCAATCAGTCACCCGCAAACAGCGCCGCATTGTGTCATGGTAATATGGCGACGACACGTGTGCAATTAATTTTCAAGCCCTTGAACTATTGTTGTTAATTATTAACATTATAGTTCCCAGACTAAATATTGATTATTGAATACGATAGACAGTAGTATTGTCTTATATTTTCGCATATGACAAAGTTTTAGAGGAGCTCGGTGGGGTAGTGGTTTAAGCGCTCTGGTGTCGATTACAAAAACAAAGCAACTTTCGCCATGGTTGAACCTCGGATGGGTCAATCAATATTTGTAATCTCAAGCTCCTGCGTGCTTCGGAAGGCACGTTTAGCCGTTGGTTACTGCAACCGCTTTCACCCACTAAACCGCCTTTGGCATCTTGTATTTACATTGGCCGTGGTTAAGGTAGCCACAAACAATGTAATTACAGGATTAAAACCTTCACAATGAAACCGAAAAAAAGGCACTGCAAAGGGGTTACCAGAATCGATAGTCATAATATTAAATTATTATATTATATTAGCTTCTGTCTTTAATATGCAATGTATTTTAATACAGTAAATTGAATTTACTGTATTATTAATTTTATAATATCAGTGTAATATTGTTAGGCAATGTTGTGTTTACCTATAATTGGTGCACATATAAATCTCGATTTCATAAGTGTTTTCTTTGTATAACTACATTATTATGTTGGTAATAAAAAATGAATTTTCAAAATGCCTAACTTTAAAATGTACCGGTCCCCGGTCCTTGGAGTATAAGCCGCGCGCGAACACATCGCTTGTTGATTTTGTCGTCATTATCGAGGTTTTCGGCGACTGTTTGCTTTATGGAAAAGCAGTTGGATAGGTGACGTATCATTAGCGAGTTCTACATTCGGATTCTCGGCCCTGTAAAGCCTAGTGATGTCAAAGACTCACTTCGAATATATAGGACTCATTTAGACTAGAGACTCAAGAGTCCTGAGCTCAGCGAGTGCAACTACACCGGTTCTGGCTTCTATTTACGAAAAATAATCCCTTCTAGCAGGTCCATATACAGTGTGAGTCTTCATAAAGTGCACATATTGAAATTAGGGATACTATGCTTAATATTATCGACGGAAAAAATAGTAAAAAAATATATTGGCTTATTTAATTTTTTATCGTTTTTTTTTAATTTTTTTGATGTTGAGATTACCCCGGTGTAGACAAAATCGTGTAACTTTTAAAATAATTGATCTTTTGCGATGAATCAAACTGTTTTATTATTGGTAATATAGGGCGTCTTCATAAAATTAAAATTTTGTAGAAAAAACTACACTCAATTAAAAAAATTGATGAACTCCTTACAAAAAACCGGTTATTTTTTATTGATTTTTGCATAAATTTAAAAATTGCTTCATAAAATGCCCACTTCGCATACCTTTCTGTTTGTTAACTTTAATTTATTCTACGTCGTTTTTCCTTTTTAACAGTGTCAATTTCATGTCAATACCATAATCCTATCGTTTTCACAAATGAACTTGCCACAGGAAAGTAATAACTTGTATGTTGAAGTACCATTCATTAACAGTTGATAGAAAACGATATGAATAAGGTATTGGCATGAAATTTTCACCGTTAGAAAGGAAAAACAATGTAGAGTAAATTAAAGTTAAGAGAAAAGTATGTAAAGTGGGCGTTTTATTGAGCAATTTTTAAATTTATGCAAAAAATTGAAAAAAAAATCCGGTTTTTTGTTAGAAATTAGGCATTTTTTTTCATTCAGTGTAGTTTTTTCTAGAAAATTTTGATTTTATGAATACGCCCTGTCATTTCCAATCATAAAACAGTTTGATTCATCGCGATAGATCAATTATTTTAAAAGTTACACGATTTTGTCTACACCGGGGTAATTTTAACGTCAAAAAAAATAAAAATTCGATAAAAGAATTAAATAAGCCAATATAATTTTTGAAATATTTTTTTCGTCGATAAAATTAGCCATAGTATCCCCCATTTTCGTTTGTGCACTTTACCCAGACTCACACTGTATATTTATTTGAGAGAGAGAGAAAGCCACTAAGCATCTTTATTGAAGCTTCCTGGTATGACGCTGAACCGGTGGCCGTTGGGGCGGAAAGGTTTGACAGTGGCGACGAACAGGCCTCCAAGAAAGAGGTGAAGGTCGCAAGTAGCCACTGGATGATTTAACCTCTTCTACTGAATTATTTGACAGCCGTCCTTTTCTCGTTCATTTGGAGAGAACGAAATGTACTGCACCAAAATTGAGATATTTTTATGGTGGTAAGTGCTAACCGCCCATAGACACCTGCAGTAACAAGGAAAAAATCACTTGGAATTGCAGGTGCGTTGTCATCCTGAGGCCTAAGATGCCCTCCATGCCCAGTAATCACACTGGCTACCTTTCCCTGCAATACGAACAGCGAACTGTAAGGCTGAAATAAGAAAGGCGGTGGTACCTAGCCAGACGACCCTACGTACGTGTCTGCCACCTAGTAAAACGTACATATTTAACGTGTGTACTCAATCCATAATCAAGACTACCTTCCTTTTATTTTAATTTCTCTTTAGACTGCGTCTTCAAACTAATTAAGTATTATAATTAGCAAAATATAATATTATTGACATCATTAACTTGACTAGCATTTAATAAGCCTCCATTATAAGGTGCTCTGGATATATTAAATTTCTTCACTAATTACTTGTTTGTGAAAATTATTCAAAAGGCATACCTAATACGTACCTATATACATAGATAAGGTCATGTAAATAACGATCGTTAAAATTTGTGACGTCGACAGACGCTGATACTGACAGCTGGTTCGAACCAACCTCAGACCCCAGGGTGACAACGCACCAGCAATACGACGACGGCTATCACTTGGTATTGCTACCACTCCAACAGGTGGACCATCAACTAGCTTGACATCAAATAGTACTTTAAAAAGTCCCATCTATAATATTTTCAGTGTGGCACAAACGCCGACCACTTCTTTGGTCTGTGACAGTGAGAACAACAGCCTCTGCAACCTTACTCAACACTGGAACAAGCCTTTCACAAACTAACTCCATCAGTATTCTGCACACCCTTTCCAGGGTTCGGCCATAATTTATGGTTTCATCAACTCGAGGTCAGCCATGTGGCGAGTTAAATAAATGACGTCACATTTAGCTAAAAGTTTTCGCGGCGATAAAACTCTTTTGTGTAATAGATGGTTTTCTCTGGGTAACCAGAGGTTATGGAGCTTTTTAGGGTTCCTTGGAACAAAAGTCACCACACAGAACTACTACTACTACTTTTATGTTAGACTTGTTATAGAATTGAGGCTGTCTCACTTTTGATCAGGATCACATAAGTTTTGATAATGTGTCAGTCACTTAAATGTGACGTGTTAGTCTATATTTTTGACGACCGCCTGGCCGAGCGGTCTGTACCCCAGGCTACTCGGTCAAGAGGTCCCGGGTTCGAATCCTGGTAGGAACAAATGTTTGTATGATGAGTACGAACATTTGTTTACGAGTCATGGATGTTTATATGTTTATTTAGTATATTTCTAATATTTATATACATATTATTATCATTATTTCTCCGTTATCTAGTATCCATAACACAAGCTCAAAGCTAAATAATAGGTGTGAGTGTATAAATATTATTATTATTATTATTATTCTTACAATCATACCTATAACTTGTATCTAGCCCAAATTAAATATAATTGAATACTTGATTTGAAATTAAAGAGCTTTTGTTATGGATAGCTTGTGTTATAAAGGCAAAAGGATGTCAATTTTAAATTATGATTCAATTTTTACAAATTATGCCCCGGAATCAATACATATTTTCGTGATTACTCGTAAATGATTTTGGGAAATTCTGAAAGAATCTCTAATCCCCTCCCCAGATATGGTTCTCTTTCTAGTCCATATCAAAACAAAATTTTAAAATCGTCGGTATTTATAAAAATACTAGTTTGGGATTTTATTTTTTAAATAATATATACGATATTGGAGGGAGACGTTAGGTTATTATAACGCAAGATATTCATATGGTTATCTTAAGTCCTCGGTAGGTATCGCATCCCACTTCAGGACTTTTTTCTAAATCGCATCCCCCTTCAGGACTATTTTCTTAATATCAACTATCTCTCTGCAAATAAGAAATTCGTTCATCAAGTCACTGACAGCTAGTTACTGTCCTCGACATATCGTGATAGCGGTAAAAGGGCCCTTAGCATCATAATCGTCGCCCCTTGAATTGAGTAGGACTTGACAAAAACACGTGTCCGCCATAAGCTGCGCGAACGCGAGATACGACCGTTAGCCTGTTCGGTCCCCGAGGGAGCCAGGGTTATCATCTGATATTATATATGCCTATCTAATAAGCTCTTTGGCGTATTAGTTTGAGCGCTCTGGTTTTAATACGAAAAACAAAGGAACTTTCGCCATGGTCGATCCTGAGATGGGTCAATCAAAGTTTGTTATCTCGAGCTCCTCCGTGCTTCGGAAGGCATGTTAACCCCTTGGTCCCGGTTGTTCCTGCAACCGCTTCAACCCACCAAGCCTGGTGGTGTTATGGGCCAAACTCCTCATGTTTCTCCCATGTAGGAAGGCCTGTGCCCAGGACGTTTATAGGCTGGTGATGATGATTGAAAACCGGAACGCTAACGAAATGCTCTTGGTTGGTTCAAATTCGACTAAATAATCGTTAACAATGCAGCAAGAAACCAATATAGTTCAGCTTAATGAGTTGACAATTGTTAACTTTTAACAATCCAACCAAAGAAGTATCGATGCATTTCGGCTGCCACAAATATCAAATACTTTGCAGAATACAGTACAGAGATGATGATGAACTGAATGGTTTGCGTTACGTGTTTGTTAGTAGAATACCAAACTGATGCGTTTCGGCTACGTTTCGATTGCGCTGAGTCAGCAGGATACAAAAACGTTGTAACTAAAGCGTTTCTGATTCGTTTCATATCAAAATAAAATAGCAGAATTGGAGGGCAGTCCCCCTGCTCCCACTTCCAACACATCGCCATCTCGATGTGCTCAGGCGATATCACTAACTGCTAACACAACACTACAAGATAATATTTTGGTACATACAGGATAGTTGCTATGGACCAGACTTCAACACTTGTGAGTACTCATTCATCAGTTCAGTAGCCGTTTTTGTTGTGACAATAAAAACACAATAAAAACGGCTACTGTACTGGAAGCGATACACTCGATTTGTTGACAACTGTACAAATAAAATCTGACTCTTTCGAAAAGAAAAATCTTTCCACAAAGTGTGATCCAGCCGTCACCAAATTTCTCTCGCTCCTGCCAACCCTATCGAAGGTGTCCGATTTGAATAACAACAGTTTTGGTGCTTTCCCAGCGCTCGTGCCTCCATAAATGTAGATATGCCTAACAAAGGCACATAAAATGTGGCCCTAAATAATTTAAGGCCTAGCGAGTGAAAGGCAAGATCACGTGACTTTCATAAACCATTTGAAGACCCTGGGAATATAAAAACAGAAATTACAGATTTCAGGGATGAATGAAAGCTGTATGAAGAAATTGAAAAGGTAGGACATGATTATATTTTCTGATCTTTGGATAATTCCCACACTTGGCTGCGCCCTATTTATAAAACACCTCTCTTACAGAAGAAGACCAACAACAGTACTATTGTTGTATACTCATAGCAATGCGAAGAATAAAGATATTTGAAGAAATAATACACCAACCATATGCAGAACAGGAGGCGCGAAGAAGAAAGCTTAAGAAACTCAGCATCTGTAACCTCGTTAACCCGATTTCAGACACAATTGATTTTGCAATTGTCACAGACCTCCAGAAGTAAACGCCACTTTACAGATTAACTAGCTCAAGAACAACTAGCTAGTTAATTGAGTGTCTAGGCAGATCGTTTAGTTCGAAGAGCTTTTGTGTGAATGGAAGATTCAAGGTAATTTTTTATGACCAGTTACGACCGAAATCGTTTTGGTTACAAGTGGTAATAAAAAGAAACTTGTACCTATCAATCAAACCAAAACTGTTTAGTACAAGACGACCAGGCGTCCGATTAAGCAGACTTTCAATAAGCCAAGTTGTTAAACGTTGAGTGGTTCTAGTTCAATTAACTATCGGCCTAGGGATTTAAGGACGCCAGCGTTTATTCAACGGCATAGGCATCTAATTAACTGGCTAATTTAACCAAATGTCTGCGACGTATATATATTTTTAATTATCTGTAATTAAAAATCTTACATACTTAACAACATCAGTGACATCAATGAATCTAAAAACCAAATCAAATTGTCGTTTCGATATTCCCAATAAACGAAGCTGCAAACACAAGCAAGACCAAAAAGGCTGGCAGGAAAATTAAAAGCGAACGTATCTGTGTATAGAATTTGAAATGAGAAAACTTATGCAGTTTGGTCTGGGAGCCAGCCAAAAATCGGGCCTGACCTGCGGTCGGGGAACTTTCCAGAAACTCGTGGCCACTGTTTTTAAAGAAATTAAGTTGGAAATGAAACCTCACCGGGATGTTTTGCAATAAGTCGGTTAGAATCGGATTTGATAAGAAAACTAATAACTTTGTTTCTGGAGTAAGCTTGTTTGAAAAATTTTCATGGCTATTTTGCGAAATATTGCACCAAAAATAGTACAATTTCCACATTTGCTTCAAATCTTCTAACTTGTTAAAAGAAAGAAGCCGAATAGAAGACTGGAAATCGGTAGACGTTATAATTTATTTATTATAAAATTACAAATGCTATGACTGCAATATTACTTTAGGTATCAGAGGACAGATTTAATGAAAATGTTAATAAATGTGGTTACAATAAGAAAAACTACATCTCAGTAGGTAAAATAAAGGGATGAATTGTCTGTAACATACATACGGACGGTCATTACGACACTACTGAAACAATAGTCATAACATATAGATCGTAGTCGTAGTCGCCCGTGGGTGTGAACGAGTAATTGACATGAATACTTAGAGGCTAGAGAAACCTAATTCCTTCAAGTCAAATTATAATACTCAGGGTTTCTGTTTCTTTATACGGTAAAAAGGAAATTTTAACTAAAATTATATCTTTCAGTTAATATATTTACTACTGCTTGCAAGGTTCAGTTAAAGTTAAATGTAAATAAAGAGACTAGTGATAAAACTGGAAAACTCTACTTAGTACAGCAGTACATTCCAGTGTAAACTGTGCCTTTGGGATTTACAAATACTATATTGCTTTGTTTATCACAAAAGCACGTTTCTAGTGAGAATTTCCTCACGGTCGAATAAACAGGTGTCCCAAAATGAACAATTAAATCTATATTACCGGTTGCCAACCGATTGCGTTTCATAGTCGAATACAGGCTTCAATTGACAAATGAATAGATGAGAACAAATTTTAGTTCAATAATAAATTGAAATCAAATCAGCGGAGCGAGTAGAACAATACGTTCAAAACTTGGTGCAGGTAACAAAAAGTAAAACATAATAGTGAATCCACCGATGTTTGGTACATAGCTGTTGTTGAAACATCCGTACTTTTTGAATGCGTATATCAAATTTCTGTAGTAGTTTTATGACGTAACGATATAGCTGCACCCGGCATGATGTGCAATGCCCGTAAAGAGAAAACTTCTAGGCTTTATAATAATAATATAAAAACAGTTTTTATAACCCAGGAACCTTTGGGGGCGGGCGTCCCCCCAAAACACCCTACCAAATTTTCATCCCAATCTGAGGCACAAAGGACACTGAAAAACATTGATTATTATTTATATAAATAGATTATCATAATTATAACGCCAGCTATACATAACCCAATTACCTCCAAAACATTTTAAGGTTAATAATTTAAATTTAGTTTTTAATATTATTCATAAGTTAATTTGATGGCCGGTAGATGTTGGTGTAATGAAGACTAAAGATAAAAATAATGTTAGGCAAAACTAATAACAGGCCTACTTTAAAAGGGCAAAAATAATTAAATTTGAGAACCTATTAGGTATTCTATGGTAGGCTGTTTAGAATTTTGCCTTTTTAGAATTCTGACTGCGGTATTTAGTTTTGCTTAAAATAGATTGCCTTTTTAATGTTTTGAACTCAGGTTTTAGTTTTGTTAGATAATTTTTCTCATTTTTTTGTGGTTTTCAAAGGTCAAAAAATTGATAGGTGACCCGTATTATCGATTTGTCTGTCTGTGAGTAGCTACAGCTTCACTTTTGTTTGTTCTGTTCTCTATATACAAAGTTAAGATCACAAACAAATAAGTACCAAACTAATCCAGTAGAGTTTGAATGGGTTTAAACAAAAAAGAATTATACACAAAAATGCACAAAAAACACTATTTTGTAAAATTGATTAAAAGCAAGTTTCGTTCTGAAGTCATAATAGTTTCAGTATGTTATTATAAAATAATAAAACCTTCCACCGTCAACAACCGGTTTCAATGAAACTCGTAGGAGTTTCACAAGGTACTATTCTGCGACCACTGATCAGATCTAAATACTGAGACATATAACAACTGTCACTAGTTGCACTTTTTGTGCTTAAGATACAATAAATGCTTTACGTATATTGCTTAGGGTAACATTTTAAATGCTTACAACTCTAACATGAACAGTTCCGTGACCCCTTAAATTTGTAGTTTGTGTATTTTGCCAAAGTTACGTCTTAGCGAAACATTCGCAAATTTCTCAAGTGCAAAACAAGCGTACATGCTGTAGGTAGTTACTGGCACATTTGGTAGACGTACGCGACTGAGCCAAGTGGCTAAGTTCACAAGTTTCGTCTTCTTCGGTTGTTAGCATCAGTACTGGGCACCTGAAGTACTAGAACACAATTGGCTTTGAATTGCTTGAATAAGCAGGCGGTTTCTATTTTACTTGCAAGTTAACAAAGAGCAGGACCAATTATGGTTCTTAAGGCTGTTAGTTATCCGCTGGCCCCTTCAGTAGTAAGTGCTTCATCTTGTCCCATTGAATGTATAAGTTTATATTCTATGGTTTTCATTTCACTTCAATTACAATGTTTGTTAGAGAAAAGTACAAGATGTCCTTTTTAGGACTTTATATCGTTTCCCAGATATAACAAGAGTATTTTCAAAAATATTTGAATGCAAAAGTTTTTTTTCATTTTAGTAAAATTTGCTATCTCCAGTATTTAGAGCTATTTTCCTATAGGCGCGATAAAAACAATTTCTTTTTTACCAACCTCCTCATATCAAAGCATTATAATCATCATCATTATCTTTTTAACGCTAGGATTTTTCTGTAAATAATAGCATCACATCTACTTAATTAAAAGCGAGTTAAATCCGGTACAGTGGTTTTATTTCGAAACTAAATTATATAATTTTATGAGAACAATACTCAATATAACACCGGTTTATGTGTTGAGCTTTTGAGCTAAGCACGATTCAATCCTGAGTTAAATAAATACTTAACGTGACATTTTCAATGACAAATTTTCATTAAAAATATAGATTAGGACGTGGTAAGCCTCAAATTCATAACTTAGAAACCAGTTCACAGTATATTTACCAAGTCTAGACACCGAATGCTATAAATATTTCCACCCGCACGTTTACCTAGACAGTTTCAGACAAATTCACCCAAAGCAAATATTGGCTACCAGACGTGAATGCATATCGGAGTGCATTTGTCCGTCTTAGCGGATCTAAAACTGCAAGGAGCGTTTCACCAAGTTTTATATATTAAATCAAATATGTATATATATATATTTTCGCGTGCACTCATTTATACCCAAACGTTCGACATTTTTATTTCAATAGAGAAGATGGTTGGATTGTACCACCAGCTTAGGATCCTATCATGCGAATTAATCATAAAGTCTCTAGCATGCCCAATCAGCGGACACAGTGAGCTCTATAAGCGTGAGTCGGAAGATACTTTGTAAGCTACAGTTAAGATTATGACATATTCTAGAAAAACTATTTTTACTTATCTGTAAAATATATAATATTTTTGCTAGTGTGTTGTGGCAAAAGATAAGCTACACACACACACTCACACACTCAGCTGTTATATGTTTCTTGTCGTTATAAATGTTGGTGTGAATTCTAACAGTAAATTTAACCGCGAAGACGACGTCGTAACGCGAGCTGGAGGCGACACGCTCACCAAAACTGGTACAAAGAGCAACTTCGTATATTAGATTCCTTAGGGTTGTCACATTTGGAGTCGAATTACTGTTGCTATATTACTGAAGTTCCTTGCCAAGCTAAAGTAACATGACTAGCTTTATGCGAATTGTTATTTTTTATTCAAAACCTCCTACACGTCTTTTCGCCTGTTAGTAGCATCTAAATCATCAGATTTGGAAAAACCAAAAGTCAAGTTAACTCCTAAACAAGAACTGCCAAACTCAAATAACAATGTTCATACAGACTCAAATAATGCCAAATTTTCCCAAATCCAGGAATTTTCATGTCAGGACGGGTAAAGCCTGCCAGCGCTCCCAACTTATCCCACACGTCAAGACTCGCTCCCAACTTCGGCTGCGTCTGCTTCTGACGTGTATTAGAATATGGCTTCATTTCTGGGTTTTAAACTAGTGATTTATTCTTTTCGGTTTAGTTCCTATTTGAAAACTTATTTTTGTTCTTAAGATATTGTTAACAAATTGTTTCCAACTTCCATAGCTGTTCGAAATATTTAAGTTATTTCGAGACAAGCTTTTGGTGTACGGGGAATATAACTAGTGCTGTGCTTAACAGAAGTTTGAGCATCCCTGTGGCTAAGTTCAGGTGTTCTCGGGGGCAATGCAGCATTGCATGCATAAGCTAAAGTTACTGGCGCCCCCTCCAAAGAAAAACATGTCGTTTGGCTCGAAGAATATCATTTAAAATTTAAGCATGTCGTGTATTTAAATAGGTATGTGTGAAACTTATTCTATTTGATTTGCAGTACATTAAACATTTATTTAACTACTTTAAAACCTCAATCAAGAAAGCACACGTAACTTCCAAACGGTTTTTCGTATTTAAATAAAGTTCACTTTAAGCCACGCAAATACTGTACTTACTGAATAAGCTCTCTAATTCCTATTTACATCGCGCAGATCCCTATCTTTACTACTAAATAAAATTCAGTTTCAGTCTACAACACAACACACAAACAAGAAGATTAAGCACGTTACTGGAGGTAAAATTTACATTATAATAGCGACTGAGAAATTATTAAAATTTTATCTTCTATAGATATAGGTATACATCGTAGCAGTAAAAACATTGATCGAATCAGATATGATTTTTGGTAAAGTCTTCATTTTATTTGAAATCATTGAAGATTTTTCTATATTACATCAGTGGTCCTCATCTCTTGATTACAACTTTCTTGTATTAAAATTTCAGTAAGTAGTTAACAAAAAGAGTCTATTCATTGTAGGTGATTAATCCTTCAATGCCCAGACGGCAACAATAGATGACATAACTATTAAAATTTAATTGTGTCTGGTTTATAGAGCTTTGATGGATTCAACCGATATAAAAAATACCCTGTTATATAAAACTTTGGTGCACATGTTTATAAATATATAACGTCGATTCCAAGCTATCCTTTCGTAAATCTACTGGGAGTCTTGCTCTGAGAATAACGACCAACAAACTAATCAATGTTTCTCTCTTATTTTACACGAGAATAATGTTTGTTTGAAAAATTCCTTAGGAATCCGGGTGACTGCCCTGATTGCTAAAACAAATGGGCACTTTGGAAAACCCTATCCCTATATAAAGGGGTATGGGGTTCATCTAGTCTAATGCGTTGCAATACAATTCAACTTTAGTTTTGACCCTTATCAATCTGCTGGCATCTTTAATTAAAATATTTAGTCTAATATAGGATTCTTTATCAGTAACGAATAATTTTTGCTTGTTTTTGAAATAAGCAATGTGACGCTTTCTCTGAATTATCTTTCTGTATTTCAAGCAAAACCAAAGGCAGAACAAAGGAATAATTCTTTAAAGAAAAGTATAAGTCCATCTTAATTAATGCCTCAACCAAAGTTTCAGTGCGTTCAGTTAAACGCCACTTTCCCATCCAAGTAACCAAGTAACCCAATTAAACTTCCCGAGGGATCCCATAATTATAGTTAAGTGATGTAGCCTAGCGTGATTGTTTATACATAGTATAGTGGATAACACATCACCGGTTACAGTCGCACCACAAAAACAACTATTACGACCAAATAAGACCGAAATATGGTGGAATTCGTAAAGCTTGGTGAGCTATCGGTTGTACAAAGTTTCGAACTTAGAATGTTAAATTGTATTTTTCCGAATCAGTTGCTTTCTGAAATCAACATTGTTTGGGGTATGTTGACGGCAGAAAGAGGCTTTTGGGTTTAAATGAGCGATTTATTAAATAAAAATAACTAAATTTATATTGAAAATAAAATAATAATTAATTTCATGACAAAACAAGATAACAACCAAAAACGTTGCGTAGCAACGAGAACGCATAGAGCTGCGTTCTCAACACTCCGCCCTAGTGCCGTCCTCGCGGCACTCACTGTCCTTAGTAGGAAGTACTGCAATCCGTGTGGAGGGCCTCTTCAGGGTGCCGGACTTCGTCCTAACATCAACAACTCTAACTCGCCCATCCTTTCCTGGATAAAGTTTGGTTATGACCCCTCTTGGCCAGCAGTTTCTAGGCGAGTTTGGATCTACAATTAAAACCAAGTCTCCGATCTTCAAGGGATTTGCATCGTGGCGCCATTTGTGCCTGGGTAGTAGAGTTGGCAGTACCTCCTTCATCCATCTTTTCCAAAATAAATCCGTCAGTCGCTGGGCTATACGCCACTGGCGGCGTAGACACAGGTCGTTGTCATCAAATGTACCCGGCGCCTGTAAGTTGGATGACGTACCTATAAGGAAATGGTTTGGGGTTAATGCCTCTGGGTAATTTGGGTCCACAGCAACGTGAGTTAGAGGTCTGCTGTTTACTAAACTCTCGACTTCAGCTAACAAAGTCTGTAACACTTCTTCCCGTGGTGCTCTTTCTTTTAGTACAGTCCGAAGAGAAGTCTTAACAGTACGGATAAGACGTTCCCACGCTCCGCCCATATGGGGGCTCACTGGTGAGATGAAATTCCATTCCACTCCTAGACTAGTAGCTTCATGTTGCAGCTCACTTTTATTTACTTCTGAGAATGATCGCTTGAGCTCTGCGTCTGCACCACGGAGGTTTGTGCCATTATCTGAAAACAATTTCTGTGGCCAACCGCGTCTTGCAGCCATTCGTCTTAGTGACATAATAAGAGCGTCGGTCGTTAGGCTGTGTACAATCTCTATGTGCACGGCTCGTACAGTTAAACAAGTAAATAAAACTGCATACACTTTCTGTCGTCGCCGGCCGATCGTGATCTCAAGAGGTCCAAATAAGTCTAATCCAGTTGCAGTGAATGGTCGTTGATGGTGTAGCATGCGGGCCTCTGGTAGCTCACCCATTAATGGTGGCTTAGGCTGTACGTTTCTCATACGGCATAATAAACACTGCTTTGCTACTGACTTAACTGTGGGTCGTATTCTCACTATCCAGTATCTCTGTCTCAATTCGTTTACCACAGTTTCATTACAGCCGTGCGCTGCCTTGCGGTGAAAATGCATTACTATGAGACGACTAATCTGACCTTTACCATCTAAGACAACGGGGTGTTTGACGTGACTTTCGACATCTCTCACTGCATCGATCCGCCCTCCAACTCTTATCACCTCAGAGTTATCTAAAAACGGACTAAGGGAGCGCAACTTACTGGTACCGTCTATGGCTTTGCCTTCTTTGAGGGTCTTATATTCACTAAGGAACGATCTCAGTTGCGAATATCGTATCAATAACGTTTCCGCCTCCTGTAGCAGCTCGCAGGTAACATCATTATTGTTTTGTAATCGTTTACATTTGCGAATAAATAACAAGAAGACAGCAGTACTACGAAGCAATCTCGTCCAAGATGAAAACCTTGCTGGACTTGGCACTGGTAAGTTAAGCGTCATATCACAGATCACATGCACCATCTCTGAATCTCCATAATTAACATTTTTTCCTGTTTCAGGATCACAAGGCCAGCCATCAGTCGTCGTGCTACGCAGAAATTGGGGTCCACGGAACCAGTCGCAGTCAGCGTCCAATTTATAAGCGCTTTTCTTCGTAGCGACATCAGCTATGTTTGAGCTAGACGGAACATAACGCCATTCTTTGATTTTTGTTAATGTGTCAATTTCACCGAGTCTGTTCGCAATAAATACTTTATAATTTCTATTCTCATTTCTCAACCAGTGTAGCACAGTAGTAGAGTCTGTCCAGAAAAACCGTTCAACTGGCTTTATATTATGCTCATCTTGAATAACAGTAGCTAGCCGACTTGCCAATAAGGCTCCCTGGAGCTCAAGCCTCGGAACTGAGACCGACCGCACCGGCGTTACTCTGCTTTTACTAGCAATGAATGAGACATGGGCGTCAGTCGATTGATCTTCACGGCTACTTATGATGCGCCAGTAAGCAACAGCGGCATACGCACTCGGAGATGCATCACAAAATAAATGTAACTCAATCTTGGAGTCCTGTATACAATTTTTAAGTGGGAAGTAGCATCTCGGTATTCTCAAAGTTTTAATTTCATTCAAATCTAACATCCATTTTTTAAATTCATCGAATTGTTCATCTAATATTTTATGATCCCACTTTATATCTGTCTTCCAAGTATTTTGAATCAAAATTCTTGCTTTTATTGTAAACGGTGACAACAAGCCATAAACGTCAAAGATTGACATAACTATTTTGAAAAGTTCTCTTTTAGTAGGCCTAGTCTGAAAGCTTTGCAATTCTATAGGAATCCTCTTTAGTGACAAATCGAATCCCAAAAAGTCTGCTGACGGATACCATAGCAATCCTAGAGTACGTTCGCTTAAATTGTTGCATCCCATTTTCAACTTTATTGCGTTGTCACTAAGGGTTTCACTCGGCATATTTTCTAAAATCTCAGGCCTATTACTCATCCAGTTAACTATTTGAAAACCACCCTGCTTATGAATATGCGATATTTCTCTTATTAACTTAGCGCACACATCCACATCGTTCATACTGTGGATACAGTCATCCATATAATGTGACCTTCTGATGGCATTCACTGCGTCAGGCATCTCTGACTCAAAACGATCAGCATTCTTATTTTTCACATATTGAGCGATGAATGGAGAACAGTTAGCTCCGAACACTAATGACGTCATTACGTACTTCTTTAGTGGTTGGTCTAGTTCTCTTCGCCATAGGAAACGAAAGGCATCGCGATCAGCTTCTCGAATCTTGACTCGTAAGAACATGTCTTTGATATCTCCGGCTATGGCCACCCGTCCCTCTCTAAATCGGAACATTATGCCAAGTAAAGACTGCAAGAGATCTGGGCCTTGAAGAAGAAAATCATTGAGAGAGCAGCCTCCGGACTTCGCAGCAGCGTCAAAGACAACACGTAGTTTTTTCTTATATGGATTATCTACGCCGAAGTGTGGCAAATACCAGATGCGTCGAGGTGCTGTTGAAGTATGCTCTAGCTCGTGTGCGTAATCATTGAGAAGTAGATGGTCGATTCTATCGCGATAACGAAACGCATAGTCCACGCTGGACCTTATTTTGCTTTCGACGATCTTCAACCTTTTCAAGGCATTCGGAAAAGAGTCTGGCAAACCAATATCACTTCTCCATGGTAAACCAACTTCCCAATGGCCGTCGACTAATTGAGATGTGTCATCAAGTATTTGAACAGCAAGACTCGCTTCTTTGTTTTCTCTAGGCTTCGTAGATACACCAATCGACTCAAACGTGAATGAATGACGAATAAGTTCAGCTAGATCCATAAGTACATGCTTCTCCGACTCGCCAACATCATGTAGTGTAGCCAACGATATATTATTTATCGACTCGTCACTTGCATTGTGTATGTAATTATTAGGTGCATTATACACTATGCCGTGTACACACCATCCTAACAGTGTACGTGTCAAATAAGGCATATTCTTCCCTTCTGAAACTGTGTCTATAGGCGCAAGCAAATAGTAGTGGTCTTGGCCTATCAACAACTCAGGCTTGACATTTTCTGACAGCAAATAATTCCTAAAATTTCTCAAATGCTTATAACGTTCAACATGAACATTTGAAAGCTTCTGTACAGGTAAATCCAAAGCGTCGATCTTGCGTGCACGAATGGTAAACTTCTCCTTGCTCGTACTAGATATAGCAAAGTCAACTGTTTCACTTTTGCAGACCAATTCTCCTGAGCACCAGGCGCTACGAACGTGTAAGGTCTCACTATTAGCATGTAAACCGACAGCATTGGCGATCTTATTTGAAATCAGAGAGACCGTTGCACCGTCATCAAGCAAGGCAAAGGTTTTTATTTGTCCGTTTGGTCCACTTACGGTTACTCGTACAACTTTCAATAAAATTGTGCGTTTTTGTGTCATAGAAGTATTCGTTACAGTTTCTTTACATTCAATTGTTTCAGAAATGCCTATGCTGTCATTTAGGTTTATATTCTCATTTGTTGCAGTCGTCACGGTGTGTTCGGGTTTAGTGTTACCTGTCTTCTTAATATACCAGTGCAATAAATTATGCTGTTTCAGCCATCGACGTCACAAACGTCACCAGGGCAATTAGCTGCCTCATGAGTTGAAACCAGACATTGCGGACATAGTTTGTTCAAACGAACAAATCTCCATCGATTACGACGCATAGCACGCTTGAAATATCTACAATCTGGCAGCGAGTGTGCACCCTTCTTACAGAACTTGCAATTGTTATCTGCAGAATTTATAAGCACGGCGTGTGATTGTACCCGTCGCTCTTCTGGCTTTCTCCTATGGCCCTCTGAATGGCAGTGAATATGGGATACGCCGGATGACACTGTCTTGACAGCTTCAGTCATAAGAAAATCTGACAATTTTTCAAACTTGGATTTATCGCTTGGCAGTTGTTCAAAAACATAATCTGACCAACGATTTATAAGACTGCTCGGTAACTACGACACAACTGTATTTACCAGTTCAGGACTTCGTAAATAATCTGACTGCTTAATAGATTGTGCAGTCGCTACGAAGTTTCTTATTTTTGTAGCAAAGTTGACAACATCTGTGTGGTATGCAAGTGGTAATGGTGGCAACTTCTTGATCTGCGTTACGATTTTACTAATCACAGCTTCAGGCTGGCCGAATCGTAGCTCAAGAGTTTCCATAATATTACTTGGGCTTGTTTTACCTATAAGTAGCCATGCTACAGCATCTTTTGCTTCTCCTCGAAGGCACTTGCGTAAGCGATGTATATTTTCGTTATCACTAAATTTGCATAGCGTAGTAGTCTCAAAGTAAGATTCTTTAAAATGTAACCATTCGATAGGGTCTCCAAAATAAAGCGGTAAATCTTTAGAAGCGGCAATCCTAGATAGAAGTTGTTGGTTTTGCTCGTTATGCATCATCGAAGAGGAAGTCTGTATGGCAGCTGTCAAAGCGGCAGCGAGTTTGTCGATGTCGGTACCGGCACTTACGTGATGTGGTGGTTGCGGCGACATGGCGTGGGAAATATTGGCGTCATGGGCTGCAGTAACATCGTGCGCCGATGGTAATTCTCGATTCACTTGACCACTATTATCAATCCAGCTTTCTATTTCTTTTTGTTGTTCTGGACCATCTAAAGAGCGAAAAGACTTTCCACTATGTTGCGATGACCTATCATCTAGAGCTGCGAGGTCAGCTTCCAACTTCTTTTCTATCATTTGTAGCCTTATCTTCGCTTTCTCTTTTTCAGCTTCTAGGACGAGTTTTCTCTTTGCAGCTTCCACCGAAGAAGATTTGGATTTCTTAGTACAAACCGTCGTCGTCGACTTTAAGCTGCTAACGCTCATCCGAGGTTGCGCCGAATTGTGTGCGATGCCACATTCCAATTCTCTATCGAAGGCTTCAGGTTGCGCTTGTTGTTGGGGCTCCGTAAACACCTTTGCGCGCTCTTTCTTAGCTGCTCCGCGAGTTCTAATCATTTTGTGCGAAGTATTGGACATATTTTATATGCTGATTCACAATAGTACCGCCGAAGGACCACTTGTTGACGGCAGAAAGAGGCTTTTGGGTTTAAATGAGCGATTTATTAAATAAAAATAACTAAATTTATATTGAAAATAAAATAATAATTAATTTCATGACAAAACAAGATAACAACCAAAAACGTTGCGTAGCAACGAGAACGCATAGAGCTGCGTTCTCAACAGGGTATCTCTTTCGTTCCGATACCATACAAAAAGGATAGACTGATTTATTATGAACTGTGATATAAATATCTAATTGTATAAGAACTTAAACATGATATAATAATGTAAAACTAAAATATGTACTCAGTAAAATATAGTGGTAATTAAAGTAGTAAACTTATTCTTTACTAAGTAACTAATTCCACCTGTCTCTCTGTCTGCTACATTTTTGTCCCTCAACCGTTGAACCAATTGAGATTAAATTTTGTACAGACAGAGACAGATAACATCATAAGAAAGGACACAGGATAACTTTAGGGCGACGGACCTTGAAAAGAGTGGTACGACATGGAAGTTTGACATGATTCTTCATTTTGAGAATTTACTGAGGTAATCGAGCATTTTGCCTAGATCTCCCAGGGTCTCAGCCATGACTACGATATCGTCAGCAAATCTAAGGTTTGTGATGTACTCGCCGTTGACGTTGATGATTATACAGTCCTCTCCAGTCCAGAATCTTGAAAACAACTTTCAATGCTGCAGTGAACAACTTAGGATATATTACCTCTCCTTGTCTTACTCCTAACGTTATGGATATTAGTAGGTATTAAACATTATGGCTATTAGTATTCAATAATTTTAACATAAAAATATTAAATTAAAAGTTGTAAGTCACACGTACATCTCATTGAGACTATTCTTATGAGCCCAAACACGCTATATCTGCTGTAAGTTTTTAAATAATTAAGCATCCCGCAGAATTTTTGATGGTGTAGTTTCAGCTCAAGGTTAGTATGTCATGGGAATGTCACCGAAGTGACAATACACTAAATTTCAAATCATTCGGATCTGTAAAAGTTAATAAAACCCTTTAATCATGTATAAAATGAGCTGATGGTCATCAGACGCCTGAACTGATCTACATAAATTATAGCTATAAACCAACCTAATCACTTCAGCTTTCAAACAAAAAAGAAAACAATTCAAAATCGGTCCATTCGTTGAGGTGCTACGATGCTACAGCAGACACACAGATACACAGACAGACGCGTCAAACTTATAACACCCCTCTTTTTGCATCGGGTGTTAATGAGTGTCAAACCGGGCGCTAGTATTGTCCGGTCTATGCCACATTTTGCATGTCATGTTGTAATAAAGGTCAAATCCAGCACGCGCAAACGGCTCGTTATTGGAGCCCCGACGGACTGCCTCCCTCACTACTACAGTAGTACAACAGATATCCGTATATCCGTACGTGACCGACACCCGTAATGGCTACCGTAGCTATACACACGTAACACGTTTGGCAGTTACGCTTCTGCTGCGCGTCGAAATAATGATTTTTGAGGTTATAATTAAGAAGCGCTCGGCGGCGTAGTAACGTGTGTTCTTGTTATGTGTGCTAGCGCTAGTACAGCCGATCGTTCCCTTAGTAATCATCTAATGAATGTAGCTATTGTCACATACATGGTAGATAAATTGAGGTATTGATGGAGGAGCTCGGTGGCGTATTGGTTTGAGCGCTCTGGTTTCGATACGAAAAACAAAGCAACTTTCGCCATGGTCGATCCTGGGATGGGTCAATCAAAGTTTGTTATCTCGAGCTCCTCCGTGCTTCGGATGACACGTTAAGGCGTTGGTCCCGGTTGCTTCTGCAACCGCTCTAACCCACCAACCCGCATTGGGCCAGCGTGGTGGTGTTATGGCCCAAACTCCTCATGTGTTTCTCCCATGTAGGAAGGCCTGTGCCCAGCAGTGGGACGTATATAGGCTGGTGATGATGATTGATGGAATAAAAATCAAGTAACTATGTAATTAGGAAATAGAAATGTCGCAATCGTCTGGTTAAATTAACCACTCAACTGGACACCTAGGCCGTTGATTAAACGCCGGAATTCAATGAAACGGGTGTAGGACTACTACCAAGTCACTGAGCGCAACATTTAACCAGATGGCTGAATTCTATTGGACGCCTAGGCAGGTCGTTTAAATCGAAGAGAGTTTGTGTAACTGTTGAGTGATTGGTAGGTTCAAGGTTATTTTTATGGCCACTTATAACCGAAATCGTTTTGGTTATAAGTGGTCATAAATTATAAAAAATAACATCACATCCGCCTAGGCAAATGCCTAGAACAATCTGCCTATGAAGAGGCAATTAGATAATTGAGCGGACTTTCAATACGCCATGTATTAAACTTTAAGTGAGTCTAGTTCAATGAACTATTAGGCCTAGGCATTTAATTGGATACAGGCGTTTAATCAACGGGCTAGGCATCCAACTAATCGGCAAATTCAACCAGATGGCGACGATATAAATATATAAAATTATAATAATATATATATAAAATATATAAAATAATAATAATATAAAATTATATTTTACATGTAAAAATATTTGAGCAGCAATAGGTCCCACAAATATACAATATACATATAAATGTGATAGCTAGTTAATGGCTTATTGTTGTTATTTTGTTTGTGTGTTTTGATAATAACGCTGTAAGCTATCCTAAAAAATATAACATAAGCCCCACAAATATACAATATTTCAACGTTCGAGAAAATAATACAATCAATTGTTAATGTAATTTTCATATACTCCAGGGAGACTTATGCGGCTTATCAAATAAATAACAATTGAACAGACTTGGTTATAAAAATAATTTCCCTGCAAATATTATTGCATTATATATACCATAGATAGCTCCTAGGTGCTACAGGAACATTCGCCTGAACAAGCAGATCCCTGATAAGGTCACTCAGAAACACTCCTTACGTTTGCCGAATTTCCAGCCGATACAATATCGGACCTAAGACAGAATAGAACATTATGGACGATCTTGATCTTGTTAGAAATGTTACTTCGATTCTCAAGTTTGAATCTAAATTGGTTGAGATATGATATTCAGGAATTTCTTTCAAATTATCAAAATATCCGAATGTTTAGAATCTTGTCACCTTGCAGTTATATCATTATTTCTTCAGATCATTTGGTTTACCAAAATCAATAGATTTTACGCCATAAGTAAGCTATTCAAAATATCAAATAAGCCTGTCTACAAAAGACTTCCATTTCACTGATAATATCTGGACTTACAAGTTTATTTGTTAACGTTTCATTAATAATTGATAATATCAACAAGTTTCAGAATGTTTCTAGACTAAATTTAGAAGTTTCTTCTCAAGAAACATTCAACACAAGCGAAGGCTCCTTCCAGATCCTTTCTGCGATTTTAAGGTCAAAAACAAACTTTACTTAAGGTTTCTATCAGTTAAATTACCAACTGAAAAGTTTATAGATTCGTCACATCAAGATCAAATGAATAAAACTGTAGCAAGTGCATTGAGTTTTAAAGAAATCATCAATATACAGAACAGTAAAGCGTTTAAAAGTCTTGGGAACGATTCCCAATACTTCTATCGTAAAATACTATTGATCTGTATTAGGATACTGCAGTGCTTGGAGAAAGTCGGGACTTAAAAAGTTTCAAAGAAGATTCGCCTCGGGCAAGATAGCATGTTAGGTCCACTTCGGGGTTTTATATTTTTAGTATAAAAGATAGCAGTTGTTCACTTCTTACAAATTGAATTTATTGTACATAATGTTGCTAAAAGGAATGTTTCAATTAAAAGAACTTCGTCTAACGTTGTATTTAATGCTTTGAAAACTTTCCAACCCGATACTCTTATCTGAAAGATAAGAGATATTTCTTAAAAAATCATTATTTTATACTAGACTGAAACCACTCATCAGAAATGAGTACCTCATCAGAGTACTAAAACATTGGAATAGAAACACGCACAAGCACATTCGTGTGTCCCATATGTTGCTGGTATAAAGTATCCAAATGGTATTGCAAACTTCTACATATATAAATTGTGGATCCACTTACAATCACGCGAACGGAAGGTTTCCTCTTGTTCAATATTCAAAAATAAAAACTTCTGAAAGCAAACAACGATATATTCTAGACCCATTTTACATTGTACATCGTGAAAGTTTTGAACTACTGTGGTTTGGAAACAACTTGTGCTGCATACGTAATGTGTAATCACAGTCCCACATTCAGCTACCTAGTAAAGTCAAAAATGAATTAAGACGTCCTTTCGAGTAACTTGGATTTTAGTCTCAAGTTCCATGAGTATCGTAATCTTGTAATCCACAACACTCCCACATGAGAAATTATTTATTGCACTATTACATGTGCCATTAGACCAACATTATGAGACCCCCGCTACCATTTGACGGGGAATTACGTTTTACCCGATTTAGTTTAATAGCACGCGCGGTTAACTCCGGCGCCTTGACTCTTAATGTGACTAACGGCGTCTTTGTAGGAACAACAGACTTCCATTTTGTAGCCTAACTGGCCTCATGTTGGGCGCCATTTCATAGAAGAACTTAAATTGCATACAATTTGCGTTAAAATAGCCGGAAAAGAAGGGAGAAACTTTTATTTCCAGGTAACTTGGGCTGTAAAAGCATGTGTTTGGATATGCGTGGATATTCACAATGGCACCAATTTATTAGCACACTGTACCAAGTAGAGGTTAGTTACGTTACTTTCTATCGTAAAAGTGAACTATATTTCGATGGACTTGTCCAGGGTTGGTAGCCGAGCAAATTTTGATGCTCTTTATGCTTCACACACTGTGTAATGCTTTGTTACAGACTTTTATGTCAAATTCACAAGAGAAATGGGTTCTGATCGCTTGCACCTTATCACAGAGTCACAGAAGATATTGAATTTGTTCAAGCAAAACTACTTTAGCAACATATTCTTTTCATACCAGGTTATTAAGTCCACTGTTGAACTAAGGGCTCCCCCATCGATTTACATACGTCCACGGCCTGCATTAACCGTCTCCCCGCGACTCTGCAGGTATCCGTCCACCTAGCGAGATACCGCCCTACTTCGCGCGTCCGGTAACTACGTGCCATGCTAGAACCTTAACGCCCCATCCACCGACCGTTCTGCATGCTATGTGCCCATACAACATATGTTATTCTATATAAATCAAAAAGAAGCAAAGACGATTGTGTAATATTAAATTATAACTAAGCTAAGCTATTATACAGATAGAAAAATAAATGTAAAAACATCTTAAGCAATAACGCCACGGCCGTGAGGCTGCCACGGTACTGTAGCGCTTCGGGGATGTTTGCTGAAGCACGAGTGGACGGCTTCCACGCAATAATGCGCAAGCGTGTCGCATCCCTGCTGAGGCGGGTACGGGGCGGTACCAACAGCATCCTGAGCACTGTAGCTGTGAGGGAAGATAGCTCCATGTTGCGGCACTGGGTGATGGTGCATCTCACACCACACGCCCAGAACATCCGCTTCTAATTATAAAAATGTGATATAAGTACTCCCTTATTCTTGTAAGGGAGTATTTATATTACCTTCATTTATTTATATGGTTATTAATAGTTATTACTAACATAGGTTAAGAAACATTGTTACTAACAAAGATATGGGTTATGCCTGAAATAAAAGAATTTTATTTTATTTTTTTATTTAATAAGAATATAAATTTAAATAAAATAAAAGGGGACACTGAAATGATCATAGCTCGGTGAATGATAAGTTATCACAATTTGTATTATACAAAGGGTAAGGGAAACCATAAAGATGTGCATTTCTCACTCTTAAAGCCCTGCAAATTTGTAGTAAAATTCATTACGGTGACAAAGTAATTGTTTCAGTGTATAAAGTAATTACGTTTCATACAATATAACTCAGAATGAGCCACGTTAGTACCTATAAAGGGAGTTTCACTGCTCGAAATTAGAAAATTAGCTCGCAATTCAGGTAAGTGTGCACGTGGTTAATACATAGTGTGTATAATTAATAGCTATCAGCGCTAATATTTTTAATGTGACGTAATCGTTTCATGTACACGTACAATGGATTAATTTTCAAAATTAATCGGTTTCATACATAGTTTATATAATGGGGGTGGACAAATAGCACTACCATCCCACAAGATTACATAGTTTGAGAATAAATATTTGCAGTAACCAATGAGTAGCAGACAGCGATCGAAATTTTTACTGTCGCTCTATCTGATATTTCGAATCTGCTTTTTGAGGTAGTCAAAAGTCCCATCTACCCAAAATCCGACTCACAAAAGTGCTGGAGAATTATTTTAAAGATGATAGGGTGATTTAGAAGACGGCTTTACTAGTCCATCTCTTGCACAAAGAGGAAGGTTACGGTTACTAAGCTTACAATTTTACAAGTCTACTGACTCGCATTGTATATTTCCTGTATTAATCCATGTACGCGTTAGACTGTTGAAACTGGAGTGAATTGAGGATGATGATGAAAAGCCAAGTAGAGCAAATGATTCAATAATTGAATTTGATAAACTAAAATAATTTAATTATTATTTATTTTTAATATTACCTATATTATACCTTAAGGCAAAATAAATATAAATTCTACAAACCTAATGAACAAAATATCAACTAAATTGAAACGGTTCAAGGTAAAATAGAACTGATTTCCGAAGGCATAAAACAAAATTTAGATTGAAGCACACAGCCCCAATACGAGCTCCAGCTTGGCAACTATTTGCTATTAAACTTAAACTGGTAACGTTGACACAGAAAATACAAAACGTTCTAATACAAACGCACATTCTGTTGACAGTACAAAAGTACAAATACTATAGTAACCGTTCTTCATTTAAGACAATTAATTTTCGCGTAGTACAATAGAGTTCGCAGAACATTGTTATAATGTTTGAACTCTTGGTACCGGTTACTGTTTTATTTGAATAATATTGTAGGTACAATGATGATATGAAGCACTGTCCATAATTCGAAACTAATTGTAATCGTGCTCCATTTATTTCTGGATAATTAAAAGAAAAATATCTGCTCTAAATTAGCCAAACTCTATATCGTTAAATGATTTTTGGAACCTTGCAGTCCAAAATTTAATCATCAGCTCATCAATCACAACTTTCATTACTAATATGGAACCAATCCAGATACTAGATTGATCAAAGAATTTGGGTGTTAGAAGAAGGGTTAAAGATGAGCTTTTTTATTTGTTTGTCATAAAGAGTATGTATATCCTTTCAACCCTTACCAGCACAATAAAAACGTAAAACCTATTGTGGTGGATATGTGGATAGTTCGAAGAATAAACGATGATGCAATCCAACGTAGGAGCAAAAAAAGAGGAAAAGTTAAAAGGAATTTAGAAAGATTATACTAATAAACCTTAAACTAAATATAAACATAAATTTTAACCAAAGTAGGACAGAATCGCGTGTTTCGTGCCAATTTGGCATTGTTATAAACATAAAATTGTACCACCTGGTAATAATGATGATGACAATGTAGATTTTTTTATAAAATAAATTAATAACAGTCAAGAAAAAATGCGAAATGGCAAAATCAATGCCAATTCATATCCGTACAAATTCAATAAGCGTTAGAGAAATCAAATAATTCAGATGGTTGTAATGAACGATGGTAAAAATGAGGACAATCAATCCATATTTCGACTAGGAAATCTACAGAGCGAATCTAAATTTATTTCAGTGTTTGTAGACAAACTATGAAGCATTTTCGAACCGACTTTGGGAATATTAATTGAAAGAATTGTTAAGCGGAAAATGTTAAGATCTAAATGCGAAGAGAGCTAGTGAAGGCAGCGGGAATCATACTGTCTTAGCTATTGATACTCTGCAGACAACCTCGTAAAAGGTGGGCTTTATTTCATAATAAAGCGGATAAACGTCTACTAGCAGAGGGTTCCATAGGAGCTTTAAGCTAAGGCTAATTAGAACGAAAATGAATAAAAAACATGAAACGCAGAACAGATTAGGACGTAAATTACTCTACAGATAATTTTTAAAACTTCACCCAACGACGCAGTCAAATTAAAATCTCTAAAAGGCCATTATGTTTATACATAAAAAACGACACAACTCTCACAAAAATGCTAATCTGTGTTGACGGGCGTGTGACACGTGAAAATGGCAATCCGTTCTCAAATGAGAGGAGGGAGCTTCCCCATTTAGAGGGGAAATTAGGGAAAAACTCGGCTTATTCCGAACCTGCGTAACCACAGCATGTGGCAAAACGAATAATATTTTTTGCTAAAGACCATGGTGCTGCTTCTATTAATCACTTTAGATTTATATTTTCTATAGAATTTAAAGCATATATTTACACTACTGTCAGTAAAGAAGCGTTGGATTGCAATCAAACCAGTTGATGAGGTTGTTTTATAGTACTAATATTAAATTTAAAAAGCTTATGGAAAAAAAGATCTTAATAACATCTCCAAAATTTGGTTACTTAAACACCGAGCTGGGTTTTTAACTAACCAAATTTTGAAGAAAGATCAATTTATGAATACTACAACAGTTTAAAGAAGGCCGTGAAAGCCAGCAAATAGCTTTTGAGACGGAAGCCAAAAAAGGGCAACTGGAAAATTGTTCAACTTAAACATAATAATGTTAAGAGTCTTAAGAGGTCCTACTGTGTACTGTAGGTTCTAAAAATCTTATTCGATCTACCTTTTAAGCTTTCTAAATTAATAAAATAAATTCAGTCTGACATATATGAATAATAAAAAAACCCAGCTTATGTTCGGCAGGCATTAGCATCTCTTGTCTATAGAATTCCAACGCACCTGGTATATATTATAAGATTCTTGATATTATAGGTGTCCATTGGAGATGGTTACCTTACAACTTACTACTTGAGGGACAATCTGATTGACATAAAAGATTTTATAAAGGAGACACAAAGATACACAGAAACTTGACACTGGCTAAATTATAGCAGAAAGCCATCAAAGAAGAAATTGAATTGACCTGATTCTTTGACAAGAAAAAGAAGAAAAAAAATCTACTTCCACTCCTTGACGATTCGCTTTTACACAATTTTTTTGCAGCTGTGTTAGGTTTGAAATATACCTAAGCAGGTGAATATGTGAGGGGCGAATTGATTCAGATTGCAGCGTAGGTGACACGTTCGAGATAAACCGAGTGTTCGCCATTTCCCGCCAAAACACGGTTGGTGGTGTTGTAATACTTGTAAGTACCACTTAGAGTACAGTCAAGGATAAGCTGCAATACAGTTCAAAAATAACTCTTATTTGGGGGACATAAGGATACGTATTTTTGAGCACTTTTAGCTGTCATAATCTAGGAATATCAATTCGAGTGAGTATGATTATTTATCGAGGAACAATCAAATCATTATGAACGTAAATAGTTTCAATGGTGATATATTTCTCGTATTTTTAGGCAAAGCCTGCCACAACTTGACATTGATGACAAACTTTGAAGTGATCCGAAGACTTGATATACACATATATTTTAATGGCTACCGCGTACGCCTTATTATTATTTCTAAAAAGTTCTCCAAGATGGCATCTCCTGCGAAGTCAGTTACGGTTAACGGTCCACGTGACTTTAGTTTTAAACTGTTATTACATCTAGAGCTTTCGAGCTTTACGCATACTTACCCCATAAGACACAATGTTGAATGGAGTAAACCTAGCCCGAGTAATTAAAGTGATACTAATTACTTTATAGTAAGATCTAGAACAAAAAAATAGAAAAATATTCAGACTATTTTGGGCCCGCCTTTGCTATTTTGGCCGTAAAACAGTTCGCTGTGTTTCGGATTGAAGCTTCGGATTTCCCTTCAAGTATCCAGTGTGATTACTGGGCATGGACGGCATTTCATCTAGGCTCAGGATGATAACGGATGATAACTTTTGGAACCAGTGTAAATTCAGACAGACTGACAGACAGACGCGTCGGATCACGGATTCGTTTCGAAAAGTCACATGCCGTCTCGCTTTGACGCACCACGATAAAAAGTGACAGGTATAGACTTTCCAAAATTCGAATATTTTCCGACAGTTGAGAATAAGGGGGCAGGTCTCCGTGGCGGAAACCTAGCTCCTAGCCTATATTCTTATATATATCCGTCCACATGAGTTCAGCTCCACACCCACACGGCCGTAATTAAAACCGAGGTAGTGCCAAACTTTAACTATCGAAATTTCCATAGAACACACCGCCAAGTTCCAACAACTCACAGACGATTGGCAGTTGAAAATGTTTAGTAATTAAACTTATTTTGTGTTTTTTTTTCATTAACAAGGTATCCCTTGCCCTTCATCTTACCTGATGGTAGGTGATGACAATGCAGAGGAACTGGCTATCTTACAACTGCCGGAACACGACAATGATGTTAACATTATTATTATAGCGGCAGACTTAGGTGACATGGTGGTAGCTAACCAGGCGGACTTAGAAAAGCCAACAATGAAACCAAGCATAAAATTTCTGCCCCCAGGGAAATTAAATTTATTATTTATAACGGGATTAAGAACAAATGTGAATTTTATTAAGATAGCTTAAGAACTATTGCCCGTTAAAATTCCTTGGTTTTATCAGTGACACACCGACTGACTGACTGATCGTCATAATTCTAAGGTACTTCTAGCAGACCCAAAAGCTCCAAATTTAAAAGAGAATTGGTTTTTAGCCTATTAATTCATAAAACAATCCTACAAATATTGCAATTTCAAACACGTTTCAGAGATATACAAACTGAAGCAGTCTGTACATACAAATACGTGCGATTACAAAGCTATACCTTTCTAAAGATAGGCACGGTCTACTACGATGTAAGTATAGATATAAATATGAGTATAATATTATATAGGTAAGAGTAAAATTACTAATAATATAAATTCTAATATTGATATGGTCAAATTTAAAATAGAGAAACCTCGAAAAGCTCTACCACATATAGACAAGTCGGTGAAAATCGAGTTCTATGGACACCAACCCCCGGTACTGACTAAAATTAAAGCTTAACATTACAACTCAAAACTCTTTTGTAGTAATAACTGCGTTGCGATACTGGCAACTTTTACATGTATGATTTCGTGGTGTCAATGCAGATTTTTACAATAATGAAAAATTGTGTCTGAGCGAACTTTGTGTTATAAAATTGGTGTAGTTTTATGAACCAAGTGTTTGTTTTGACGTTCAGCTAAAAGATTATTAGAATAAAAGTAACTATGGTGTGAAAGACGATGAGGACTTTTTCAGGGTTATCCACCTCATCAAGTAGCATCATATGGAGACTGTCATCATATATTTCGCGTCAAATTCCCCCAAGATGCATTGAAATGTGTAACACCAGCATTTTAATGCAATAGATGAAGAAATAAAGAAATACTTAAGACATGGCTGTATGGGCATTCGTACCCTTTGTCTTCCCATTACAGGGAGAATGAACAAAAAAAAAATTTTTTGACTGGTTTCAATTTTACTTGTTGCAGAGATGAAGGTGATTTTACAGCAACGGTACCTGAAACAAAAACAGTTAAATATTAATCAAGTACTTTGATTTTTATCCACGACAAGAACGACAACACTGGCAAACAAGCTGACGGTCCGCCTGATGGTAAGTCGTCACAGTAGCCTATTGGCGCTCGTAGCAGATTTGGCACATGAACATTTAAGAGAAAGTGTCATGTTGAAAGCAGAGGAAACAAGTCCTCTTGTTCCCAACATGATAGTTACTCAAGGACTTATGGAATAGTAGACCCCACTCGACTTAGAACGACTATACACAATCTCATCATACCCAATAATTCCTCATAAACCTACTAATATTATAAATTTACTGTCATGCGTATCTGCGCCCGCATGCCGCCCGCAACCTATCTTTTCCTACATTTTTTTATTCCGCCAGCTGGGAGCAAACTCAATAACGCAAAAACGGATAAATGGATTCTTTTTTTATCTTAACGGGGTAATTCTTGGCCTTTATCTCACCTGATGGTAAGTTAAGATAAGGCCGACGATGGAAGCGAGCCACACGTGGATTCCTCAACCACAGAGGAACTGGCTATCTTATCTCCAACTGACGGAACACAACAATGCTGTTAACATTATTGTTTTAGAAATTGATTTAGAAAAGCCCTACCACCTATCAAGCCTGATCTAGATCTGGCAGAGGCGGTTAAAATTCAGTAGAAATTTGACACACAGTTTATAATCTGATTTAGAACTTAAGATACTTTTATCCCGGTAATGCGAATCCATGGGATAGTGATGGGATAATGCAGATCAAATCGCGGGGGGAAACTAGCACAGAGTTATCTGTAAGCCTAATACATAAGCGTTACAATAATGAAACACGCGTTACGTAGATTTATCACTTGCACACGTTTCAGACGCGCCGTGATGATTACTGAATCGTAAACTTACCCTATTTGACTGGAGTATAGGGACTCAAGAGTACTTGAAACTAGTAATCTGGACGACTATTAGTTTTAATGGTTTAGACGTAGTTTGTAATCATACCTTGAAGATTTATAACAAGTTAGTTTAAGGATCGATTAGACAAAACGTTTGTTAAGTTCAATATACACTGTTTTAACCCCCGACGAAAAAGAAAGGTGTTACAAGTAAGACGTATCTGTCTGTGTATGTCTGTCTGTAGCGTCGCAGCTCCTTTTTTTTTTTTTTTTTTTTTTTTTCGGGGAGAAATCCGACTACAGACCTACCCGCCGCTGGCTAAGCGACGGGCGTGTGTGGGGGTCGCCCAGCGCTTACAAGGCACTGGGAATACCCACTAAAACTCCCCGGTAACTCCACTGCCCTTCGCGGGGGTGGCATGGGCTCTGCCAAAGCAATTTCACCAACCCACCCCCAGGCAACCCGGCCTTACGGCCAGGTTTTGCGCCAATGGAGATTACCCAGAGTCACTTGGGTAATCCCAGACGTGGCGGCCTGTGCAGTGCATGCGTGGGGGCCACCCACGCACGCGGCCGCGCCTAGGGCGCAGGAAGACGAGCGATCACCGCCCGCCTCCTCACGCCCACCCGCCTACGCCGGATAGGGGCGGCCAGAGGATCCACTTCCCGCTCCCTCTCCGCTGCCTCCTTCTGCGTCAGCACAGTCTCGCAGAAAGAGGCCACAGCCTCCCATACCCTCTCGCTACCAACCATGGCTCTTACCATGGTTGACAGGGAGAGGTGACCGCCACCGAGCGCCGCTCGAAGTTCGCGGCGCTCATGTCGCCAGGCCGGGCACTCCATAAGGGTATGCTCGGCTGTATCGTCGGGGGAGTCGCAGTGGTGACACCGCGGCGTCTCCTCCCGACGGGCAATACGGTGCAGGTAGTGACCGAAGCAACCATGTCCGGTCAGTACCTGCACCATGCGGAAGGTGAGGCTGCCTTGCCGGCGCCCAACCCACTCCTCCAACACCGGACGGATCGCTTCGATCGTCCGGTGGCCGGCTGCCGGGGTGGTGAGTGCCTCGCCCCATTGGCGTAGAGCCTCCCTCTGCGCCAGGGTGCGGATTCGCCTGACTTCGTGGAGGTCGGGTCGCTCCCTCCGTTCTCTAGCCGCGACTCGGTGTTGATGCATCCCACAGTGGGACATCCATAGGTCATAAATCTTAAAAACCTGCTTTCTTGTTTTACATTTTATTCCTTGTCGTTACATTGGATAGTTGCGGTACCTTCTGAAACTATAAATAGGTCAGTAATTAGAGTGCGCCTTCATTATCTATTGTGCATTCAAAGAGAGCGCATCGCCAATCGTAAATACTGTTATCAGTGAGTCATTAAAAAGCGTGACGTCATTTGTTGTCATTGCGGGACCTGTGAGTGCTGTGTGAGTTTTTTCTGAAATGGATATCCAAGAACAGGGTATGTAATAATTAATATTTTTATTTTAATTGTATCTTAGTATATATTTTCTTTAGTATGTCATTGCTACGAGGCGACTTTTCTTGGAGTATTATATTTTAATATTCAAAGTTTGAATAAACTTTTAAATATGTTCCCACTCGCTCCGACTATGGAGGTATATTGCACCATAATCTTTAGACTTTCTTATCTTAGGAAAATTAAAACTTGGCTGCCCTTATCTGCCCTTTTGGCGATGACAAGGGTGCTACGGTTGCCAGATTATCTCGTAGCATTTGCTACGAAATTAGTTTATTTAGTCTTAGTGCTTTGTGTAGGTTTTGTGACTGAATTTTAACCGTTTTTTTTTTGTTTTAGGTAATTTATATATATGCTCGTTTTCAAGAATGCATATTCTTGAAATATGGCTAACTGTCAATACCGATAATGACTCGGAAAAGTGTCGTCAAGTCCTACAAAGTTTGTTGACTACTCTGAACGATGCTGAGAACATTGATATTCATTATTTAGAGAAAATTGTTAATAATTTATGTAAAGCTATTGCTCGATTCTGGAAAAAATGTAATAGGGATAAAACCAAGCTTTTATATAAGAATTCCGATTGGTTTAATGTTATTGAAAAAATTCAACTTGTGAAAAATAATAAGCAATGTACTCCGTCTGAAACGTCGCCGTGTCATTCACGTGGTCGTCCTCGAAAACCTTTTACGCAATGTAGTAAAAGGACTAAACGTCGGAGAGTAGCTGATTTGTCAAAGTCTGATGATTCTACTGTGAGTGCATTGCTTGATGTTTCAGACTGTTCATTCGATTCGTGTATATCTAGAGTTAGCACTGATGATGTCTTGTCACTTGTGACTGATGCTCAGTTGACAAAACATAAGTATTTATTAATTAAAAACTTTGTTAATAGTAAGATTTCTCCTAATGTATTACCATGTTACCAACAAATTACTAAAGCGAAACAGAGATGTTACCCTTCTAATATAACTGTTTCCGAGTCTTCAGCTGAAGTTGAATTACAAAGTCTTTTTGATCACACAGCTTCTCGAATCCTTGAATCTCAAAAAGAGGTCTTAGATCAGATTCCTGATGATTGTTTGTCTAATATCTCTTTACTTGGGAAATGGGGATTCGATGGCAGCACTGGACATAGTGAATACAAACAATTTTTTTCAGATTCAACTTTAGAAGATAGTAGTTTGTTTGTAACATCTTATGTACCCCTTCAAATTATTGTAAAATTAGCTGAAGATAATTGTAAAATTTTATGGAAAAATCCTCGACCCTCTTCCACTAGGTACTGCCGTCCTATTCGATTTCAATTTTTGAAAGAAAGCACAGCAGTGTCTTTGCAAGAGAAAGCTTATTTTAAGGATAAAATTGAAAGTTTGCAACCTACTTTTATTCAGATCGACAATCGTGAATTGGTCGTTTCTCATAAGTTGCAGCTTTCAATGGTAGATGGTAAAATTTGTAGTGCTTTAAGTGAAACATCTACAAGTAGATGTTATATATGTAATGCTACCCCTAAAGAGATGAATAAAATAGACGAATGTTTACAAAAACCTGTAATAGAGAGTAGATACCAATTTGGATTATCACCACTACATTCTTGGATACGTTTCTTCGAATATTTTATTCATCTTTCATATAGATTAGACATAAAAAAATGGCAAGTTAGGCTAGATAGTGATAAACAATTGTTATCAAATAAAAAACAATATGTACAGTCCCAGTTTAGGGAACGATTAGGTTTAATAGTTGACAAGCCGCGTAGTGGTGGAAGCGGGACGTCTAACGACGGAAACACGGCCAGGAAGTTTTTTTTGGAATCAGCTGTATCTGCTGAAATTACAGGTTTGAATAAGGATCTCATAGATCGTTGTTGTGTAATATTACAAACGTTATCTTCTGGACATAAAATTAATGAATGCAAGTTTAAAGACTATGCATTACAAACAGCATACAGCCTGGTCGAGGAATATCCGTGGTATAGTCTTCCTGCTTCTGTCCACAAGGTGCTCGTACATGGATCAGATATTATAAGTTATGCATTGTTATCTATAGGAGAACTTTCCGAAGAAGCTGCTGAAGCGACAAATAAGTATATCAAAATTTATAGACGAAGTCACACTCGAAAAATGTCACGTGAAGTTACCAATCAAGATTTAATACAACGACTATTATTACATTCAGATCCTTATATTACAAGTCTTCGGAAACTTCCCCCTAAAAAGAAAAATACTCTGTCACAAAGTGTAATAGAATTGTTACATGTTTAATATTGTTAGAATAAGAATAATTTATTTGTATTTTGTTAGTTGTTTTGTTTTTTTTGTATTTAATTAATTTTAATTTATTTATTTCTATTATTTTATTATAATTAAATAATGTTATCAATGTTTTGACTCTTATTTTATTTAAAATATATGTTTTACATTCCAATTTTTAAGTGTTTGTTCATGATAAATTTAGGTAAAAGTATGTTATTGTTTATATTTGTTTTTTACTGAAGTAAACGTTTTTTATTCCGTAAATACATGTACTTCTTTCATTTTAATGTTCCTAAAACACTTTTACAACTATAAGTCACTAAAATAATACAATGTATTGATAGTAACAGGACTTTAACTATTTATGACCGCCCTTGTATGGAGCGTGTCCCTCCGTGCATCCTGGCGAAAACAAGTGCATCAACCTCCCACGGGAGCGTGCCTGCTAAAACGCAGGCAGCTCCGTGACTGACCGTGCGGTAAGCCCGCACAGCCCGAGTCGCGATGACCCTCTGCGGCTGCCGCAAGAGGGCCCGTGTGCGGAGGGAGAGGCTCTCCGCCCACACCGGTGCTCCGTACAGTGCCATCGACCTAATCACCCCGTGATAAAGCCGACGGCACGACGAGCTGGGTCCCCCCACATTTGGGAGAAGTCGTCCAAGTGCTGCTGCCGTGGCACAGAGCCGAGGAGCGAGGAGCTTGAAGTGCTCCTGGAAGCTCCACCGAGAGTCCAGGACCAGGCCGAGGTACTTGAAGTGTCCCTCGACGGGGATATGAACCCTCTCCACTTGGACCTCTAGCCCCGGTGGGGGTCTGCGTCTCGGGGCGTGGAAAAACATGGCTCTCGTTTTACTGAGAGCCACCTCCAGCCCTAGGAGGTGGATGCGCCGGACGACCATGGTAGTGCCGACCGACGCAAGGTGGACCGCTTCCTCCCATTCACGCGCTCCTGCTACGACCAGCGTGTCGTCCGCGAAACAGACGACGTCCATCCGCGGCGAGAGCTCGCCGCGCAGGACCCAGTTATACCCCAGGTTCCACAGTAAGGGGCCTAATACAGACCCCTGGGGCACACCTGCCGCCATCGTCCAAGACTGCACGTGGCCCTCCGCGCCCTCGTAGAGGACCTGTCTGCCGCGAAGGTAGTCCAATACGAGGACGCGCAGGTAGAGTGGCACTCGGTGGAACTTGAGTGCCTCCTCTATGCACTCGTGGGGGAGGCTATTGAACGCGTTCGCGATGTCAAGAGACACCGCGATCACAGCCTCCCCTCGTGCTGTGGCCGCCTCAGTCCACCTTTTAAGGCAAACCACCGCGTCCATCGTAGACCGTCCAGTGCGGAAGCCGAACTGACAATCTTCCAGGTCCGGCCCCCTGCTTTCAAGGTGCTCGATGATCCGGGAAGCGAGAATTTTCTCGAAAAATTTCCCGGACTCATCGAGCAGCACCACCGGCCTGTAGCCTGACGGCGAGTCGGCGGGACGGCCCTCCTTTCTGAGGAGGCATAGCCTCCCCACCTTCCATCTCATGGGGAAGCGACCCGACGCGATACATGTATCGAGCAGCGCGCGATAACGCTCCTCCAGGGGGCCGAGAGCGATCCCCACCACCTTTGATGGGGCGCCGTCTGGCCCCGGTGCTTTATTTTTGCACCGGAGCCTGTCCCTCCCCATGTCGAACTCAATGTCAGACACGGGGGGACCATCAATCCACACCTCTAATGCGGAGTCAGAGGGGGACATCCTGGGGGGCACGAATGGTCCGGGGTTTGGAAACAAAGACCCCAGCACCCTTCGCATGAGCCCCGGTTCCATACAGGATGTGGCAGGGGCGGCGTTGGCGAATTTCCCACGTACGACCCTGTATGGTTTCCCCCAGGGATCGTCGTCCAGGAGCGCGATGAACCGCTCCTGGGCGTCGACCTTGGCCCTACAGATGGCGGTCCTCAGGGCCTTTTGGGCCTCTCTATATACTTGGTGACATTCTTCCTCGTCGCCGGCGGTAGCTGAGGCGCGCCTTCTACTCCTATGGTAGGCGCGCCTGGCCGCCATACTGGTGGTGCGCAGGGTAGATATCTCCCGTGTCCACCAGTAAACCTGCCCCCTGCGGGAGCGGCCCCGTATCCTTGGCATGGCAGCGCTGCAGACCGCCTCTACGTCACCCGCAAAATTCTCCGCCATGCCATTGGCATCCCCAGCACTGGTGTCAGGCCCAACATACCAAGCCCGCACCATCGCCGCCTCCTCCGCTAGCTCCCTATCGAGCTTGGCAAGGGCCCACCGAGGAAAATTAGTAGCCCTTGCCGAGGGGCCCAGATGTATAGTGGGCCCTGGGGATGCCGTAGAGACCTCATAACGGATATAAAGATGATCCGATAGGGTCTCCACCTCTTCCATCACCCGCCAATCCCTTATTTGGGACGCAAGCGATGAGGTGGCAAAAGACACGTCGACCCTTGACGTACCTTGCCACCGGACACAGGTCGGGATGGTGCCCCGGTTGAGGACTTGGAGCCCCAGGGACAAAACCCAGAGCTCCAAGATACCACCACGAGCGGTGGTGCTCGGGGACCCCCACGCACGAGACTTTGCGTTCAGGTCGCCCGCCAACAATACCGGGAGAGGAGCAGCTCGCCGCACCACTGTCTCAACCGCAGCCAGAAACCACTCGAATTCGGCTCTGCCGCGGTTTGGGGAGAAGTAGGTGGAGATAACTACTACTCCTCCCCATTGCACCGCCACATATCCTGGCCCTCTATTCACAGGGACTAGGGGCGGAGCATCGCTAGATGCTGGCCCTACTACGGCGGCAGAGCCGTCAGTCGCCCCAACCCACCGGGGGGAGGGGGGGACGAAATACGGCTCCGACACAATCGCAACGTCTATATTCCACTCCGCCATCGTCTGACAGAAAAGATCTTGTGCCGCAGCGCAGTGGTTTAAATTTCCCTGTAGAATGTTGCCGATGGACCTACTAACGCATTGTTGGTTTCCATCGGCACTACAGGGGTGGCGCGAGGCGCTGCTGCTCGGGCGGGTTCCGAATTCGGGGTGACGGGACGGCCTTTGACTGGGGGCGGATTACATCTCGCCCCCGTCATCCGGTGCTCCGAGGGAAGTCCCCGATCTGCACATACGATGCACCTGGGTACGATAGCGTGACATTCCACGGACTTATGTCCCTCCGCACCGCAGCGGTAGCACAATCTACTGCGATCCTTTTTGGAGGGACACCGCTGCGATGTGTGTCCGACTTCGCAGCACCGGTGGCACCGCATGGGGCGCTGCTGGAGTACTTTGATCGAAACCGAGCTCCACCCCACGCAGAGGCGTCCAGCCTCCACTAGCCGGCCTACCACTTCCACGGGGAGGGAAGCCATTGCTGACCCCACGCCCCTGATGCCATTTGAAATAGCGCCAAGCTTTATGGCATCCAGAGAGCAGCCTGCCTTTTCTGCCAGGGCCGCCCTAAGCTCGTCAGCTGACACCGAGTCATCTAAGCCATTGACGCGGATGTCAACCATTTTTGTGGGGCGCACCACTCTCGCTGCATCGCCCAGAGCTTCCCCAACCTTAGCGGCGAAGGCATCAGCCTGGGCTGCGGAGGTTGCTTTGGGGAGCTCGAACAGGCGAGCCCCCGTCATCGTCCGCCTGAATTTCGGGGGACCTACAATTCCCAAGGCGTCCAAGCTGACCGCCGCCTTGGCCTTGGAGATGGCCTCCTTGTAGGTGGCCCCCTCAGCCACTGCCTCAGGTTTGAGGGTGACTACCACTGCCAAAGTTTTAGGGGCCTTGGGAGGCCTTGCCACCTTTGTAGCCGGCTTGCACTGAGCCTTATTTGAGACTCCTTGCACCGGCTTTACCGGGGCTGAAGCCTTCTGATTCTTCTTACCTACGGTGGTCCAGCCCCCCTCGTCTATCACCACTGGCTGCTCCTGGCACGAGGGCCCTGCGATCTGCTCTTGCGCTCGAACAGTCAAGGCCTTGGTTGGCGCGGCCTTAGCCTTCTTCACCCTCGCTGCTTTCGGCATATTCGCTGGGGGGGTGAGGGTAGTTGGTGCCAGTGTGGTGGCCCGGAGAGCTGCAGGGGCACGGGCCTCACGCTGGTCAGTCGCTAGTGGTGGCCGGTGGGATTGGGTGGGCAGCAGTCTGCCGTCTACCTCCAGACCCTCCAGTCTAGCCCCGACTACTGCCCCTACGTGGGACATCAGCTCCCTTTGGAGCTGGCTAATAGCATCCAGAAACTCGGACCTAGTCATTGCACCACTTGGGTCGCGGGCTTGCTCGACCGAACTCATCGGCTCAACTTGCTCCGGCTGCGGCTCCGGCTCAGGGCTCACCACTACAGCCACCGGGCTCCTGCTCTTTTTCTCGCCTCGAGGGCTTGAACGCTCGGAGAACGCCCGCCTCAAGGCCGCCGCCTCTTCCATCACAGCGGACAATTGCCCTTTCAGGCGCTTGTTGTCCGCCTGCAGCCTCCGCATCTCTGCAGAGGAGCCCCGATTGGCTAGTGTCCGCACCGCCGCCAGCATTGCCTGTGAGGCCTCATCAATTTCCCTTATGCAGGCCCCTTTTAGGTTTTTGGATTTCCGGGTGACCTGATAGATGAGGCCCGCCCCGTTCTCCGCCCTCTTTAGGAGATCATCCACTGTCGTTTCAGGGGACCCCTTTTGAACAGTCCTAGCCCCGAACTCGGGCTCCGCTTCGGTTAAGGTCGACTCAGAGTCCGAGTCCAGACCACCCTCCCTTAACACCCTGTGAGCTTCAGAGAGGCCCGTATGATGGTAGGCCCCCCTTCCGCCCCGCGACCGTGCGACCTTTGGCGCTAATCGCCCTGGACGTAGCACCTCTTTGTCGGACTCGTCGTCCGACGATACTCCTACAAAAAACTTTCCCCCGAGGGGCCGTTTTCTCGACGAGGACCTCGAGTCACCACTGAGGGTCTCCTCATCTGGGTGCCGGTCAGAACGGCTTTCCCTCCTTAGTCCAGCCTGACAAACAGCTTCTTTATAAGTTGCAATGGAGGAAGCCTCCTTTACCTCGCCATCAACTACCTCGACATCCGACTGTCCCTCTGACTCCATGGACCAGTTGCATGCCTTGGCTACCTCCGAGTACGTCGGTGAGACCGAGCCTACACAGGACGGAACCAAAACTGGCTCATCCGTTTGGCCCTGAGAAGAGCCTTTTGGTTGGCCCTGAGAAGGGCCTTTTGATAATCGCGTTGAGCGTCGTACGGTAGACATATCGAGCACTTGACAACAATATAAACAATCCAAGCAGAGGATCAGCCTGACTGGACACCTGCGTTACCGGGTCCAGATCAGTTTCCAGGGGGTACCACGGGGAGGTTCTCTGCATACACCCCCCAACGTGCGTGCGTCGCAGCTCCTAAGCGAATGAACTGATTTTGATTCAGTCTTTTTTGTTTGAAAGCTGACGTGATTAGGATGGTTTATAGCTATAATTTATGAAGATTAGTTCAGGCGTTTGTTGACTATCAGCTCATTTTCTACTTGACAAAAAGGTTTTACTAACTTTCACAGATGCGATTGATTTGAAATTTAGTTTACTATATTGCTATAACATCGCAATGTCCCAATGTTATAATAGCAACCCGGTACAGTAGTATAGAAAATAATAGTAAATTTTACATAATATACTAACTGCTAAGGGTTCAATTAGCACAGTTATATATCGTGAGCATTGAACCTCAGCGGTTATGACTATTTATGAGCCGCGGTCTGGTTAGGCGTGTTTGCTCGTATTCAAATGCCTGTTGAAGTTGCCGTCAAGATGTGTGCAGCTGTCTCTTTCGCACCTATTAGGGTTGAGACTGCATATATATCTTCATTAGATTTAGGCAGTATTTGGAGGAGCTCGGTGGTTGGTGCCGATTACTCTTCTCCAACTCGCTTTAGGCCAGAGTGGTAAAAAAGCGGGAACTATTGTCTATTGAGATTTTTTCACTTTAAATACTGAATAGAATCTTCTAAGACCATCATATTTTCTTTGATTATTTAAAATGCCAACGAAAAAAGCCATTATTTTATCAGCACACGTTGGTTTCACTTATATCTTTCAAAAACCCCGCAACGTCACCGGAACTTCCATTTCCTCATATCTCGCAACCCTGAACGAGTGTAAAAGCGAGATGGATAATATTCGACATTAATATTGTGTGAATTGGGACCACCGGAGATTAGAATATTAGAATTAGTAGCGAAATAGGGTTGCATATTACACCTGTCATACAATTTAGACGTTCTGCGGCAGCTAATGCTTTGTCTCTGAGATTATTATATTACTGTAACTTAAAGTGTTTGCTCAAACGCCAAGGATTTAGATGAAGAAATTGATTCTGAGAATAATTCAATTCATACGGAATCTATAATACGTTAGTAGAATGTTCAGTAAGACAATGAATTAACAGCGACAACAAACAGACTCAAAACAGACGCGATCTAAACACATCGCTTTATTATTTGTATACAGATCAGAAGTTTTTATATGCATTATAAATATTATCTATAACACTACAATGCGTCAGGGACACGACCTCGGCCGTAAATCGAGGAATCCACACGCTACTCCCAATGGAGAGGTCAAACACGAAGGATCCCAAGGTCAGGGAGCAATTCGTTAACCATATGGTATGTAATTTAATTGAAGGTCAAAAAGAACGAGTAGCTGACGCAGGGATGAAAGCAATTATTGATTTTATGTAGACGACCAATTTATCGTAACTAATGTGTAGACTTGAAAACTTAAAACTGATTTGATTTCTAAATGGTCAATGCACAGTATACATATCGCAAATGTATCATTTTAAAGCCCATTTTTCACCATGAATTCATCAGTGAGTGACCATATAGGCCTGCGACAGGCCCTAAATTGACTGCACACCGGCGGCAAGCGCGTCTCCAGTTTTCTCGAGGATCTCAATTGGAACATTGCACTATGGCGGTCGCTTCTGTTTTCTGACGAGAGCAGAATGAGTCTGCATGGCAGTGAGAGGAGAAACCGGATCTACAGGCGTCCGAGAGCACGATTTAACCCAATGCTGTTTCGCTGACACGGTAGTATACGGTGGTGCTTCGTACATGATGTGGGCTGGTATCTCTATGGAGGGAAAAACCGAGTTTGTTTACGTGCCTGGGGGAGGCCGAGGAGGCAGGCTGCAGGTGATAGGCACATCACCGATGCGGCGAAGACTTTGTGTTAATGCACGACACTGCTCGATGTCACACCGCGCACATTACTCCGCAGTTTCTTCATGAAGCTGAAATACGCACAATGGACTGGCCTGCACTCAGTACAGTCATGAATTCCAGCAAATATGGGACGAGCTCAAACGAAGGGTACGGGCCAGAAATCCGGTCCCTTCGAGTGTAGAAAAATTGATTCAAAGAGTGGGATGGCATTCCTTAAGGCACTATAAAAAAATTAATAAGGTCGACGAAGAACCGAATTAAAGCGGTAATTAGGGCTAGAGGAGGTAATACCAAGTATTGAATTAACACAATTTATAATGATTTTAACAGTTTTTGTTTAATTTTCAAAATTCCTAATCACAACACCTTTTCCCCAATTTCCATTTTTTCACATTTATATGCAGATACGTTTAAATTACAAACATGATAAGCTGAAATTTCAAGCTTTGAAACGGCACATCGTTTTTATGAATATCATGTATACTGTTACTAAAAACGATGTAGTTATGTGGGGTTAGGGGTGGAGTGCCTTTGGTTGCTCGCCAGTCTAGTTGTTACTATCGTTTTGTCCGTTACCAGTCAGTCTCTGTTTTCTAAACAATAGAATATTTACTGTGTACTTAACAAACTTCTTGTATCTTGAAAAGTGAATATATTTCTATTCATATGATATTAACTTTCCTGCTTGTGAAATAGGAATTATGATTAAAAAGCTTTTAACACGAAACCAATAAACAGCACACATAAATAAAATAGCGATGCTAAGATATTATATTTCTTTCAAAAGGGAATCAAGTATTTCTGATATTTCACACCTCTATACAGAAGTGGAATATATCACAAAGGATATAACACCACTATTTCTAGACCATTGTAAGGTTTTATATTATATTCAATAGTGCTCTTTGATTTTCCTTCCATTGTTGAAATAATATTCTATGTTTCGTACTTTATAGAAAATCATTGTGTTTCGGTAAATATTATACATATAAGTAATAAAACATCTGCAATTTGATGGATGATTAAAAAACACACTAAACTGCATTTAGCATAGCTACATTTTTTTGGTTTTACAAGGCAGTGTTTGGATCCGCTACAAATTTTTTATCATTAAATAACAAGGCGTCATTATCGTGTATAATATGGGTTTATATTTTTCCTAGGTCATCAATGTGGGAGGTAATGCACAGGTCATCAATGTGGGAATATTTGTAGTCAACTTAAAGACCGCTGAAATAAGTGTGAACAAAGCAAATACAACTGTGCTTAATAAAGGTGTGGAAAATTGGTAATTGCGTGTATGAATTGCTCCTGAAAGTGTATTCTCATGGAACACACCTGAAACAATAAATTGCAGCAAATTTATGCCGATTATGTTTCGCCAAATTTCCCAGTGAAAAAGATACCATAAATCCTACAATATACATAAACACTAAACGTCCACAACGGGAATTTAAAACGCATAATGTCTAACGGTTTCCATTTTTCATATAACACGCTCGTTACATTATCGTACTGAAGACACGTACCATCTTCCAAGAATCCTGAAATTATGGCCCCCATAAAATATACTCTCCTGAAGCATGTACATTCGAATGTACAGAATATTATTATTTCAGTTTCATGAAGTATAATAACACGAGGTATACAGACGATTCACTTTATGATCACGGGAGAGAAACAAAAAAGAATGCCCGCTTTATGTACTGGTCGTAAAGGGATTCATATTTTTATTTTCATACAAATAAAGAATATGAACAACGCCTAAAATAGTATGATTCGAAAATAGAAATGGAATATGAGACGACGGCTTCCTACGACAAGAACTTATTAATGCTGTCTAGAGCTAATACAATATTTCTTGAACAATTCCATATGGTTTTATGAGTTTTATTCTTAAAGCATTTTCTATTATATTGAACTTGAAATTAAATTAAAAAAAGAGGAGCACAGGATTTCTTAGACGAAGTTTATTATTGAAATATAGTTAAGTTGCCTAAAGCAGACATATGTACTTAACGAATTTTTTGATCTTCATTAAAAATTTAATTTTGATATCAAACTAAACTATTTAAGTAATGAAATAGCCCCCAATCGGGATTCTCAATTAACAGTTTAAGATAAATCCTTAGCCTTTTCGCTTGGGCATTTCCCTCGCCTGTAATATCGCAAGTCATAGCCAAATTTATTAAGATTCTAATTTTAAAACAGTTCTAAAAGGCCTCTTACAAAGCAATCTAAAAGCTAATAAGAGATCAAATTAAATTTATCCGAAATTAACTTTTACAAATTACAATTTCCATGGGTCAATCCAGACTCTGAAACTATCACATAATTGGAAATCTAATCACTTAAGTCGCTATTGTGATTGAGTTTGGTTCATTATTGTTTGCATTAACTCTCGAGCTCCTTTTATCATGGTATTTCTTTTCTAGCTATGATCGGACATTGAAGCTATAGTATATCTATACTAAATAAGAATCTATTAAAGCCTTCATAATGGAGACTTGCAAATCCTTCGGCTGGATCGGGCCCAGGATTAATTGGAAAGTCCGGTCTCTTTCGTCTGTCCGGTACAGGATCGCACGTCGCCGGGATAATCCGCCGGATTCGGGCTCAGACTGGATCATTGACCCACCGACAGTTATGTAGGGACAGCAGGCTCAGTCCGCTACGGAGTTTTTAGTCTCGCCTTAGATTACATTGTCTATCAATGGAGCTGTACTGACTTTTACATAAATAAATAGGGTAGTAGAACAAAAAACAGAACTTCAAGACCTAATTTAACATTAATTAAAAACTTGAATAAAATCAAGATCTTCTTGCGAGAGTGTGATGGGGGTTAATTCTCTATAGATGATACTTTCAATCTTCAGATAGTATTAAGAGAATAAATTGGATATTTCGCTACATTTTCTACGGGTTAGTTATCTACTTGTGAACCAAAGTTTGAATGCTCTATCTAGAAAAATGTCATCCCGTTAAAAAATCTCTAAGTCTATCCAAAAAGTGATATTAATTATTGTAATATTTCATATACGACGTTTTATTTATATACAAGGCACGACAAAAGACTCAACTCCACCTGATGTTAGGTGTAAAGTGGAATCCAAATGGGGATATAGCTAGGCAGTATAGATCATACTACCCTAAGCTAGGCGTCCCCAGTAGTCCCCACCCTGCCAGCCCAAAAGGTGCCACTTCACGTCTTCGTTTCGTCGTTTGAATTAACCCATTCTGTAGGATATGATCAAATTATAAGTGTTATTACATCACAAAAAAAGATAGCTGGAGAAATGCCGCTTCTCCATAGGTAAAGTATGCGTCGAAGCGGTGGTAGGTAAATGATGGTGCAAAGGAACATCATTCCATTGCGATTTTTCATTTGTGGTATAAGTACCCACAGAACAAACACAAGAAGTCTTCCGTTATTGGGAAGACGCCTCAGCGGGCTGGTAAGGGACTAACGGTTTAATTTGGTCATCCTTCAGATCCCACTATGCCGCTGCCGCGTCGGCTTTATTTTTCGGGACGCAAAAGTTCCCTTTTTGTTAAAATCGCTCTTAGAAATAACAGAAGTACTATATCCAACAATAAATTGAAATATTACCTTATTTATTGTTTTAAACATTCCAGAATACATAATTTAAATAGTGAGCACATACAATATTTGCATCTGCATAAATCTATTGCAATAACAGAGCTCATATTTCATAATAGCTAATCCTAGTTTGAACCAGGACTGCTTCCGTTGGACGAGCTCACTGAACCAACTCAGTTTTTCCCAAAGTTCGAGTTAACCCGTCATCACAAATTTCCAGCGTGAGCTCAAAATAAATGAGAAATTTAATACGGAAAAGGTTTTAGGCATATCCGATGTTATGTTTTGACAGTTTAATTATTAAAATACTAAACAAATTCAGAATTTGAAATGACCGAAACCGATTTCTTGCTTACCAAATTTGGAATTAGATATTATTTCATAATAGATGGATGAAAAGTAGAATACAATATAAACTAAAGCAATCAACATTGCTTTGACAGATTGAAAGATGTAATAAAAACATCTGCAGAGGCGAAATCAACTACAAAAGATTTTCTCAATATATCCCTTACGAGGCCTTTGCTAAGAAAAGTCTAGCGAGCGAACTTTGGAATCATAAAATCAGTTGGCATTGATAAATACCTGGAGGTTAAATGAAGATGAATTGAATGCCCGGACTTTCTCTGTTCAACCCTAGAGTATACACGGTACTAAGAACACTATCGATTTTAATGTTTCATTTCTATTTAATAGCATGAGCGATCCATCTAAACCAGTTATTGAAGACGGTAGCATATAATGAAAAAACTTATGATTTTAAAAAGTTACTAGGTGTAAATAACTCTATATCAAATAATTATTATACGAGTAATACACGCTTCATGTGATAAGTTTGTTTCACAGCGTTTCTAAATAAAGTTCAATTTAAAAACTCTGAATTAATTTTGTATACAGAAATGACACCTTCACTTACAATTTTAAGAGCTATATTTCTGTGAAACTTCATAAGTCCATAAAGAAATTTAAGTGCACTCCTTTGAAAAAATGTTAAAAGTCAGCACTGAAAGGCAGCGATTTCTAAATAAAGTCAGTTCAAAGTACGTTTTTTATGTTGCTTTCATACGTCCATAACTACGATTGGATGTTTGAATGCATTCGATATAAGCCTTTCAAACGCAGTCGATATTTTATTTGAATGAAGATCAGTATATGAGTTTTAGAATTGCTTAGTCTATTCTTTATTAAGCTCAATTAGGATTAGTTCACGAGTCGCCGACTTTTTAATATACTTTTAAAAAGTGGCGGGGCAGATTTCTATATCTCTTTAATTATACCAAAAAATTCTCGTTTCCAATATCCAATAAAATTCGGCATGCGACGCGCAACAGGCGAGTGCGTATTAGCAAGCTTTACAAATATTGGCGCTCAATACCTATAGTGCAATTGTAATTAAATTACTGTCAATATAATTATAAATGCCGCTGTTTGCTATATTGGCTTAAATACGAAACATGGAATACAGGGTGGTGCCGTCAATGCGACAATAAATTTAAACATGGGCTATATTAGTCCATAGAAATGGTTTGACACTTTCAAAAATATCGCTGCTGAAATAATGCTGCCAACGTTACACTATTCCATACAAATGTCATGAAATTATCAAATGAATACGATATTTTTGAAAGTGGCAAACCATTTCTATGGACTAATATAGCCCATGTTTAAATTTATTGTCGCATTGACGGCACCACCCTGACGGCATAAGTATATGACTAAGCTCTCTCCACATTAACTACAAAACATGGTTTAAGTGTGATGCTGTCTCCGTCTGCTTTTATGAACAAAAATGAGAAAGCCTCATTCTTTAGCCCAGTCGGATAGTGAGCATGGCTTAACTAAATTTTAGCGTTAACTATCGTTCTTGTTACTTCAATATAATCTCGGATTCAGACGCCGTTATCTGCAGACTTTATGTCGATCAATATTAAACTTAATAGAAATAAACAATTTCTACAAAATCACTCGGTAACACCGGTTATGCGGATCATTCTCTCTCTCCCCGATTAATAAGCAATCCAGCGGGCGTGGATAGCAGGAAATTGGCAGATTATGAATATTTACAAATCGGAATCATTCTCCGAGTTTATGAGAAAAACTCGTCAATATTAATAATGGCAATTTGGTAACTAACAACGTTTTACAGTTTAATGAGACAAGTAGAGGTTCCTCTTTATAATAAATGGTTAAAGAACAAAAACAGAAAAATAAAATGGTTTCTATCAACGTCAATCTACTCAAGATTGACGTTTTATTGACCTGCATAAAATAACAGCAATTTCAGTACTGATATTGATAAGGAGGTATTGATTGTACTTGAACTGTACTCATGATATTGTTACGGGCTAGGTGTGACTAGAATCCCAATTTAATTGAGAGGTCACGTTTATTAAAAACACAGTGACAATCAAACGATAAACACTTAATTAATTAAAATAAAATGTTAATTACAACGTAACTTAACACTCTCTACTTAATCACATATCGCTCTGGAACACTTGCACCGATATCGCTTCAAAGTAATCGCTTCGCAATTCTTAATAGAACTGAATGCCTGTGCCGCGACACAAGTGCTTATATAGCCGCCGAATACTACTAGATAGTTCTCGAAGCTTCCACAACATTATTTCGTTTAATCGAGAATACCTACTCCCTAACAACTTTCTCGAAGTTTCTTTGTCTGTTCGTGTGTAGTATATCACGCTGTCCTTTTCGCGACCGTTCCAGAAGGTTCTTCTTCTGTCCTTGTCTAGCATTAGCTCTATCTCACTCACTCTTATGGCATTTTACATAAGGGCGTTAAATTGCATTGAGGGGTCCTAATAAGGCCTGAAAAATGGTTTTCTGGAAATAGTGGCATCAGATTAGTTGTTTCAGGCGCCTGAAAACGGTGGTAACTAGGTCAAAATTTTTATTTTTTGGTATGTGATAGAGCTCCCTCTAGATCCGACTGAAAACGCATTACAACCTGCTGAAACAAAGTTGCGCAAGGCCATAACTCTAGGTACACTGCCGTAACAATATCCTAATTCAACTGTTAGGTAATACATTTAAAAATCGAGTAAGATATTAGATTCATTGGCTGGAGATACAAAATTAAATTTCATATTATTACGAGTATTACGCTTCAAGTTGAAGAATATCACTTCCGGGATATTAACCGCATTAGATCAGATAGGCCTTCCTATAGACCGTACACCAGCAGATCGCACAAACTTTATAAATTATTGTCAAACACTCTCATCTCTGTAGGTTGTACAAACTTATGAGTAGAATTTCGTTTCGTAGATACAAATTAGGTAGGAATGGTTTTGCTTGCACTATTTTTTTTATACAACTAGATGACAAACAAGCTGACGGGCCACCTGATGGTAAGCGATTACCGCCGCCTATAGACACCTGCAATAATAAGGAAAAATTACTTGATATTGCAGGTGCGTTGGGCCTAAGATTAAATGCCCAGTAATTACACTGGCTACCTTTCCCTTCAATCCGAAACACAGCGAACTGTTTCACGGCTGAAATAAGAAAGGCGGTGGTACCTACCCAGATGACCCTACCTACAAACGGGTCTACCACCTAGTACCGCAATGATTGCAATAAAAATGTAATTATTTCAACTCGTAACTAAAATAGTGAAAAAATAACGTTACGTTGTACCGTCTCATACTCTCAAGTTTATGCTATAATAAATAAGCTGTTTCGTGGAATAGATTATAATTCTCCCATTTTACTCTATTATGGAACAATGTTGACTCAAGGTCTCCATGGAGCCCATTTGGCATCAACATGTACTTTATTCGTTCATTTTGTTACATTCCTCTTTTCATTTCCCGATACGTGTTTTTTTTATAAATTTTCAATTCGTTTCCAAGCATTTAGAGTACAGCCCCCCAATTCTGCTATTTATTTTCCGAAACGGATCGGCAGCGTTTCGGTATCGTTACTAATGCGGTTGTAATACAAAGAGGTAAATATTCCACTAACATTGCTTATAAAGCCGGAACGCTAACGAAACGCTCTCGGTTGGTTCAACTTCAGCTGGATATTTGTTAGCAATATTGCAAAAAACAAATATATTTTGGCTTAGTTACTTCATCATCACCAGCGTATATACGTCCCACTGCTAGGCACAGGCCTTCCTACATGGCAGAAACACATGAGGAGTTTGGGCCATAACACCACCACGCTGGCCCAATGCGGGTTGGTACTTAGTTACTTGACAGTTGTTAACTTTTGACAGTTCAAACATAGAACTATCGATGCGTTTAGGCTGCCACAAATGTTAAATATTTTGCAGAATACGAAATAATGATTAAGCCGAACGGTTCGCGTTACGCTGTTATTAGTAGAATACCAAACTGATGCGTTTTGGCTACGTTTCGATTGCGCTCAGTTACCAGAATACAAAAACGTTAAAACTTAAGCGCTTCTGATTCGTTTCAGCACCCGTACCACAATCTTGTATCGCGATCCAGTTTAGGACCTAAACTGAGTAGAATCGTTATATTCGTACTACGACGCTATCTACGACTATGACAGCGATACAGTTTAGGAACCAATACTGAACCGAGCGGAATATGAATCGCTTTTACAAATATGGTGGTAAGGCCTCAGATCTTAATAAAATAGCAGAATAGGAGGGCAGGTATTACAACATTTTTGAACTACGACGTTCTTATACCATGATGACTTTAAGACAGAAGACGCATTTCTAGCGTATTTGCCTACTTTATAAAGTAAACTCTCTAGATTTCTCTACAACACCAAAATGGCTGAAAGCAATTTAAGGTGAGCAGCGGGTAAAAGCAAATGGCTCCGCCCGCTCTTGTCATTAATATTTCATGATCTTGCCACTACTTTTTACGGACTCCCACCGACAAAAGGGCACTACTTCATCCCTTTAGTTATTTAGGAATAGGGTTGGAAGCTTCACGACATTTAGGAATACTTGGAATCGTAGCCAGTTCTAAATCTAGCGTTTACATGATCTTTACGTTTTCATCAATCGGTTTTTTATTACAATTTCCATAGTACGGTTGAAATGAAACTACTATTTTAGGCGTAATTATTCCAAGACTTTACCATATACCCTATGAGTTGAAAAGAGCAACTTTCAGTAGGATTTCAATTCTTGACTAAATGGAACAAGAGAATCTTTTTTTTTTTGTAGATTTACATATTTCGAAAATCAGTAAATGATTTGCACTGTTAGCAAGAAATCCCGTGGCACAAAGTACGATTTTGTGTGGCAAGTAAGTAATACCATCGCAATCCCAATGAAAATTTAAATAGTTAATCCTTGGGGAAAATTACACTTATACGCGGTCAAATCAAATCCTTTCTCATCAAAATTCTATAACTTTTCCTAAAGCCGCCATCGCATGGACATGCTGGAGACAACAGATGTTAATGTCGGCTACGAAACTGTAACCACACTAGATGCCTTTTCCCTTATAGAGGAACATGTGGAAAAGCTTCAAAAACGAAAATAAAAGATATCTTAATTTAATTTCAATGCGATTGTACTACCCTGAAACTTCTTGCAAGCAAATTAGGTCCCTAGCTTTAAAAGTAGTAGTAGCCAGCCCTGGATTAGGCACTCCACTATATTGCTGTTTACGGCTGAAACACACGCTCTCACTCCTAATCCAACACTTTTGCTCTTCAAGAAGTAGGGTATTTTATTTATTTAGTTCGCGTGATAAATGCGTATGTTTTGTTCAGATTTATGAGGTGGTGGAGCCACTGGGAAGTTTATTTTACTGCTGCATGATATCCTATGAATCTGGGAAGATATGGCGAGAGATGTTTCGCGAATCGACCGAGGTTATAAAATTTGAGGGTCTTGATTCTTCTGATACATTTGCTAAGTATTTATGGTTTATAATTGGTTGATTTTGGTTATGGTTTTGGATGGTGGTAACGTCGGATATAAAATTATAATGTTACATCCAATTAAACGCGAGTTAAATCTGGTAAAGTGGTTTTAGTATATGTCAATTTGAATGGGATTATTTTTAAGCAATCAACAATATGAATAACTGACATAATTCTATAAATTAATGAACATTATGATTTTACTTCAGATTTTTATGCTTTCCATACTTTGAATGTTCTACAAAGGATTCAGTGATGAAAACAAATTGTTGAAAAACCATCTGCGTTGATAAACACGCACGGAACTACCGGAGCCCTACAGCGCCACCGCCGCAGCCGTGACAGAAGCTGTGCATGCTTGCTTACTGACATCTTACTGTTAATTTATTAATTTGCTTTAGGAATTCTGCCTGAATTTATTATTCGTTGTAATTATTATGCTACAATAATAATGATTTTAAAAATTATGCCTCAACCTGTTCTGTATATACAGTTTACGTAATTTTATACCTATGACAAACAATCTTTGGCCACACAATATTATGATTAGTAACATTCTGCTTCTTGATTATTATGCGTCCATCAATCATATTTATCGTCGTGACGATTATTTCAGTCGAAGTTATGGATTTTGATTTTATGACAGTAAATTTTATGCCTATATATTAGAGGGGTAATACGTTTTCACTCCAACGCAGCTGACTCGATTCAGATAAAATTTAAACCAATGACCGACATCCATGTGCGCATCTTGGATTCTCGAATGGGTAATATCCTCGCTGTCAGTCTTCCCGTCACAATGTTGCCATGGTGGGGCTGTTGTGATGGCTAGGGTGACCAAAACTATCGATAAACGTGATCTGACTTTATGACTCGACAAAAACCGTTAAAATATTAACAAAGGAAACGCTATCAAGAGAATAAACAATTATCTATTGGTTTCACAGAAACATAGCACAATTCAGGTTTGATGCTTCTTGTAGACGTTCATGTTCAACGTTTGGTACAGTCATCCACAGAAGTGGCTGAACACTTTAGTACCATGTCACACCGATCTTGTGCACGTACTTTATTCATTCATTCATATTCATTTATTTGCATTAAATAGGGAGTACAGAGATGTCATTTTCAAAATATTAAGTACCTTATATCTATTTAGCTATTACAATAGCATGCAAATTTCGCGCGCAGAACTTATTTCATATTACAATTAAAAACATAACATTTCATAATAAAAATAAAAAACTAAAAATCAATAAATTATAAGTCAGTAAAATCATTAATTAATTATTACTTAATACATTAATAGTCACTATTTTTAAAGTTGGCAAGTCCAATAGAAATAAATAATTTTTCCGACACACAATAAAGAAGATAAGTATGTCAAAATAAAGTACATTAATCATAATTGTCATGCACAAAAACATTAATCACCGGTACCCGTTTTTCATTTACCACAATCCATAAACACCTTAATGCTATAAAAAGTATTCTCTAATAACCATTTCCGAAATGCTATCTTAAAGTACCGTATAGATGGTACCGTACCGAACCGTTCTTATAGTTGCTACCGTACTATATTGACGCTAGAGTCTTTGTGACATGGTACTAAAGTGTTCAGCTACTTCTGTGGTCGACAGTACTAAGCAAAAGCTCTTCAACCTTTAATATCGGACTCGTTCATAAAAACCCTACTCTAGCGGAGTCATCAAATCACTGTCTCCACCTCAACATCACGCACAAAGAAATTTAATAACTCGTTTCTTAATCGTACTTCTAAAACTTAGAATTCTTTGCTAGCACTCCTTCCTATAAATAAGTGAGGTTCCTTCAAAAGCGGCGTGACAAGGCATCTTATGGGCCGGCAAGGTGGAGGCGTTTCAACACAAGCTGTCTACGCATACGGACTCTTCTTACCGCTTCACATCAAGCGGTGTTGAGTCATTTGCCGTGAAAACACAAAAAAAAAACCTCCGAATTAAAAATACGGTGTACTGGTATCACAGTGGAGAAGTGCCTCTACTCAAAACATAAACCTATCATAGTTGCATAAATCATAGACAACAGGAACAATAAGACTTCAAATGTTTGTCATTTAGTCGCATTATTGCCCTGTTTTCTAATATTACAGACTGATCTCAATTAAACCATTATAGGAGTTACTCGCTACTCCAATTTATCGCGACGCATTCCTAATACCACTACAAACATGGTAACTCTAGCGACACAATATACCTTGTCACGTGTCCGGGCCGTCACGTCACAGTGACAGGTAATTTGTTCGGACACAGGGGACTCTTTCTTGTGTCGCACTTATGTTTATGACACGCGTGGATGCGGTCTATTTGTGACAGTAATAAGGTCTTGGGGGGTTACTAGTTGTGAGTATGTAGTATAAGTATATTAAGAACATAGTCCTATATGTATATTAAGTACAGTCGAGGGCACATCAAGAGTAACAGTTTGACCTTAAGGCCGCCCTTACGCCGTTCATAATAGAGGCGGCTTTCGTAGTGCAACTGTTACACAGTCGACAGCACATCATACGTAACATGACCAAAAGTCTGTACCCCTAGCACGAACATTCGAAATTTTTGGTATTGTTATCGTCTCGTCCGCTGCTGTATTAAATTTTAAGCAGCGCACCTGGTGGGCGGTGTGGAACTACCTATCGAAACTTTCCTCTCGTCATCAAGCGTGACGGTAGCATTTGTAAAGGAAACGTGACATAACAATGTCAAAGATTCGATAGCCATTCGAAAAGTCATTGATTCTTCATCGTCATCGTATAGAGTGACGAGTTTCAAAGCAGAGACGCATTTGGAATGTTCGTGCCGGGGGTATACTGATAACGTTCAAAGGAAATCAATCGAATGTTTCCAAATTTCAATTACCAATTATGTACAGTCGACAGCACATCAATCGTAACAGTTTGACTTTGACGTCGCCCTGTGTAGTGCAGTACACTCGTAATAGAGACGGCTTTCGTAGTGCAACTGATAGGCTGTCGTGTGTACCACTATGAATGTTTCATTTATATCATCGGTCTAAGTATCGTTCCTTGGGGCAGTACGGAATATTATCGAAGGCTATTCCGGCAACAATTTCTTTTAATAACATAAGTTGTATCTCCTGTCTACGATATCGCCCCTCGTGTAATTGCTTTTTTGCGTGTGTTCGGGAGATAACTTAGTTCGTGAAGTAACGAAATCGATTTAAGTAGTTAGTCTTTAAAGTTGTTGAGAAAATTCAAGACCTAAGATAAAGTGCAGGGAATTGTTTTGATTGTAAGACTGTGAAAACAATGTTTTTTTTCTATCTCGCATTAGTACAAAATAAATTGGGTAGGTATTACATTTTACTACTGATAGTATACCATGTTCTCATTTTTTCTGTCTACATTTGTTTGCTATTTAAATTCAGAAACGTTTTTGAAATAATACCTACTATCCAGAGATGTAAATCAATCAATAATTAATGACAGTGACAAATATCTATTTATACTTCAGACAACTTAAATGAATACTAATATTACAAATGCGAAAGTGTGGCTGTCTGTCTGTATGTATGTCAATCTGTTACCTCTTCACCTGAAATTTGGTATAAAGATCGTTTTGAGTCCCGGGTTAGGACATAGTCTAGTTTTTATCCTTGAAGGGGTGAAAAAAGGAGTGGAAGTTTGTATAGGAAATCAATAACCGCTAAACCGGTTTAGATGAAAATTGGCATGGAGATAGTTTTAGACCCTGGGAAGGACATAGGATACTTTTTGGCGCCATAACCGACGTCCACCAGCACAAGGAAAGGAACACGAAAAGCTCGAGAAACGGTTTTGTCTACACCGTAATGTCATTTTTGCTGGCGGACGGCCGCTAGTAAGGAGTAAACATAACTCATTTTTGTATGAGTATCATAATCTTAAATGTTATTCGGAAAGCTATACAACTTCTATTTATTTACAGAGACAGACGAGTTCCCTGTATAACGTGCAAAAGTTATCATGAAAACTTTAACAAAATCACACAAAATGGCGACAACGCAGAATTTTCACAAAACACTCGTGCCGGAAACTCGCCCGCGCCTAATGGCGGCCATCATGGCGGACTGTCATGGCCGACAGGCTACATCCGGAGCGGACTTGCAACTATTTGATAGATCACCGGATACGCTCACTTGGCGTTAGCGCGACTTGTACGAATTTATCTGCGTAACTATAACTCGGTTAGCAGTTTTGGTGATTAAATTGGAAGAAATGACATATATTGCTGTTCTATACCTAGTTAGAACATCAGTATTTGCATTTTTGCAAAACCATTCTTACTGTTGGCATATGTATTTTAGGAGAACTTAACTAAAGAAAAAAAAATTGCGTACATATTTTTACATTTGGGCATTTTACTACCGCCGTTCTTATTTCAGCCGTGAATCAGTTCGCTGTGTTTCGGATTGAAGGGAAAGGTAGCCAGTGTAATAATTACTGGGCATGGACGGCATTTCATCGTAGGCCTCAGGATGACAACGCACCCGCAATATCAAGTGATTTTCCCTTGTTATTGCAGATGTCTATGGGCAGCGGTAACCGCTTATAATCAGGTGGGCCGTCAGCTTGTTTGTCATCTAGTTGTATATAAAAAAAATGGATACTGGTAAAGTATCTCAACTTTACAAACGTCTTAAGGCAAATAATCCTGTTGTTGGCTGAGCTCACTAATAACTACGCTCATTAAAAGAAGTTCTAGTGCACAGAAAAGTACGTAAAACGATAGCCGTTTAATCAAAGACAAAGTGCCTACAATTTATTCTACAGTTGTTAGCACATCAAGCGGAACAGTTTGTCCTTGAGATCGCCCGTACTACATTCGTAATAGAGGTGGCGTTCGTAGTGCAACAGTTACACTTGAAGTGCTGTCATCTGTACGTACACCGTAAATTGCAGTTATACTTCAGATAAAAAAAACATACATTAAACAAGGGCGCTCTTCTCGCTAATTGGGGATCTCTTATCTCTTGTAGACAACATTTAGATTGACATAATAGACGTATACTTATAGCCTGTGCGATTTAAGTAGAATATAAGTGATTTCAGATGAAAAGAATATTACTGTAAAGCATATAATACTTAGAAACATAAGTAATCAAAAACAAACAAACAAATACAACACAAAGAAGTTCAGTAACTCGTTTCTTTGCCGGACTTCCAAAACTTGGAATTCTTTGCCAGCACATGTGTTCCGTCCTTCCTATAACATGGGTTCCTTCTAAAGAGACGTGAAAATCTGGCCGATTTATACTAAAATTAATATACGGTATCGCACAGATATTTTTATCGACCCACAATCTAGCGAATTCGCCAACACTAAAATAATTTATCTTTAAATTTCCACATGTCCATGGCCACCCAAACATTTCGTTGGCATAAATTCGCGTTAAATACTATTTTTTCTTAAAACTAATTCTGACAATATACAAAAGGAACCAACCAAGAACTCATCTTTTTCTTCCTAACATACTCTTTAATATCGGCATTTTTTTCTGATAATAGACAAAGCACTTCTTGAGACTTCTAAAATCATTTGAAGAAATTACACATAAATAATATTGCTGCCTTACATTACATGCTTAACTTATAAAGTCTCTTATAGAAGACAAGCACGCTGACGGCCCACCATGGTGGTAAGCGGTTACCGTCGCCTACAAACACTTGCAATAAGAAGGAAAAGAAAACTTGGCATTACAAAGCCTTACATGCCCAGTAATCAGACTGGCTACTTTACCCGCAATCCGAGACACAGCCCACTGTTTCACGGCCAAAACAGAAAAGGTGGTTACCTTCCCAGATACATACGGGCCTGCCACCTAGTTAAATTTGTTCCTTAACTTTACTGGAACAGAGAGGCTGAAAAACCAACGACGGGCGTATTGATTTTAAAATTTGACTCGAGAAGAATTACATAAAATATAAAACGTTTTTAAAACTACAGAAACTAAAGGGACAACCTTTAGCTGAGTCCCGTTTCAGGGCTCATTACGCGCGACGGCCCGATGTCCGAGCTGAATAGGGTCTAACTAGGGAATGCAAACCGGTTTAACCGAAAACCGAAAAACCGGTTTTTTCTCGATTTAATTTCTTATTTAAAAAACCGGTTTTTTTTATTAACACCGGTTTTTTCGGTTTTTTTGATGGAGTAGAATTTTGCTTATAAGAGTTAAAAAGATATGTTTCATATTCCGCCAGGTATATGTACAGGTGTAAGAACTAACAAACAAGTCTTCATTAAACATAACTAATAGACTTGATATCTAAAATTTATTATTATAATTAAATGTTATAACAACAAATTAAATCGTTTTTTTCCTTAATGTAACTCCCAACTTAACCGAACACCATCCTTAAAACCATAATTTTTTTTTTTTTTTTTATACAACTAGATGACAAACAAGCTGACGGCCCACCTGATGGTAAGCGGTTACCGCCGCCTATAGACACCTGCAATAACAAGGAAAAATCACTTGATATTGCAGGTGCGTTGTCGTCCTGGGGCCTAAGATGAAATGCCGTCCATGCCTAGTAATTACACTGGCTACCTTTCCCTTCAATCCGAAACACAGCGAACCGTTTCACGGCTGAAATAAGAAAGGCGGTGGTACCTACCCAGACGACCCTACATACGGGCCTACCACCTAGTAATTTACAATAATTATAGTTTACATAAGCGTTATTTTTAATATTTTTTATGCTATGGCAACACTGTTGAAGAAAAAGACGCCATCTTGACGGACGGACGCTGTAGCCATTTCGTTCGCGTCGGTCGTAGTCGTACTTACGTCGTTCTTCTGTGGTGTAGGTGTATGTACTGTCGCGGTCAAAAGTCCAGTGACAGTCCCACAAAACTATAGCGAAACACTTGTTAGAGACTTACGTCGTTCTACAATTGAAAACATTTGACTTACACAGTTAAACCTCGTTTATAGACAAGCGCAAAGAATATGAATCTTAAATTCGACCCTCTTATAATGACTCTTGTAGCTCATCGCCTAATGACTCAGTCTTCATGCTGTGTGTCCACGGTTCGAGTCTTATTACTAATATATATAAATGAAAATATATTATGAATATATATTTTTCGTTTTATTGTATATTTTTTAACACTGACGTGAATCCAGTACTTAAATAATTGTTATTTCGTCAACTTAATATTTTAAAACCATCTTTTCTATACTTTCCGCTTGTTGGTTATCTAATTGTATAAAAAAAAACTTTAAGACGATATTTTTACTATTTTTCAACCCACTCTCGGGTTAAGAAAATAAAAAGTATCGTCAAAATTTATTGATTAATCTATTTGATACTCTTTGCTGTTATTGAAAATTTAAAGTTTATACATAGTTAAAGACTGCAAAATGTTTCTGTTCAACTGTTAGTTAATGTAGCAAATTATTTATTTACTTATAATTATGTATTGTTGCTTCTTTATATTTTTACTGTATTGATAAATTATCTATATTTTCTTGTGATTGGATTATAAGACTTAAATTTAAATAAATGATGCCAAGAGCCCTTAAAATTTGTTTATTTTGGTTTTTATTAAAATTAAAAAAATATGCCAAAAAACCGGATTTTCCGGTTAACCGGTTTTTTTGAAAAAATCCGAAAATAAAAACCGGTTTTTAAAACAGTCCGGTTTTGCATTCGCTAGGTCTAACTGTGTAATAAGCCGATTACGATTTGTCTCACTCGGGATACTTTTGTCTAGATTTACTTTTTTCACTCGGAAAACCTGAAGAATTCCAACCAAACAAAGTTCGGGTAATGGATAGGTTTCTAAAAATATTGAACTTAACGATTTTTGGGTTGACGTCATACGCGTGATTGAAGCAGCAACTAATACAGCTGGAGTTAATAATCCTGGACATATAATAATAACTAATATTAGAGCTTTGATAATATCTTTTTCAAATGTTATTACAGATCTTGATATACAGGGACCAAATAGATACAATATTCACGCGGTACTAACCATCTGGGGTATTGTGGTATGGTAAAATGTAATTCATGATCTCATTTTGAAACAAGTAAGCATATAAAATATGTTCTTTCAGATATAAAAACTCGTAAGTATTTGATGAACCTTTTTTGCTCTCTACAAGAGGAACAATTTTATCAGTGATCGCATCATTACGTGTCATTTATTTCGGACAATGGACGTTATTACTGGACACGCAATGCGAAAACCTTAAGTAAGAACTTTTCAACCATACAAGCAATGCAAAGATATATTTTATAGTTTAGTTAATGTAGAATGTTTAATATGAAATACATACCAAAATATGTACACTTTAAGATAGTTAACATATAAATAAAAATTGTAATCAAAAATAAAAACCAACTCCAAAACAACAAAAAAAAATGTTTTAAGTTGACTCATATCCTCTAGAAACATTTTTTGAAGCCGGTGTTTTTTTTATTTTCTTTTGTTTCTGGAAACAACTTAGCACTTACTCAATAAAAAAATGTTTCTAGGGGATCGAATGAAAAAAAAGAATATATCGGAACACAAATATCGGCATAATCGGTGTACATACATAAAAAAACCATACCAACCGAATTGGGAAACTCCTCCTTTTTGAAGTCGGTAAAGAGTGGATAGCAAACCTATGATATATGGTGATGGTAGCCCATAGTTACGTGTAAAACCATGGGTATTGAAATGGGTGTTGCCCAACCTTGATGAATCAAGAGTAATCGTCAAGGGGGGGGGGGGGGGGCTAGATAGACAAATATATTATAGAAAATGCTTATTTCTACAACATAAATGCACATACTAAATTATTACCAGATCTATCGAATAACACAACAGCACCTAGGGTTACCCTAACCCTTATATCACGTGGTTACCTAGTAGGTACAACAAGTTTGTGGTTCTAATCCAATTAATTAACTAATATCTACTAGCTCAGTAATTTCGGGTTTCCACAAATTTACATTCTCTAAATTCCTACAATAGCAGTGACAAGTTAGGCAAATTGGAAAATCCAAAAACTATTTGTATAAACCACAGATGTTATACCGTCACTATTGACCCGATTCTAATAATCCGAATCGTTTGTGACTATGTCCACCTGAATTTCAAAACTTCGATGTTCAGACAATGGAATTTGCGAACTTTTAACATCTAATAAATGAGTGTGCATTTCGGATTCATTTTACTCACGGCAGCAGATCATTGAAACTTTTTAACAATTCTAGGGGCCTTGTCCGGTTTCAATAAGAGCCAATTTTAAGTAGCATAATATCGCTTGATGTGTTGTTGACTGTAAGTTTAACAGTATTTTTATTCCAGTGAATTTTTTTCCTTCCTATGGGTAAATCAAATCGGTCCATAAAATAAGGGTGTATTCGCTCACGGACTTCTTCCGAATACGATCAGGCGGTGCGTTTGCATGCTTTGTATAAAAATAACGATGGCTGTAAACACAAAACAATGAAAGAAGGATACAAAGAAAAATACATTATATAATTAACATATAAAGAAAACATTAGAAAGATACTGCTTAGTCCCAAAAAGAAATTTCTTTCAAGAGACCCGCATATGAGAGAGAGTGAAAGAAATGTAGACGAGTATGTGCCTAATTAAATAAAGTTAAAATTATTGCAGGATAAGAAATAAGTATTAGTTTAGGTTTTGGATATTGATATTATATTAAATTTGTAGACTGATTGGCTATTGATGATTCAAGACAAAAATCTTTTAATTTATATCTTCTCCACTTTCCGAAGCTTGAATCATACGGGCTCAAACAAATGAAGACGTGTGCACACGTGATCCATTCCCGCCAGGCAGTTTGTCCGCCGTCCGGCGGCGCGTCCGAGGCCATCCGTCACACGGACAGATGTTCCGGTTATTCCGACCATTTAAGGGCTGCTCGTTTCCATTTTAGGAGGAAAACGAGATAAAGGTATACATTACATTCATTATGTCTTTTCTTCTAATATTTGGGTCTTTTTTATCTTGAAGTCACGTTGATATTTATTTTTCAATTATAAATAGGGATATTGACAAAGTTTGGGTAAGTCTTCCATTTCGTGTTTAAGTGCCACTAAATAGTTACCATTATATTTAATACGAGTAAAATCCTGTATGTTCAATTCCATTCAGAATTCATCTTCAAAAGGCCAATACATGTCACGTGAAAGCTATGATGTAACCTGCTCCCAAATACTGTTAATGTAATTGTTAAGGTAATTAATGGGTTTTTCGTAATTTTTGAGATAAAATATGACTTCGAAGCTTTAGAAGTATTGTAGGGTGCCGCAGAAATCAATGGAATCATTAAGCCGTCAAGGATCAGATTCCAGACACAAATGATTTTTTAATTGTCATAGCCCTCCGGAGGGACAACGCCGCTTGACGGGTTAATAAAACAACATACCCTTAGACAACGTCTGATGCTTAGCGACAACGAAAGTCGTATACTCACATTGGTGTTTGTTGTCACGTGAATTAAGATTTAATTGCATTTTGTGTATTAAATATTATTTAAGTTCCTTTAACTACTACTAAGCGTCAAAATGACATTTTTATTTGAATATTGTCAACATCCGTATTGATGATTAGATGTAGTGGGTTTGCTTGATAGTCCTCTGACAATTACATATCGAAGTAGGTACTTATAAACTTGAGTTTGTTAATTTACGAAGTGGAATGACATAAGTTAACTTCCACGCGCCTGGAACGAGGTTAGTTAGTGAAAAATTTAGTATATGCTCTCAGTAATAATCATAAAAGATTTATCTAGACACCTTTTGCACCACTTTGCTTTTTTTAATCACCAATGCATTATGAACTCACTCACCAAACACAAATTTCAGACCACATCGATAATCTAACTAGCATCGACCGTAGCTTTTTGTATCAACGAACTAATTATCCCCTCTCTGTGAGGTGGGGGTTGATTGATCGTGGGGGGATACTTTTTACGGCGTTGCCTTGGTCCGTCACTCGTTAATATTGTTGCCTAATTGTTACCGGTTCCGAGAGGATTATTTCCTTGAGATGAACTAAGAGAATTCCCTTTAATTAAACCTCTATTAGGAGATGAATACAGCGTTGCATCGTCAATTCAAAAAAAAATATTTTTTTTATGGCAATCAAGCATATGGCCTACCTTTAACTAAATGTCTTGGCACTACCTGATGATAAGTAAGAGTCACATGCCAGCTAGTGTAGTATTCACTCACTGTTCTAGCCGCCTCCGTCTGTCAGGCTCAAAAGGTCTTTGTCCGCGCCTTTTGAAGGAACCCATGTTATAGGATATAAACACATGTCCTGGTTAATAATTCCATTGTACAGTTTAGAATTTGGACATTTGGAGCACCATGGGGTAGTATTTACAGTTAAAAAAAGCCACGCCCTTCTTGAAGTACTCCATGCTTACTCGTTTGAGAAAACCTCCACATGAAGCTCATTCCACAAGCGCCGGAGAAAACTTCTGTGTAGCCGTACAGTTCGCGACCATTTTGGTTCTAACAAGTGAGGTGCAATTGCAATGGTTGAACGCTACTTTATCGAGCAAATTTCTCGACTTTTTAAAAAAGAACACGTTTTTGGAGGTTTGTCTGTTTCTACTACTACGTTCTAATTGCAGTTTAGAGAGAATTTCGGTGTGTTCTTATTCTAATATGGGACAAAGTTCGTAACATATTTAAGAAATATGCGATATAAGTATTTTGGAGGCTTTAAAACTATCTGTTGTTTCCTTGCAATATCCAATCCATTATCCAAAACTAAAAATTTCCTGACTGGTTCAGATCATATAAAAATAAATAGTAATAACGAAAATTTATGAAGTTGCAGATCTTAGCAAAAATTTATGAAGTTGCAGGTAGATGCTTGAAGACAGAATATAAAATATGTAACGGCTTACATAGTTGACCCCACTCTTGCTCCCAGAGAAGTAAATGGGGTTTGTTAATCCATATGTAATCCTGCTTTAAAAGAACTCGGGTTATATGTAGTAGGGACACCGAAACCGGTAGTGCATTTTACTCTGGCAGAGCCTATTATACAAAATGACGAACAGCGTTTAGTGCGGATATTTAGTATATCAGCAAGGTGCAGGTGGTAGGCCATCGAATTTCTAGTTAGTAGTCCTCTGGTGAAATGCGCACGGCTGGATCAGCTCATAGCTACTTTATCAACTTTACATTCTTTTCGTGTGATACTCAAGTAAAAAGCCATAACGGATGATAGAAGAAAGAGGTAATTACCTCTAAATTCGTAATGATCACTAAACCTTGGATCCCGCCGAGACAGAACATTTGCCCTTACCTGTAACAAAAGATTAATAATAATTATTTCATGATTAGTACTTGCTTCTAAATTTAGATTCAAGAAACTCAAAGATAAAAATTATAAATTCACAAAGAGAAAAAATATTGCATTACTGCTACAATGGTTATTATTTTGATAAAATATTGTTTAATGGCAAGCGGTCATAATAATCAAGTTCTATCATCTCATCACACATCAATCTACATTGGTCAAATATTGCTTATTAGCATATAGAATGTTATGTGCTAGTTTTAAGTGAAATGTAAATGTGTCTCCAGCGTAAAGTGACGCCACGTCACGTCTCTGATATATCTGGTCATGCTATATCTAAATACGTTGCGCCGAATTAGCAGGTGGCAGAAGTAGAGTAAGAAATGCCTAATGAAATACAGGTCTGGAAAAACCTAGCCTAAGTGTAAAAAGTAATTTTTAAGTAAAGTAATGATGCCATAAACGTGTACTGCAGCCAATATGTTGACAAGTTTTTAAATATGGACCCGAAAAAACTGCCTGATAAATTCAGTGATAGTACATTTCCGACGTTGTATAAAATGTAATCTAATCCAATAACGGCTTGCATTATTTGTCTCCAATGCTGTTTATTATAACACTTTAAAATTACAATTGATGGTTTTACTATTACTATACCTATTTGTTGCAATGACCATGACTTTAACGCTCATTGAAAAGAATTGATTATTCAAAGGATGGGTGTCCCTTCATCAGCCTTTTTCCGCTTCGAGTCCCACGTGCATTACCCAATTCAACGCTTAGATCCATATTCTGTTTCGCGTGAAACTGTCTGTTAATATCATCTAGCAGTTTCTTTTCTCTCTACAATGCCTCTTGGGGATTTAGAAAAGGTTCGGCCTTTCTCTTCTCCATATTAAACGCATTATTTACGTTAGTTCTTGTTAAAGAACTTTCAACTATTCGTGTTTCAAATAAGTAAATAATCATAAAATGTGTTCACGTTCAATCAAATAATACTGAAAGAATATCCACTTAAATCAACATCAATAAAATGAAACTCAAATAAAAGCTCTTTTATGTAGGTATTTTTTCATTTATTCCACAAATATTAGAGCCAGGGAATCTAAATAAAGGAATACTTAATTTTGTACATGCAAAAAAATATTTCAATCTGACTATGTCTTGACCAGTAGCATATTAATCAACGGATTTAATGGCATAACTGATGAACAGAGACTCTACATAGGTGTCTACAACTTAATGCAAGTAAAGATATTTGATTCTGATACATTAGGATCACAAATATAAATATCACATTGATTCTAATTCCGTTAATAGACCTAAATTTAAACCAGGGAAGATCCCAATGAATCAAAGTGCACTATAACTTGGTCATGGACCTAAATTGCTACTATTATGTTTTCTCTGATCAATATACGAGGGCAAATCATTTAATAAAACTCGTCTCTCTTTTCTCTTCTAATAAAGACCAAAGACAATAACCAGAAGTGTAAGCTGGAATTTCTTTTTGGAAGACACTTTATACAAAATGAGACAGATAAAGCTACCACAGGCTCAACAGTAAGCAAAGCATGTACGTGTGGTGTGATGGCTTTTGTATTACAAGAATCTATAGTTTTCACATCTTACGAAGGGTCGTAAGCCTCTTTGCAATAAAAAGGCCTGTACCGCGTATAGCCTCAACTGTGTGCGTTAAATAATCCAATTTTTACGAGCTGAGCTATGTCAGCAATTTTGCTCATGATGTATTAAATGAGGCGATTTTAATGTATATTTCGTGGCTGGAAATAGACTGTTTAAAATAAGGTGACGTTGATAAATTTGTTCATTTCTCTTTAGTTGTACATGAAATTATGAACGATTTAAAGAACGATATTTCAAATGAGATTAATAACAAACCGTATTTGGTACGAAACATAAACTAACTAGCTTTAATACCTTCGCATTCTGCATAGTTCTTACGATCCTCAACCATGGGGAATGGACGAAGAATAAATATACACGCATGTTGTCAAACCTGTATACCTACTATAAACGTTTCTAACAATAAAATAAAATATATCAACCGTTAAGCCATGTCCTGTGTGCCGATACTTCTCGTCAATTTGCTCGCTCGTCCATGCCGGGTTCGTTAAATTTTATTCGCCTGTATCTACCGGCGAAAATGTTTAAAGTTTTCACCGATCGTTTGCTGATAAAGTGCCCGGCGAATTGTATCATTTTGTTCGTTAATTAACAATTTTTAAGATATGCAACGGTTGAAAGATACAGGTTAATTTTGATTAAGCCTCTACGTATTATAATAGATAAGAACTGATATAATTTCCAATATTTAACGAAAAATATTATTGAAATAAAAAGACCATTTCCATCCACCAATCATCAAAATTGACAAGGATCCAAAACTTCACTTTAAATGAGATCTATAAACTTTAACCAAAGTTGAACAACATTATTACGGGATACTTATGTATTCTGACGATCCACTTGGAGCCGTGGCAAGATCCACGAGATATCAAGGTACTAAATTCGAGTTTGTAAAATATCTGTAGGTACTTGGAAAAGGTAGTTCTACCTACCAGGAAAGGCAGACATCAGTGTAGTTGCAAATATCTTAATTAATATTTTAATTAATGGGCGGTGTTCAATTAAATTAAGCAAGTTTGGCAGCGTCAAGCTAATGAAGTTAGTAACATACTTAACTTACACTAATATAATAAAGACGTAAAGTTTGAAAGTTAGGATGTAGGAGGTGATCTCCGAAGGTACTCAATCAATTTTAAACACTTCTCTATGCGGGCAAAGCCGCGGGCACACTAACTACTTTCCCAAATATTTTGTATACGAAGCAAGGCTAATGAATGAATAATGAATTAATGACTCAACAACTCCTAATGAAAAGCTGTAAGAAGAGTCTACACTGCTATAGCCACCTCCACTTTGTCGGCGTATGATCTACCTTTTCACGCCTCATTTAAAGGAAGGAACCCATGTAATAGGAAAGAGGAAACACATAAAGAGTTTCAGGATTCAACAGTAATACAAAGTTACTGAATTTCTTTTTGCATGATTTTGAGGTAGCCAAAAAGCAATGAGGAGGGCTATACTTGGTGTTTCTTTGCGTAATTGAATCATAAATGATGAGATCCGCAAGAGAAATAAGGTCGCTGACATAGCCCAAAGAATTGCGAGTCTCAAGTGGCAGTGGGCAGACCACATTGCAAGGAGGACTGACGGCCGTTGGGGCGGAAAAGTCCTCGAGTAGCGGCCGCGTACCGGGAGACGCAGCGTTGGTAGACCCCCCACAAAGTGAACCGATGATCTGGTGATGGACGCGGGAAGCCGATGGATGAGAGCAGCGCAGGACCGATCAGTTTGGAGATCCTTGGGGGAGGCCTATGGCCAGTAGTGGGCGTCTCTCGGCTGATATGATGATGATTTTGAGGTGGAGACAGTGAATTGATGACTCCGAAGACTGCCACGTGTGGTCCTTAATAGGAAAGGATAGTTGATAGTACTTGAATAGGTTTTAATAGGGTTGGCAACGCGCAAGTGTGTGTGTATGGACGCTTGCAACCCTGGTGTTGCAAGCGTCCATAGACTAAGATAACCGCTTATCATCAGGTCGATCGTTTACTTGACTTCTTAGTGTAAATAAAACTAATATACAAGTAAATATGTAAGAATGTTTTTCTTTATACTACAGGTTTGTTGTCATTCTGGAGACAGGAGACGTTAATTTGGACTACCTTTCCCTACAAAGCTTCATACTGAAACCACAGAATACATAACAGCTGAAACGCAGGAAACTGCTGCTGAATTAGGAACCTACCACCTCTAACAAACTAGTGCTAATATAATAGATATATAAGGAACACATGCACATTATAAAATACGCAGAGATAATACAGATAGACGGTTGGAATATTATCAATAACAAAATCAGGGTAAAAAGAAAATCTACGCCAGGAATTTAGTTCAGTTCAAAACCACTAGAATCCGATCAATAATAATTTGCTATGCTTTTAGCCGTAGAGTTAAAGGTCTGGGGTTTTCTCTCGCTAAAAAGAACAAGGGAGCAATAATTCCAACTTGTTTTAAAACTTTCCGGCACTAATGACCAAGTTAATGGCCGCTAATATCCGATAAGCAACGGCATTACTTTTTAATGAGTTTTAATAGGGTTGTCTTGTATGTGTAGGATTTTTTTGTATACCAAAAGAAAATAAACAAGCGTTTGGTCTGTATAATGATAAAAACCTGGTTTCAGCTGCCACATGACATGAGGACCGATAATATGGCGGTAGCTTTTTTGGAGGAAGGCGGATCATAAACGACTGGAAAGCAAACACTCTTGTGACGGAGGTATCGTTCTTCATTAAAGAGATATTAGTGTGTTGCTTACTGCATAATTATTGTGATTATTGATAAGCAGGCTGAGTTACATCAGATTTAAACCTCTACCTAAAATGCTATCACCATCTCAAATTGTTAGAGGCGATGGTGAACAGTCATTGTCTAGTGCTACTGTTTGGTTAAGTTTAAACGTTACTAACGCGTCTGCGTTTACCGACTGTGATTTCAATTGGTGTAAACAAGTAAAAGACGAACCCATTTTCACTACAGCGAAAAAACTTTTTTTTTCGTTTAAATCATATCTTTTGTCTTTTGGTAAACTAATTGTAAAGACCCCAAGACCCCAAGGAAGAAATAGCATAGACTTATGAAACCTTACACAAATTGTTGTCGATATTCCATATCTTTAATATTAACAAAAAAGAACGGCCTTTACGACCAACTACAACCCACTAAATCTATTGCGCCTAAGCCACCTTCAGCATAATACTTGTAAGTATACTATGTATACGGCCTCCCATTTAGATGGACAGACGACCTGGACAGGGTCGCGAGGAGCCGTTGTATGCAGGATGCGCAGAACCGTTTCATTTGGAAATCGATGGGGGACGCCTTTGTTCAGCAGTGAACATCATAGATGATTTATGATTATATGTATATGCTCGTGTACGCCAAATGAAATAAACGTCAAAAGTATGATTTTCTGGAATCAGATACTTACTGCTTTTTGACGGCTGATTCACGGCTGAGACACAAAATGCTTTAAAATTAAGAACATTAAAATATGTTTAATTTGATCTGCAGGTTTGCAGTTTCGATAACGCTAATACAAAGTACTAAAAGCGCGAGATAACTGACCTCCTTATTCATTATTCAGCTCGCGGGCCCACATATATCTTGTGTGGTTTATTATTATTACTTCAGGATTCAGCATATTACGAGATTTTCAAAGGTCATCATGTACGTAAATTTAAAAAGGCTATTATGATTTGAATTACGTAAGGTAAAGGTGAGATAAGCGCCTACCAGTTAAATGTATATTCAGCCACCCACTTCTGCCGTCCCTAAAAATTTACACGTCGTATTGACTATTATGGTGAGGATTATATGATTTATTATTATTTACACTTAGCGTAATCTGTATTTGTAATTTGTAATCTGTAATAATCTGTTTGTGTTAGATGTTAGATTTTCAGCCGGTCTTATTAAATATTTCAGTGTTTCCAGATCAAGTGGAACATTTTTTATAAACATGTACCTACCATGTCAAAAAGGAGGAGTTTCTCAATTCGGTAGGTAATTTTTTAGATATGTACTCCAATTACGCCGAGATTTCTGATCTGATTTATGTGATTATTTTTTTGTTGGATGCGGAATAATTGTCATTTGGTCCCATAAAAATTTATTTAAAATCGATTGGGTACTTTTATTTATAAATCAAAATAACTGGAATATTTCACTCGTTTCTATGTATACGTACTTAATTGTTTTTTTAATTTCCTATGATTTTTTAAGAGACACGATACGATAGTAGGAAACAATATATATACTGACTGTCAACCATCTAGCTTTGACCTTACAAAATATTCACTTAAATTGTAAAATTTTTTTTTTACAAAAATAAAAACTGACTTCAAAACAATAAAAAAGATAATATAATTATTTTTTTGTTTCTAATGTAGAAATGATACAATGCTTGTGCAGTAAAGTTAAAGTAAACATTACAACATCATAAAATCTTTAATTGTATAACAGTAATCCAGAAAAAAAAGTTTATATAAAACAGTAAAAGCATAACAAGCAAAAGCATATGGCCTGCTTGTTAGATTCGCACGTAAAGTAACCACAAGACACACCGCCACAAAGGCTACATTTGATAGCTGGAGAATTTTTCTAAACGTGCGAAACATTATTTTTGCCTTCCCACCGCTTTGAGGGGTAAAGTTAAAGTTAAGCTTTGAATGAGAAGCAACGCAAGAAACACCCTCAGATTTCCAACATAAATAATGAACACCGTCTAATTTTAGAGGAACCTCTAAAATCCGCGGTAAAACATGAACTAAGTATAATAAATAACTCTCTAAATAACATCAAACCCTTGAATCATTTCTCAGTTAGAATGAAAAACGTGATGAGATTCCAATCCAGGCAAGGACCTCAAAGATACCATAACCATCCTTAATTAAGGTACAGTCGACTGCCCATCAAGCGTAACAGTTTGAACGAAAACCTTCCTTACTCTATTCGTAATAGAGGCGGCTTTCGTAGTGCAACTGTAACATTTGATGTGGTGGTAATCTAAACTTAGACAACGCGACACGTGATTAGACATTGGCCAAGTCTCGTGATATAGTGTTGGGGAAAGACGTAGAAGAAAAAAAAAGGAATGTTAACGGGGCTTACAACAAATGACGTGTCCTCGAACTTCTTCGTATTTCTGGAAATTTTATGTTTTGACTCCGAATTGGACCCAACGCGCCTAAAGGGTGTCTTTGGCGTACTTCCAAAACTTAGACTACTTTGCCAGTACAGGTGTTAAGTCATTTGCCGTGCTTTGTAAGAAAAATGTGAAAAGTCGTGTCCTACCTATCCTAGGGTAGAATGCGTATCCATAAACTTTCAAAAGCCCTATTTCCCGTTTCCATCAGCACAAGACTTCCTCGACGAGCTCTAGTCTAGTCTGGCCTGGCTATGGACCTTACAACACGGAAAATTAGCGTCATTTGGCTGCAATCTTTACTGTACCATACAGGGCCTATAATAATGTGATAGCTTTAAGCCTTTCTTCGGAAAGGAATCCCATTACAGACCTACCCTCCGCTGGCTAAGCCGTGGATGTTGCCTTGCGCTAATAGAACTGGGCATACACTGAATCTCCACGGTAATTCCACTACCCTTCGCGGGGAAGCCTGGGTTCTGGCGTAGCAATTTTACTGGTCCCCCCTCAACAGATAACTTTAAGCCTAATATTTTCTCATCCCATGTAACTTGCATCCCATGTAACATGCACCTCAATCTTACAGAAGATTGACCATTGTCAATCTTCTGTAAGATTGAGGTGCATCACCCGACGACAAGACTCTTAATACTTCTTCTTTAAATTGATAACACAACACTACCAACCAAAACAACACTAATAATAAAAACCTAAAACACATGTAAAATGAAAAAGCTCATTTTCTTTTACTGCAAGCGGTTATTAATAAATTGCAATTTTATTTGGAAAATTTCGATATGAACTCCGTTTAATTGAGTCGTTGGGGCAAAAAGGCTATCGCATTACTTGTCCAAACCTCGCCTGTTTGTTGTGATTCTATTCGTTTTTCGAACTGGCAATTACTGCATCGTCTGTAAGAGTAATCCTATCTAATGAAAATACGCCTTCAGTTTTAGCACAGTGAGTTTAATTTCAATAAGCCCCGGAATTCTCAGACATGTTTTAGGAATGTTATCGTTGACAGCGTCTAAGTTTAATGTTATGTAAAATTTTATGATATTTGGTAATTAAACCAAACGTGTGCCTAGATAGCTAGAATGAAAATTAAATATTCGATAATGCAACGGATTGTGAAGAAAATGTGTAATTTTTAGATATAAATGCTCAAAGCAATTTTGAATCATCAAATTAATTCATATTGCATATTTCCGTAATGAATTAATAAATAACAACTCTGATAATTACCTACGTAGCATGTCCGTAATAACATCTGAGAACCAGTGAACCAATGTGAAATACGGTAATAAAATTTCACGATGCATGATTCCTATACACAAATTGATTATTAAGGAATCGTTAACGGGAAATATAACATTTTATCGATGACCATTTGAGTGGATGAAGTGTTCTATAGAACACCAGTAGAAATAAGTAGTGTCTATCATTTCCATTTAAGCATAATCAATTTAAACAAGGGTGGAAAAATGTAACTATCCTGTAAAAACCAAAAGAAAGGGCAAAGGAAACGAGTTGCCCTGCGCCAAATATAATGTTTTCTCAATTGTGCGACCTCACTCAGCAAGAACTGAAGACTATAAAGCAATGTTAATGAGCTGCGATCTCCTGTGAGGTGGCGGTGCTACCCAAGACCTCCCAATATTCGAGTGGTAAATACCACCATGCTCTTCTTCTCTTTAAATTGAAATGGGACTAAGCTGGTAATATACTGATTTGAACACAAAAACATTATCAAAATAGTCTACATTTGACGGAGATGAGGTTTTTTATATGAATGTATAGGCAGGCAGGCCATGACCACAATCTCACCTGATGTTAAGGGCCGATGTGGTCGACGGTGCTACGGGCTTAGCTAGTAATTTCCTATTCACTTTAGACTTGAAGAGCTCAAAGTTGTATCGCTCGGGGAAAACATCAGGAGGCAGGGAATTCCACTCCTTTACTGTACGCGTTATAATAACAGTACTGGCGAAGCGTTGCGGATGAGTGGAACATCTACAACGTAAGGTTGATGGCCAATTGACGCCTGGATCCTCGATGATAGAAAGGGGCACGTGGAATCAAATCGTGCAGCTTGTTTGCACACTAATCGAAGTGTAACCTATACAAAAATTACAAACGACTCCAAAAAAATGAAAAGGATGAAATAATTAAATTTACATAGGTACACATCTCATCACCTAGAAACATATTTTTTGGAGTCGGTGCTCGCGTACTATTATTTTTGGAAACAACTTAGCATAACTTTCTAAGGTCAAAGCTAGATGGGTGACCGTCAGCTTACAGTGTTTCCAACTATCGTATCGTTTTACTAAAAACTCATTGGAAAGCATAAGTGTGAAAACCCGAATAGCCTAAATCACTAATTACTCTTAAAAAGAACATATTTAAATCTAGGCTTTTATATTCATAAGATCCTTCACGTAATTATCTAAGCTTTATTTAACAGTTACATAATTGCTAAAAGCCACAACTAATTTCATTTACTTGTAGTCTATTCCTCTAGCTCTAGTTTTAGTTATCCTTAATTAGAGTCCTAAGGGCGGCGTATTAATCAACGACGAGATCCCGTAGGAGGCTCCAGCAAGTCTATGACGACAGATCAACAAAAAATGCCGTGTAAAACTCCGCTTTTAAAACATTCCCGAAGGATGGTCCTTCGAGCTAGATCATTCAACTTTTTTTATGGATAAAATGAAACCTGAGTTATAATGAATGTTGTCATTTTGGGGTTTGAATAAACAATGATGAATTAACTTTGTTTTTAAAGTTATATTTTATTATTAGTTTTAGTCCAAAATAATTAGAGGCATATTGTTATATGTTAATATAGGTCTGCTGTAAACATCAAAACGCAATATTACTCAACTGAGAAATTCAACTCTTTCGAGTCGAAAATCAATTATTCTCCCCCTCAAATATTCACACAATTTACGATTCATAGACACTAACAATTCCAGTCTTTCCCAGTTCTGTTATACAAGTCTATTTTAGTTATTTAGTGTTAGACAACGGTATTACTATCTTCCATCTTCAAACATTTTAAATAAAAATAATTATACAACAATCTACCTATTTGCACGTAACAGTATTAGTACTAACTATATCTTCCATCAAAACAGATACTCGATATTCAATTAAAAAGCACCTTTGATGTATGTACTATTTTATTAAAGTAGTACTTATTTAATTAATACATTCATTTAAGTTTTCATTACATACCCGCTTTTCATAATACATTTAAAAAACGCACCCAGCAAACACATTCATTATTAACAAATATAACTCTTTTGTCTTATTCCTCCTTGAATAACAGTCAAAATTACTCAAAATTAGTCTCAAGCCTTTGGGTATGTAATGTCCAGACTGAAGCTAGTTGTTAATTGCGAGCTCTCCGACGGGATATAAATCAATGTCGGTTCCCTTGGGGACTTAAAAGCTACGGCTGACTGCAACAAGTTTAAGAAATTGGTCTCCTATTCCAGTTTTATTCAGCATCATCCACTGGGAGACAGTTTAATCAATGCTGTTCATCAAGAGACTGTCTTAGTTAAATCATTGTGATTGTGGCTAAATATGGTTTTCTTACCAGTTTATTTCATTCAGCTTTATACAAACTTTAGTAATTATTTTTTGAGATTTTTTTTACATCGTTGACATCGAAGCTGTAATAAAAATAGATAAGTCTCACACAGTTTACCTCAATAGGCATACAATATACTATATTATGCTAAGAACAATTTAACTTCATACCAAAGAATTCCTTCAGACCATAGAAACAATTATCTACCAGAATCTTTCAAGTTTAACCTAAACTGACGCAATCAAGGTGGTTATAATACTCAAACACGCCCTTTACAGGTCGACAACGCGTGAGTAGTTACATGGATCTGTCATTTAAAGGTTAAATGTGTCTTGATCCTGGTGTATCACTCATACTTATACTTTAGTTATAAATGCGGCAATCACGGCAGAACAGCTGCTGAACGGATCTAAATGAAATTTGGAGACTTTTTTTCTGAGAATGCGTTTCCATGGAATAACGATGACGAAATCGCGGGCAGAAACTAGTAATCAATAGGCTTCCGTAACCGCTTACCAATAATACCAATGACACTTACCATCAGGCGGGACATAATACTTGCTAGTCATGCTCGTTGCGTAGGATAATATATTTCATGTTATTATTTCTCAGCGTTATTCGAATATCAATCATGATAAGGGTTTGGAACGTTAATGTTATAATTTCAACATTTTCAGTTTAAATTTCAACGCTGAATTCCAGTGGTTCTAAATCTGATTGTGTTCAGTACAAAGCCAGGTTGCCAGGTATCCATCAAATTTCACGGGCGGTGAGGTAAATGAGTTTCAGCACAACCGCGATCCAATTAAACAAATCTAATTGATTCTGCGACGGTCCCGGCGAAATCTCTGTTGAAACCACAAGCGGGTATTTGTTTATACTTATGAATAAGCTTTCTTCGCTCTATTTCAGTAATATAAGTTTTTAAATTTGATAAGGTAGCTGATTATGTGCCCTTCGTTTGAGGTCTAACTTCTTTGACGGAACCATTAATGTTAAGATTACCATCCCCAACATCAGTACTTCTTCGTGCACGCTAAGCCGTTGGTCTCTTTTGTTGGTTGTTACTGTAACCTTTTTAATCCAGCAACCTGCATTGCGCCAGCATGGGTGTTTCTCCCCTTTAGAAAGGCATATGCCCAGCAGTGGGACGATGGGCTTGATGATGGTGATAAAATCGTATTAATTTCGGAATGCTACCTTATTACAAGCTACGGTCGGATTCTGATATCAATAATTTACCTGGTAGACCCAACCCAAGTGTTTATTCAGATCTCTAGAGTGCATTTAAGTTAGATAATGAAGAATTATGAGGGTTTTATGTTTAAAAGCAATTTATTTGGCAATTTAAGGTTTTTTCCCAGCTAAACTCGCTTTATGATACTTAGTAGTAAATTAAGCAAATCCCAGACGAAGTCAAGGCGAAAGAAGTGGGAGATATGACTGAAGAATTTTAATTATACCTACACGTAATGATTTTCACACCGACACACAACATATTCAACCGTAGATATTGCTAATAATATACACCTTTGCCTTCTCACGCCTCTTTTGAATTATAATTTATTTTAGCTACAGTGGAATAGGCAGAAGTTGCAATTAAAAAATCTTACAGCAAACAGTACATGTATAAATGTAGATGTTTGGTTATATAGGGACAATAAGGAGATGAAGACAAAAGGAAATATGAATAGACTGTGCGGTGAAATGACTAAGGCATGTTGCGCAGACCCTTATTATAATTCGGAACAGGCAGAGCAAATATAAAGTGTTTATTGCTGCATTTCCCCGTACCTTTCATTTGATATGGACCTTGATATTATTTTTATGTTGCAAATGTATCACTTGGTTAAGTTAAATTTTGAAACTGAATTTACATATTCCTATCACTCCTCTGATTTCCTCTCCTATTCTCTTTTCGTGCATACTGTTTGGTAAAGGAATTCTCCGCCAAAATGTATCATGGGAGCTCGCACATTGGATTGTATCAAACATCTTGTAAAAATAATTTTTAACCATTATTTCATTAGCTGTTTTTTCTTCCTTTAAATACATACACATTCTATATCATCTTTCAAATTCTTGCATCCTATCTACGTTCTCCTTCTTCGTAATATTTAGTAGTTAGGTTGCCTGGTAGATATTGTTTTTTAGCAACAACAAGAAAAAATTGTACTGTTTTTGTGTTTGTAGCTTTGTGTTGTTAATTTTGTTTCTTTGTGCATTAAAGAATTATTTGTGTGTTAAGAAAATAAACTAACCAGTGTTGATTAGAAACAAACAGACTTGTGTCTAATCGGTGCAGCACTTATTAAAACGAAGCAAAATAAAACACGTGCTCTTATAGTGTCTTAGTATAGAGAAGTCTCATTGGTCTAAAGCACCTGGCTCGGGCCTTAATGAGTGCAGAGTGAAGTCGAGTCGCTAATGAGATTTGTGTCAACGTGTGCGATACGTTTGTTGCTTTCAACGGATAATTGTGTTGGGACACTATCGCTGTAGCCTTCTATATTGTGTCGGATGCTTTTTAGTAAATTGAGAACACTAGGTGTGGATACGATGGCAACGCGAGCAAAACGCGTTTGTTAATTAAAATACCAGATGATATCTCATTTTACGAACCGTTCCAAGTTGATGGGGGAGGCCTTTGGTTAGCTATGGAAATTATAGGCTGATATGATGATGACATTTAGGAGGTGGTGGGTAATGGTAACCAATTAGGTACTCAACAGTTTTCAAGTCCAAATTTTGCCTGTCATTCCCTACACAAGAATGAAGGTTCTTTCGTAGATATGTTTAACTCAAGTAGACCTCTTCAAACAAATTTAATTAAACCTTTACATGAAAGCACGGGATACATAAATCCAAACAAAACTGAACTCTAAAAACTGCTCATTAAAGATAACCTTTGATCCAACCTGCAGAAGTACAGAGCAAACAGGATCAAAATATCAGGTTTAAAGTAAAGTAAGGGTACCTTATGCACTTAAATTAAGAGGGCATTCAATGATGGTGTATATTAATTAACAACCCCATTGGAGAAGTGCCACTTATATCTTGAAGGGAGGCAAAACCCTTATTTGTCTCCGAACCGTGGTGCAATGACTCTTATCAGCTTCATATTCTAAAGTTGATATAGTATTATGATATGTCCATGCTAGTGTGATTCCACATAAAAATACCTGAAATTAACGATGATTTTCTTATAGAGATAAGTCTACCCTTGCTAAGTTCTTACATGTAATAAAGATTGTATCAAAGGTCGAAGCAAATAAGCAAAGAAATGAAGAATTAACAAAATAAATAGATAGAATCAAACTCATAAACAGTCTCGTATTAAAACTGGATAAGGTAGATTGAGGAGCTTCGGTGGCGTAGTGGTTTGAGCGCTCTAGTTTCGATTACGAAAACAAAGCAACTTTCGCCATGGTCGGTCCCGGGATGGGTCAATCAAATTTATAATCTCGAGCTCCTCCGTGCTTCGGAAACCGTTGGTCCAGGTTGCGAATGCAACCGCTTAAACCCAACAACGCGCTTTGGGCCAGCGTGGTGGTGTTATCGCCCAAACGCCTCAGGTGCTTCTCCCATATAGGTAGGCCTGTGCCCAGCAGTGGGACGTATATAGTCTGATGATAAAGGTAGATATAGTTCAGTGTCAAAATTGTCTGCTACTGCCTGTACATGATTCTCTAATTCCGTTGCTTCCGAGAAGACTGATCTAATGTTATTGATACCAATTATCTATTGCGTTTTATTTTCATTGGCCTTAGTTATTTAAGAAATAATATTCATGTGATCATTGATATTCATTTTTTGCACTTAAATAAAAACACCAAAAACAATGATGGAATATAAACTGTATTGCCATCCGTATAGCAGAAATACAACAAAGCAAATTAAATTGCATGCGGCTGCGCAAAAACGATCAAAAATTCAAATAAACAAAAAATACTGAAATATTAATTAACAGAGGTAACGTTATACAGAACGTTTAATTTGATAAAACTTTTTGACGGCTGCACTGCAATGCAAGTATGTTAAACTCCTCGATAGAGAAAAACCGCAATAAGAGACATAGGGAATAGTGGAATTTTCCACAACTCACAGTAAGTTGCAGCTAAAACACTAATTTATAGTTAAGAACCTGCGGTTTTTAATAATTTAAAAGAATTTTTTAACACACAGTATAAGTATACCACTTACCATCACCGTACACGTACGCTTGTTTCCAGGCTTGTCGTGAACAAAAATAATAATATTAAAATACCACATCAACAGGCATTATACGAAGTAAAATCTGCGAGTTGTTGTAAAGCTCCGTGTTCAATACAAAATACATTTCCTTCAATCCAGACTTAGTCCAATTAAGCATGATCGACGTCTGAAAGCGCTCGTCCTCGTAGTGACGAGATTTAGGCCAGCCGTGGCCCGTGATGTAACAAGCACTTTAGTACTTATCGTAAATTAGCAGAATCTTGGGCATGTGTCTCCAGAGGGATAATTAGCAACGGTACTGTTGATATTGCTAACGGGACTCACTTAAAAACACATTTGCTTCGAAATTAGGGGGAAACTTTCAATAGAACAAACGAAATTGTATTTGTTTATGTACAAAGACTTGATTGATTGATTGTTTGTGGTTTTGTGCGGAACTAGATTATTGTGAGCATTAGTTATTTTTAGCACAATAACGGTCGGATACGGAAAAGCTACTTAACATTTCATAAGCTTCAATATTTTAAGCGAGCCCCAGTTTTGGTCTGTCACAGAACTATGAATCACCATTTTCTGCACTATCACGCATATCAATACAGTTATAGAAATATATATATTACCAAAGGTAACATCAACAATCGCATAATAATATTACCTTTAGGCAAAATAAAATGAAGCAACTTTATAACGTTAGCCCGATTCAAATCTGAGTATTCTGAGTACAGTGTCAGCATATTTACTAAGTATTTACAAAATTAACACCACATAGACATCAAAGAGATAAAGGATCGCTTTTATGTATTTAAATACAATAAAATCACAACTTAAAATATATGTGACCAAATTGCATTTACAAGAATGAATGAATGAATGTAATGTTATTTGGAGCATATAAATACAAGAGATATTATTATTTAGGTAGATATAAGTATTACAAGTAAACAGGACCCTACAGTACTACTGATCAAGTCAGCTGTATACATATAGCAGAAATGCCACTCGAAATCCAGTGCAATTAAGCAAAAAGAATTTATCACACTAGCAACAGCTACTGGCCTAGATAGTAGCTAGATTCAACTACAAATTTGTATACAGTTGAAGAGAATACTGCAGAATATTCCATTCCTACAAAACACAACACCGATGAATATGTCACAATTTGATGCCTTGAAAGTCAGAGCAAGAGCAGCCCCGTTTGTGAAACAAAACAATGAATAGGCATATATCCAATTGTCAGTGTTGGAGCTTGGAGACGTACCAATTAGTTCCATTCAACCGCCAGGCTAGCACGCCACTGGTTATTTCATCTTTGATGAATAGATGTAGATCAAAAGAAAAGCTGGAAAGCAAAAACATATACGGAATATGGCATAAAATAATCCATTTGATACGGTGTTTTTTAGATTCATGTGATGTGAAATCTATTATGTTACAATTGGCTTGATGTTGGTTGTTTATTTTCTAAGCAGTAGGTATAAATGCTAGTATAATATCCTTAGGTATTCGGCTGTCAATTTAATTAAGGCAAAATTTATTCATGTCCTAGTGACGGCCCGCGGTTCCAACCGCGTGGGTGTCGGTTATCTCTCCAAAAAGTAACCTATGTCCTTCCCAGGGTCTCAAACTAGCTCTATACCAAATTTCATTTAAACCTGTTCAGTAGTTAATGCGTGAAGAGGTAACAGACGGGCAGACATACCCTTAATATTGGTGCGTGATAATTGTGAAGATAAGAGATGTCCATGATTCCCAAGACCTGTACTTACAGTGGGTTCCTTTCCCATCCCGTGCCACGGCTAGGTCTAAATTCTTTAAACGGTAGTCTACTGTTGAAAAAGAATTTAGGAAAATTCCGCTACATTTTTGGATACCGATCCTCGATCATTCATTCTGAAGTGTTATATTGTGGTACTAGGTGGTAGGCCCGTATGTAGTGTTGTCTGGGTAGATACCACTGCCTTTCCAATTACAACCGTAAAACAGTTCGCTGTGTTTCGGATTGAAGGAAAAGGTAAGCCAGTTTGATTATTGGGCCATGGAAGGCATTTCATCTTAGGCTTCAGTAGTAAAACGAACCTGCAATACTAAGTGATTTTGTAGGAGAACCACCTTAATGGCAAAATACTTGCTACCTAAACATTAAGCGAAACTTTCCGCCAAAACTGCGATTTTGTGTCAATTTGCGCTGGCCCTCACCACGGTAGCGGGCTATACCTAGAATCCCGGGACACGGGCAACAAATCAATCGAGCGAATTCGCACGGATACGGATACAGGACAATTAGATCCGTTATCCGTGGAGTTGTGGAATTATTTATGCACTGCGCGAGGTTCCATTAGCTTTAATGGCGACGGAGGATTTGCGATGTGACAATTTGACGTGCAAAACGAATTTATGAGATAAACCGCCATTAATCATTGATTTGACAGTGTTGATCTGTTAGAGAATACATATTTACTTCGTCCCATTATCAGTAATAAGCCGCTGTCGTAACTCGAAACAGTACAATTGTACCTAGCATTTTATCGCAGCGTGACGTGACGAATAGTAAAGATGAAAATTCGGAAAACTTTTCGTGGTAGCCTTACTGATCTTAAGACGTAGTTTGGGAATGTCATTTAATACAATAACGTTCCTCAATGCGCTCCTTTAGAGCCTGATTCAGTTGAGTAATGTTTTTAATACGAACCCTGAATTAATTTACATGAGACTACCTAGTACAATATCGTCGGCCATCAGCAAACTCCTGAAGGAATGCAATATGCACGGCACGAGGGAGTAAGCGCTAATATAGATGACATAACACGACTTCTTGGGACCACGATATTATAATTCTATCATAATAGTACCTAAATTAAGTTATACTATTTCATCTTGTAAATAAATATTACTGGCAAGGTGCAGGCGGCCAGAACAGTGTGCATAGAGCACTTGCTGTCTTTGCATATTCGAACTCTTCGTGTTGGGTAAATTGCAGTGCTTTGTATTTATAAAAAAACTTTTTAAAATGATTTAAAGGATCTATTACTTGGTCAACTTGAACAATAAAATTTAAATACGTTCAACCTGGCAAGCAGCAAACTCCAGACGCAATTGATTTTTCAATTCTCATAGACTCCCGGGAGTCTAACGCTGCGTATCTAATGAGGAATTAAATACCGTCAAATTCATACTACAACTGTCAATTTAGTATAATAAGCATGTTTATTTTATGCCACCTAAAAATGGACCAGATTTGAATAAGTAAAAACGAAAAAAAAAGACTTAGTTTTTGAAGACCAGATTATTTATTTGAGTTTAAGTTAGAAAAGAACCTTATTACAAAAGGTCAGAGAAGACATAAAAATGTTAGAACAATAGCATGACAAAAGATGATAGCAAACTTAAGATATAACTCAAATACATCAACTTGCAATTTTAATGAAAAGACTTTCTTAAATACAGACCTCATTGTTTGAAATGAAGTTGTTTGTTTAGAACCTGTTAAGGGGGCGATTAATTTATTAACTAGAAAACATTATTCGCTTACCTTTACCACGTCTGGCGATAAGATATCAACAATAAGAGAGGCAGGACATAGACACTTACAACACCAATTTTACTTGTCAAGCATCAGATTCCAAACACAATTGATTTCTCAATTATCATAGCCCTCCGGAGGAATAGCGCCGCTTAACAGATCAAATATTGAGCGATTAGGCTGGAGTACCACTTTGTGTAAGCTAGCCTATAAGTCTACCGTTGTCCGTTACTGTTACTGTTAACTAGGTGGTAGGCCCGCATGTGGGTGTCTGGGTGGGTACCACCGCCTTTCTTATTTCAGCCATGGGTTGAGACAGTTCGCTGTGTTTCGGATTGAAGGGAAAGGTAGCCAGCGTAATTACTGGGCATCGACCGGAATTTCACCTCAGGCCTCAGGATGACAACGCATCTGCAACAGCAAGTGATTTTTTCCTTGTTACTGCAGGTGTCTATATGCGACCAGGTGGGCCATCAGCTTATTTTTGTAATCTAGTTATATAAAAAAGTGTCCAATATCAAATACCCAATAGGCGAAAGAGTTAGTTAGCAGACTTTTATTCATAGATACGTAGATATTATTTTTATTTTATTTTTATGTAGATCTTGCCTAGTCACGATGGTTTTATGTTGTGTGTCTACCTTGTTTATTATTTTGTATAGCTCATTGTATATTTGTTCAGTACTACATGTAATCTGTAAGTAGCTTCCCATCACTACAAGTTTCTAGCTATCTGTTTATATCAGCTAATGATTAACAGAATTCAATGAATAATTTTTTTTAAAAAAATCTCTTAAATATTAAAAATCCATATTTTATTTGAACTTAATACGACACAAACTTTCCATTCATTTCACTTAGAAAACCATTTGAACTGAAAGATTCTAGTCTTTCAGAGGAGAACTAGTTTTCAAAGGAATTACGAAGCAGGAATGTCCTATTTCATTAGAAGGATGTGCAGGTAAATTAGAGGGAGCCATTAGCGCGTTCACAGAATGCAATATGCACGATCCAGGCATACGTACAATTAAATATAATACTTTAGCTTACATGGTCTCTGTAGAATGTATTGCTTTCTGGTCATCTAGTGTTATGAATGTGAAAGTAAGTCCGTCTATGTCTGTTACCTTTTCAAGCAACCGATTGAAAAAAAATTTGGTATAGACACAATTTTAAACCATGGGATACATTGGACAGTTTAAAGCGAAAACGGACATCAACATAAATAAGTATTTGAATTCTTAAATAATAAAAAATTGACGAATAATTGTAATCGTTGTCTTGTTTGTAGAGGATAATGATGAGTGTATGGGGCTCTTATCCACCAAATCTTTGCAGAAAGCAGTCTTTGCCGCTACCTAATCCTACCTTTAAACCGGCCTGGAGGTCTTAGAATAATTTGCTTAAGAGCAAATATGCAGTTAAAAATCACCACGATGAATCAATAAGTGTACAAATGGCATTTTACTTTTATGATGATTGACGTAGACTCCTGTAGGTAGAGCTATTTAACAGCAATCAAGTTAATATCTATTACATTAGCAAATTCTTCCGAAACTCGAAGATCATTATCAGTAAATTTCTATGCCTCATTATGATTCAACAGGGTCGTTATCTATCGTTACGATACTCAAACTTTGAATTTCCCTCAGCATTTGTCTCGGTCACACGTAAATGAATCCCGAGGATCAAGTTATCCGATGGAGTGTATTAAAATTTCTCATAAGTCCAAAGTATGTAAGCACACAATGGAAAGGGAAGGAAGGAATGCCAACGCAAACAAACAAAGGAAATAAAGAATTTTATGGAGATGTTCGTCAGGGCAAAGGAATTATGACGGTCTTTGCAGAAATTTAATGTTGTGAGAATGATAAATAAGTACCTACTCTCAAAATAAAACAAAAGGAAAAGAAATGATAAAGAAGAAGCATTCAAATACTTAACAAATTAAAAAGAAAAGGGCTTTCAGACTAAATGGAATAATAGAAATGTACATATGAAATTAGTAAGGAATATCACCCAAGCAGAAAAATACGCCGTATCAATAATCGGCTATTACGAATTTGGTTTCTTGTTAATACAAGCATGTGATAGATTATTATCGAATTTAAAAGTAAACAAGTCATATTTTTTATTGTGTTGTCTCAAAATGTACACATCCGGTTTAATAAACAAATAAATAAAATAAAAAAATATAGACATAAGAATAAATTTAAAGATTATATTTTAAATAAATGAATTTCATAACTAAAATTGTATAAAAGGATAAATAAGAAAGCTATTTGATTTGTGTATAACTATGAATATATGTATATAGTATAAGCTATTTACAATATTTATATTAAAAAGTATAATTATAATGATATTATATTTAAAATGTATTATTGATTACTGTGACTAAAATTATTGTGAACAAGTAAACGTTTTACCGGACACGTGTTGGTGGCGCCACCCGCCTCACCTTGTTGATTCACTCGGCAACGTATAAAAGGCGCGGCGAGTCGGCGAGACGGCATTACCAGTCCGACCGGCGAACAGAGCGAAGCTCTGCTCAAATAGTCATCGAAATTCCACTGACCACGTGGCCAGTTAACGTTTGGTGAATATAATTAAAAAGTGTTTATTTGGAATAAATACAAAGTTAAGTACCTATTAAAAACCGTAAGTTTCTTATTTATATTGGGCCTTAATAACAATAAAATTATAATCGATAAATAACTACCATTAAATTAACAAGTTTTGTTCTTCATACGCCAAAATATACTTATTTATTATTTCGTTTGCTATTATGAATATTTAACAGCTATTATTGAAAATATTTTATTAAGACTATTTGATTTAGCTTGTAAAATAATAAAAAGGGAGTTTATAAAATAATAATTCGCTACGTGTAATGAATCACATTGTAATATAATAAATTATTGATTGATTGATTAAAGTGTTATTTGTTACGCCTATACCCACCGAAAATCTATCATCAGAAGTGGGATGCAATCCCGGCTACACTACTAATATTTTATGACAATTTCAGAGTCTGTGGACGTGAGTACTGATGGATCCAGCAGTTGTAGAGGGATTATTAAAAGCTATTCGTGAGGCAGTCACTGGAACAAACCGGGGTGACGATGTGGTGTTACCGCCCTTCGATCCTGAAAAGAACGATAATGGTGCCGCCGGCTGGTGTAGTTCAATTGACTCCATTGCAGTGGACCTTGGATGGAGCAGTATTACCACTGTTGTAAAAGCAGTAATGGTCAAGCGGAAAGATATGTAGCTACAATAATAAACATGCTCACTACTACAGTTAACGATAGCACAGAATCGCCAAACGTACTTTGGAAGGTGCAGCAATCTCTGAATACAACTATTCAGAAAAGTACAGGATTTTCCCCACTCAGATTATTAATAGGAAAAGAAGGTAACATACCATCTGTTCAGGCTAGACTAGACGACGTAATAGAGGAATCAATCCAACCAATCATTGATGTCCAAGCTGATCGAGAATCAGCAAGGCGACGTCTCCAAGACGTTGCTAATAAGTTTAAGGAACGTTTTGATACTACCAGACGAACCAATAAATCTTATAACATCGGTGACATAGTCTATGTCTGTCAAAATCACAGACGTCACGATAAACTCAGTCCAAAATATAAAGGCCCTTACGTAATAATTGAATTACTGCCAAATGATAGATATTCTTTGCAAGGTCAAAATAATTTGAGAAATATTACAATTGCTAAAGAAAAATTGCGATATTATCCTGGTGAATGGATTGAACAAAATGCTTCTTTTGAAGAATCTAATTAGATTGTATCAATGTATCGTTGGTAATTTATTTGAATGATCTTGATATACTATTGTCGAATTTAAAAGTTGTAGATGTGTGTAGTAGACATTAAGAATTAAATAATCTCAATTGTAAAATAAACGTATGGTTGCCAATAATATTATAATTACTGATAATCATAATCATAATAATTTGTTTACTTAAGACTACTAGTAATAATAAAATAAAACTACAGTTAAGTAATTTGTAATTTAATCCAATAATATATAAAGTGACATTTTGAGAACAAAAAATACATAAACAACATTTTAAAAAAAAAATGGGTATTTATCCGCTGGTCGGCCACTGCCCTGATGTTAGTACCCGTAATATCACTGGCAGCGGGTGATAGGACTAGCATGTCAAGGCCAGAGGCTGTTATATAGTATAAATAAATGTATATATCCGCTGGTCGGTCACTGCTCTGATGTTAGTACCTGTAATATCACTGGCAGCGGGTGATAGGACTAGCATGTCAAGGCCAGAGGCTGTTATATATATATATATATATATATAAATGTATATATCCGCTGGTCGGTCACTGCCCTGATGTTAGTACCTGTAATATCACTGGCAGCGGGTGATAGGACTAGCATGTCAAGGCCAGAGGCTATATGTACTTAAATAAATTCATATTTATATTTTATTGTACTTCGAGAGCGAAGTACAAGTCAGTATGGCCGTGATAGATTATTATCGAATTTAAAAGTAAACAAGTCATATTTTTTATTGTGTTGTCTCAAAATGTACACATCCGGTTTAATAAACAAATAAATAAAATAAAAAAATATAGACATAAGAATAAATTTAAAGATTATATTTTAAATAAATGAATTTCATAACTAAAATTGTATAAAAGGATAAATAAGAAAGCTATTTGATTTGTGTATAACTATGAATATATGTATATAGTATAAGCTATTTACAATATTTATATTAAAAAGTATAATTATAATGATATTATATTTAAAATGTATTATTGATTACTGTGACTAAAATTATTGTGAACAAGTAAACGTTTTACCGGACACGTGTTGGTGGCGCCACCCGCCTCACCTTGTTGATTCACTCGGCAACGTATAAAAGGCGCGGCGAGTCGGCGAGACGGCATTACCAGTCCGACCGGCGAACAGAGCGAAGCTCTGCTCAAATAGTCATCGAAATTCCACTGACCACGTGGCCAGTTAACGTTTGGTGAATATAATTAAAAAGTGTTTATTTGGAATAAATACAAAGTTAAGTACCTATTAAAAACCGTAAGTTTCTTATTTATATTGGGCCTTAATAACAATAAAATTATAATCGATAAATAACTACCATTAAATTAACAAGTTTTGTTCTTCATACGCCAAAATATACTTATTTATTATTTCGTTTGCTATTATGAATATTTAACAGCTATTATTGAAAATATTTTATTAAGACTATTTGATTTAGCTTGTAAAATAATAAAAAGGGAGTTTATAAAATAATAATTCGCTACGTGTAATGAATCACATTGTAATATAATAAATTATTGATTGATTGATTAAAGTGTTATTTGTTACGCCTATACCCACCGAAAATCTATCACATGCATCACAAAACCTCGTAAATCAGCGTTTCTATCCGTGTCTTAATAAAAATGTTTGCTTTTGACGAGCGTGCTCAAAAAACGTTCCGAAGCGATACCACGTCAATAGCGTCGTGAGCGCCGATTCGGTCCGCGCGTGATTACCGTCGTCACCGTAAGCACTGTGAACTTGATACGGACCACGGCCTGTTTTCAAAGGACAATGGCAAGCTTCCTAAGAACTTTGGGCCTAAGCGTTACACTGATGATTTTTGGACTGTTTTGTAGAGCGAGAAATACACGTTCTTTTAGTATTAATATTGTAATGCTTTTCTATGGGGTTATTAAGATAAGTAGTTATTAAAAGTTAAGATACCAAAAATGTAAACCGACAGTATTACCTTTTTTATTGGCTTTTATTGATTAAATATGGCGTGGAAGTGGACCCCCACACCCTCCTCCTCCTTTTTTTTGTAACCTTCCTGACTAATGCCGCAGTTTATGTAGTTCAGAGTTAAGCTCATTTTGAAGTCCAATTGGAAGCAATGTTCAGAGTCTAGGTGAGAAAGCCGTGTGAGACGTTTAGGCAGGGCATCAATGTCCGTTGTGCAAGTGCAGGTCGTTCGTGGTTCGTGGATCGTCAGAATTCGTAATAAAATAGTGAAATTCGTTGTTATATGAAGGAAATAATGAGCAAACACAACAGAGCACAAGAAATCGTAGACGCGAATGATTACCAATGGCAATAAAGATCTAGTCTATGAATGTAAATGTCAACTTGACATGACACACAAAAATATATAGAGATTATTGCCAGTGTTTTTTTTTTTTTAATTTACTCACACCTATTATCTAGCCCAAAGTAAGCATCATTAAGAGCTTGTGTTATGGATACTAGATAACGGAGAAATAATGATAATAATATGTATATAAATATTAGAAATATATAATTAATAAACATATAAACATCCATGACTCGTAAACAAATATTCGTACTCATCATACAAACATTTGTTCCTACCGGGATTCGAACCCGGGACCTCTTGACCGAGTAGCCTGGGGTACAGACCACTCGGCCAGTGGTTGTTGGTTGACTAAATCGTAATCGATACATGTAATTCGCTTAAAATATCTATGAAGTTATCTTTTAAAAGACAGCGTACTAAGCGAAGCATAATGTTAATAGCACGTTAGCATTTGTTCATGAGACTCAGTAAATAATTAAAATGTTTTTCTTTTTATTCGTCGAACAAAAGTGCTAATCGATAAAACAGCCTTTATTGTTCTTGGCAACATTATCATCCAATGGACTTCATGATGGTTGGGATAACTTTTAGTCAACAACATTACACTTTAATTATTACAACTTTATCCCATAGACGTATTTGTTGATTTTATTCGACAAAATACAAAAAAATATTTAAGAAATTTTAGTACTAACTTTGAGCTTGTAACGATTAAGCCCATTTCTACCGATCTCCTTAAGCTTTTACGACCATAAAGATAAAATTATAAAAAAAATATATAAAATTAAAATTTTTAAGTAACCCCCGGCCTCATTATTCATCTATCCAACACCATCTCAGTGAGACTTTTCATAAGAGCCCAAACACGCTTTATCTTCTGTAAGTTTCTGAAGAATTAAGGATCCCGACTTTTTGATGGTATAGGATCAGCTCAAGGTTAGTATGTCATGAGAATGTCACCGAAGTGATAGCACACCAAATTTCAAATCAATTGGATATGTGAAAGTTGGTAAAACCCTATAATCATGTATAAAATGAGCTGATAGTCATCAAACGCCTGAACTGGTCTTCATAAGTTATAGCTAAGAACCATCGTAATCACGTCAGCTTTCAAACAAAAAACAACGAATCAAAATCGGTCCATTCGTTTAGGAGCTACGATGCCACAGACAGACACACAGAAACACAGACAGACACGTACAAACTTATAACACCCCTCTTTTTCGTCGGGGGTCATAATTAGTTTAGTTAAAATCTACGCAAGACCAGCGTTAATTCTAACTACCACAGATTAAAAGCGTGTGTATGCGTTATAGCCATTTCATGCGTAGACTAGTAGGACAATTCACTTGGTATTGCAGGTGGGTTGTCATCCTGAGGCCTATGATAAAATGCATTCCATGCCTAGTAACGCCGGCTAACTTTGCCTTCAATCCGAAACATCGAACTGTTTTACGGTCGATATGTGAAAGGCGGTGGTACTTACCCAGACGACCCCACATCCGAGCCTACCACCAAGATAAAAATATTTTTGATACCAACATTGATTTTATATTGTATTTAATGAGCATTACGTTGTGACAGATGGCGCTGCCGTACGTAAACACTCTAGTGTTAAAGAACTATCTCTTTATACAACTTGTATTCAAAAATGATCTTGTTTTTTTTTTTTTTTTATACTACTAAGGTGGCAATCAAGCATACGGCCCACCTGATGGTAAGCGGTTACCGTAGCCTATGGACGCTTGCAACACCAGGGGTATCACTTGCGCGTTGCCGACCCTGTAAAAACCTTTTCACGCCTTTTTTGAAGAACCCCATGCTGTACTCATTCGAGAAAACCTCTGCAGGGAGGTCATTCCACAACCTAAGCGTACGCGGGAGAAAGTTTCTCTGAAACCGCACAGTACGAGACCATTTTAGTTCCAATGTGTGAGGATGAATTCCCTGCCGATGGCGAGCGGTGCGATGGTAGAAAGAGGCCGTGGGCATCATGTCAAACAATTCCTCAGAACACACCCCGTTATACAAACGGTAGAACACACATAAGGAAGCAAAATCTCTCCTTAGGCTTAAGGGTTCAATACCGCTTGTGAGCTCGGGATCGTCGATAATTCTCATAGCGCGTCTTTGAACTGCGTCAAACGGTCCAAGCTGGTATCCAGGTGCTCCCGCCCATAGGTGGCAGCAGTATTCCATATGGGGTCTCACTTGAGACTTATATAGTAACAGTCTTTGCCCCGAAGAGAAGTACCGCCGCGCTTTATTGAGCACACCAAGTTTCTTAGATGCCAGCTTGACTTTATTTTCTAAATGACCACGGAACTGCACGTCACTAGAGATATCGACACCAAGAATCCCGATACTCTTAGAGATGGAAAGGGGTGTGTCAAGGAACCGTGGAGACACAGCGAATGGGGTTTTTTTAGCGGTGAACGCGCAGACTTGTGTCTTAGTGGGGTTAAATTGGACTAAGTTTAGTCGTCCCCAATCGGAGACTCTGATTAGAGAACTCTCAATTTCAGACACAAGTCGACCGCGACTTTCCTCCACTGTAAACCGAGGGGTATTGGCACGGCCCGTATAGTAGGCGTCTCCAGTACTGTCATCCGCATAGCAATGCATCCCACCAATAGACAGCATGTCATTGACATGTAGCAGAAACAGACAGACATGCTAAGAAAAATTTAAACAAAAAATAAAACCGACTCCAAAAAACTGAAAAGGATAAAGTAATTAAATTTTAGTAAGCAGGCACTCATCCCCTAGGAACTTTTGAAGGTCAAAGCTAGATGGGTGACCGTGACCTTATATTGTTTTCTACTATCGTATCATTTCACTAAAAATTCATAGAAAAGCAAATATCCGCAACTTCGCATACGTAGACGACTTAATTTTTCCAGTTTTTTCGATTTGTTGGCGCGGGTGGCGCCATCTGTCGTTACATTGATGAAACGAAACTCGAGTGAAGCGAGCTGCGCGAGCGCCGTGCAAGTATCTCCGGAAATCGTAGCTGTCTTCACATCTCTCTTCATTATTCGATCCCTCCCGACCTATACACAACTTCACATTTTTATAATCTTGTAATTTGATTTAAAGAATATACGAACATTTTATCTTGGAAAAGTAAAGCAAAATTCATTGAATGTTCCTGGCTGTAAAATCCCTTTTTTACAATACTCGAAAGTCTGAGCACGAAACATGTTCCTTCTCGCCGATTAGCGAAAATCAAGAAAGTTGGATACCACGGAAGACGATACCCGGCGCGTATCACGACGACTAGAAGATACAGAACCAGCAGAAGACTTTACGGTCAGATCATATCCTTTTCCATCCTCCACCTATCGATTTGTATTAATATCGTGCTTTATTTCGCAATTCTAGTACAACCTGGTGTCGTAGTACCTTGCCTACCCGTTTTCGTGCTGCTACAGTGAAGTTATACAATTGTGAGTACCTTTTGCTTTCTAATTTCTTCCCAAAATGAGTGAGGATAGAAATATTTCGGGTAATTCGAAACTTACTTTACCTAAGTCGAGGGAGGGTAGTAAGTCTCCATCAAAAGAAATATCTGCTTTTGATTATGCAATGTCTATTTCTGAGTTTAAAAAACAAAGAGGAGTCTTCAAAGCTCGTATCACTTCTTTCCAAAAATATTTATCGAAGTTTAATAACGTAAATTTAGAAAAAAGTCAAATAGTTGAGCTAAATTTAAGAATTTCTCAGTTAGAATTAATGTTTGCTGAATTTAACAACGTACAGAATAAAATTGAGTATTCTTGCGATGAAAACGATTTGTTTCCGCAAATTGAATACAGGGAAAAATTTGAAGAAGAATATTTTAAATATATTTCTATAGCTAAATCTTTAACCGAAGTCGAAAATTGCCAAAAATTTTGTAATAAAAGTATAACATCGCAAATTAAATTGCCAGATATCAAGCTACCTGCCTTTAGTGGATACTACGATGGCTGGTTGGAATTTAAAAACTCATATTTAACAATGATTCACGAGCGAACCGATTTAGATGAAATTCAGAAGTTCCACTACTTGCGGTCATCACTAAGTGGTAATGCTCTGCAGGTTATAAGCGCGTTAGAGTTTACTGCCGAAAATTATGTCCATGCATGGGATTTATTATTACATAGATACCAAAATGAACGACTTTTAGTACACAACCATGTTAAGGCCTTGTTTACTGTTCAAAATATTACAAGAGAATCACCGTTGTTAATTAGGAAACTCATAGATTCGGTATTACGTAATTTACGTGCCCTAAAATCACTTGGGGAGCCCACAGAATCTTGGGATACCCTCATTATATATTTGATAGTTACTAAACTTGATTCTTCTACTGAGAGGGAGTGGGAGAATTATAAAGGTAACTTAATGTCGGGCTTACAAAGTCAAGAATTGAAACGAAAATTAAAATTAGAAGATTTGTTAACATTTCTTAGGAATAGAGCAGATTTTTTGGAGATGGTAAACGTTAGTAGTAGTTCTCACAATAATTCCTTTTATATAAATAAATCGCATAATCATAATTATAATAAATCGATTAATAAACAAACTCAGGATACGAAAGTGCTAGTGGCGGCGCAAGCACTGACTCATAGTTATGTAACCACTGGCAGTAATAATTCGAATAAGTTAGTTAAACGCACCCACACCTGTGAGATGTGTCAGGGAAATCATGCACTATATATGTGCAGTATGTTCTTAAATTTATCTATTGACGACAGGTACAAATTAATAAATAAGAAAAACCTGTGTCATAATTGTTTGCGCGGAGGGCATTCAATTGATAATTGTTATTTCGGCCCTTGTCAACATTGTAAAGTTAAACATAATAGCTTACTACATAAAGATTCACTTAGTAATAAAAATGAAAACACATCATTCGCGGAGCCCCATAAAAGTCAGGTAAAAACGACCGTATTACATTCGTCATTAGAGTCACACAGTAGCGATCCAGTAGTAACGGTACTTTTGTCAACTGCGTTAGTCGAAGTGAGCGAAAAAAATAATACGCGACACACGGCCCGCGCGCTCCTCGACAGCGGCAGTCAGCATTGTTTTGTCTCGGAAGCATTTTGTAAACGAATAAATTGTACGCAATATATACAGTCCACTGTTGAAGTTTCGGGTGTGGGACAGTCGGTCACACATTCGAATAAATTATACGATTTAACTATACGATCTAGAATAAACGATTTTTCTACTAATATTAATTGCTATGTTTTACCGAGTATCACTTCATACTTGCCGAACGTGTGTATCGATACTAAGTTTATACGAATACCAGATAATATTGAACTCGCAGATCCGAATTATAATATACCTTCCGAAGTAGATTTATTAATAGGCGCAAATCTTTTTTGGGAACTTATAAACGAAAATAAAATACGATTAACAAACGGGCCATTCTTACTAGAATCCAGATTAGGTTGGTTAATCTCTGGTCCGGTTTACACGAATAGATTAAATTTTCAAAATAATATTCAGTGTAACATGTCGATTCAGACTGATGATATTGATTCGCAATTAAAAAGATTTTGGGAACTAGAAGACTTATCCCGAAATGAGAACCTTACTAGTGACGAACGTAAGTGTGAAGAAGTTTTTAAGAAAACAACAAGGCGCGAATTAGACGGTAGATTATCCGTTCGTATACCACTGAAAAAATCAAGTGATTTATTAGGCGATTCATATAATACAGCATACAAACGCTTTGTCTCCTTAGAACGGAAGTTAGAGCGATTGCCTGTATATAAACGAATGTATTCAGACTTCATGCGAGAATATCGTGAGCTAGGCCACATGACTAAAGTAAACGAGTACAGTCAGCCATATTATTTTCTGCCTCATCATGGGGTATTTCGTGAAAGTAGCACGACTACCAAACTAAGAGTAGTATTCGATGCTAGCTGTCCTACCAGTAATAACATTTCGTTAAACGACATTCAATTTATTGGGCCTAAATTACAAAACGATATTTTTTCAATTCTATTGCGTTTTCGACAATATCAATCGGTGGCTTGTGCTGACGTCGAAAAGGCCTATAGGCAAACGCTCGTTCAAGCCGACCAGCGTAACTTACAGCTCGTATTGTGGCGAGAAAATCCGTCGGATTCGTTAGATGTGTACCAATTAAATACTATAACTTACGGCACTGCATCGGCTCCTTATCTGTGTATAAGATGCTTCCACCAAGTTGCACAAGAATGCAATGATGAGGTAGTAGCGCGCGTTATTCGAGAGGATTTCTTCGTTGATGATTTATTAACATCTCATGACGATCCTGAGACATTAATTGATATTTGTGAAAGGACGTCTTCTGTCTTAAGAGAATACGGCTATCCGCTGCGAAAATGGACGTTCAATTGTGATGTTACGGCGGTGACTTCGTCACGCGACTTGGTAATTGGCGAGCATACACAAACTAAAACGCTAGGATTAGGTTGGTACAATAAAACTGATGAACTTTATTTTACAACTAAATTAACGCCTATAGATATGTCACACCTAACTAAACGCAAAATACTGTCATTGGTTTCACAAATTTATGACCCTTTAGGTCTCTTAGCACCGGCTATCATTGAAGAAAAAATTTTGTTGCAAAAGCTTTGGTTGTGCAAGCTTGGATGGGACGATCTAGTACCTAAAGACGTCACATTAAAATTAAATATTTTTTATGATTCGATAATACACTATTTACGTGAAATAAAGGTTCCACGATTTGTGAGAAATATTGACAGTCAAAGAATAGAATTACATATTTTTTCTGATGCGTCACAGGAAGCGTATGGTGCTTGTGGATTTATACGTATAATAAATAATATCTCGGTTGAAATTAAAATACTTTGTGCGAAAAGTAAAGTTGCACCTTTGAAATCGATTAGCATACCAAAGTTGGAACTTTGTGGTGCTCTGATAGGCGCACGATTATATAAGAAAATAATTGAGTCGCTTAGCCTAAAATTCGATTCTATTTATTTTTGGACGGACTCAACAATTGTCATAGGGTGGTTGGGTATGGCACAACACCTGCTTAAAACATTCGTACAAAATCGTGTCACTGAAATAAATGAATTAACAGGTGATGCACAATGGCTACACGTAAGCAGCCAGAATAACCCGGCTGACTTAGTGTCTAGAGGACTTAATGTAAAATTACTAAAAGAGTGTAAGCTATGGTGGCATGGCCCAAGCTTCTTATATAGTCCTAATTGGTCATACACTGATCAACTAACGCCAGTCTGTTCCGATTTGCCAGAATTAAAAAATAAAACAGTAAATGTTTTGTATTCATATTCTAATAATATACTCGACTTTGACAGATTTTCAACTTATAATAAATTAATTCGAACGGGCGCCTACCTGCTTCGATTTATTCTTAACACTCGTAATAAACAAACTAAACAAACCGGTTGCTTAACTGTCGCGGAGTTGAGTGTGGTGGCGCCACATTTTGTATTATTTGCGTTTTATTATTTTATATTATGGCTGATGTCCTATCCCTGTCCTATTTTGGCACATACTTGTATAATACGCGTGAGCGAGATAGAGCTCGCGCCGCCGTTGTCGCGTTTTCACCACGAGCCGCGCAGAGGCTACAGCGCATGCGCGGGTACCGCCGCATTGGAGGAAGTGCGCGCTTCTCACCAGAAGACAGTTGCAAATTGACCGCAGAGAAAAGGCACGTCACCTTTCGCCGCATCACACTTGTTGTCGGGTCATCTATATGCGCTCCGAAGCGCCCGCGCCGAACACCACCGTATTTATCTAACAGCAAAGCAAGAAAGAAAACAAAAGGAAAACAAGGTATTGTGCCTTTCCCGTTTTGCCTAACCCTTTTGCATTAGCCATAATTATAGTCGTACCCGGTTTTAAGAAAATACAGTCCATTTTATTAATTTTTTTCGAAGTGTTAAAATACCAGCGCAACACCATTTTTTTGGTCCAATCGAACCGCATATCCTATAATATTATCGTAGTATCAAATTAGTATTTAAATATACTATACGCACTATTACGCACCGCACCTAAATACCTAGGTTTTAGTAGTAGAACCCGCATACTAGGCATTTAGGTTGGACTTAGTTAGACACCCAATAATTTACGTAGGTACCTATAAACATTAAAATTGGTAACCTAACACGCTTCGCAGAATTACCCATAGATAGATAGCGTTCGTTCGTTAATTTGTTATCATTATAGTCTCTCTGTTCTAAAAGATTTGTTTTATATTTATGATAGTTTGTTCCTAATATTCCGGTTTACAATGCCTCCAAAAAGGGATACAGATATACAGTTAAAAATGTTGTATGTAAAAAGGGATAGAATATTTTCACGTGTGCAGTCAATTTGTGATAGCACAATAAAGATCACCGATGATGCAGTCAAGGATACATTCCTGTGCTCAATCGAAACAATAGATAGCTTACATTCCGATTTTGAAATAGTACTCGACAAAATTACCTCTATTGAGTTGGAAATGAACCCCGATTTTTTAGTTAATTATGACGTATTGTCGTCGTTTGAGGATTTAGTTTGCCGCATAAAACGTGTTGCTAAGTCATTGCAATCTCCCGCAGTTCTTGATTTAAAACCTAACATAGATAGCGTTATTAAACGAGAACGACCAAAGTTACCGCCTATTCAAATACCTGAATTCGGGGGTGATATTAAAGATTGGCCTTTATTTTACAATAGTTTCGAAAACACAATTCACAATAATAATTGGCTAACAGATCATGAAAAACTACATTATCTCGTTAGTAAACTAACTGGGAAAGCGAAATGTTGTTATGCCGGAATTACGTTGTGTGCCGAAAATTACTCGCTAATATTAAATACTTTGAAGGTTAAATATGAAGATAAACGTTTAGTGACAACCGCCTATTTAGACCAAATATTTAATTTGAAAAGTATTTCATCTTGCAATGAACACGACTTAGAAAAGTTTTTAGATATATTTGTATCTTCAGTTCGCGCGGTAAAGAATCTAAAGGTCGATGACCTTAGCGATTTTTTGTTTTTGTATATTGGATTAAAGAAGTTAGACTCGGAAACTGTTCGCTTGTTTGAAATGGACCGACGACATGGCAACCAATTACCTAAATTTGAAGATTTAGAAATCTTTATAAGAGAACACATTAAAATCTTACAACGAATATCTACAAAGAAGAATAATGTATTTCGAATGGATGCGCCATATAAGCCACTGAAACCAACCCATACTTATGTAAACACGGCGCCCACGGCTTCTCTATCGCAATCGAAAACATGTCCTTTGTGTGTAGGTCATCATGACCAATATTATAAATGTTCTGGGTTTATTGAACTCAGCCCTAATGAACGCTATAAATTTGTTCGCACTAATAATTTATGTATAAACTGTCTTAGTGATAGGCATCGCGTCTCGCTATGTAGTTCAAATACTTACTGTCGCAAATGTCAAAGTAAACACCATACGTTACTACATTTTGAGAATAACAATACCGCCTCCAACATGAGCAGAATTTCGAACGTTAATGGCAATAACTCCCTCGTAGTAAGCGAAATGGCCACTGATACGGGGCGCGCTTTGTCACCGTCACCAAGCACTGCGAGCACTGAGCAACAGGCGACGCTCGCGCCGTCGTGCAGCGACACTCCGCTCTCTCGTGGGCTCAAATCGACGCCTGTCGGCGTCAGAGCCCATTCCCATGCTGACTCGTTTGATGTCGCATTGTGTTCGTTATCAAATAATACGCGCACTCCAACCACAGTACTTCTGGCAACCGCTCGCGTTATTGTAATTGATTCTTATGGTAAAAAACATAGTGTTAGGGCACTTTTAGACAGTGCATCTCAAAGTAATTTCGTAACTAAAAATTGTTGTCGCCGTCTTAGCTTAAATGTAAATGGATACCCAGCATGTAACATAGTAAAAGGCATTGGTGGTTCTACCAAAGCAATTTTAGGTTCAGTAGGCATAAAAATTCACTCACGTTTTGATTTAAATGTCAATTTTGACATAACATCTTTAGTAGTCGATAAGGTTACTGAACTTTTGCCGACTGTCGAAGTCAGTACGTCTTTGTTGACTAACTTTAAGGACCTACCTTTAGCCGACGATACCTACGGAGTTCCTGGAGACATTGAGATGTTAGTTGGAGCTTCGGTTTTCCCACACCTGTTGCTGCCGCGTAAGGTTCAAGGTCATTCGTCGCAACCCGCACCGCTCGCACTAGAGACAGTTCTTGGTTTCGTTATTGTTGGTTCCGCACCCGCTAGTTTAATTAGTCAGTCAACTGTGTCTTACTGCTGTGCCAGCGAGCAACTGGACTCTACCGTCCAAAAATTTTGGGAAATGGAAGAGGTGAACGTACCTCGTATCTTGAGCCCCGATGATAAAATTTGTGAGGAATTTTACTGTCGTACGACCACTCGCGACTGTGATGGTCGTTATATTGTCGCATTGCCCTTTATGGGTGAGGTGGATTCGCTTGGTAACTCGCGCCAATCAGCTGAAAAACGTTTCTTCTGTTTGGAACGGAAAATGCAAGCATCTCCAATGTTAAGGGAGGCTTATGATGACGTCATTAACGATTATTTAGATAAGGGTTTTATTTCACTCGCGTCCCCTGAAACAGAAGAGATGAGCAACGCTCCTTCGTACACTATACCGCACCATGGAGTTGTCAGAGAGGACAAACTTACCACCAAGTTACGCGTTGTCTTAGATGGCAGTGCTAAAAGTAGTACTAATGTCTCACTAAATGACATCTTATATGGTGGTCAGAATCTCCAAGGCAACCTCTTCGAAATTATAATTAACTTTCGTTTATTCGCAGTCGCACTCTCTGCTGACATCAGGCAGATGTTTCTTGGTATCGGTATTCGAGAACCCGACCGCCGGTATCAACGAATTTTGTATCGTTTTTCTCCTCAGGAACCGTTACAGGTTTACGAATTCAATCGGGTTTGTTTCGGACTTAAATCCAGCCCCTTCCACGCCCTCCGAACGGTAAAACAGCTTGCAGCTGATGAAGGAGACAATTACCCGAGGGCAAAGGAAACCATAGATACTGGCCTATACATGGATGATTTTGTGTATTCAGTGGAAAGTGAGGAAGCAGCTATAATAACGGCAGCTGAAGTTATAGGTCTTATGAAAGCTGGCCAATTTGATCTAGTCAAGTGGACTAGCAACTCGCAAAGGGTTCTTGACGCAATTCCTCTATCGCATCGCCTGTCGACCGTTAAGGAGTTTGATGACGGGGAAACACATAAGGTTCTCGGCTTGTGTTGGTCGCCTACATCAGACATGTTTAATTTGAAAATTTGTTCTACTTCGCCACACTGCACTAAACGTTCTATATTATCCTGTGTCGCAAGAATATGGGACGTGATGGGGTTTGTAGCCCCTGTAGTCCTTTATGCAAAGTTACTTATAAAGGAACTTTGGCTCTCCAATTGTGACTGGGACGACGCTCCGCCTGACCATGTTGCTCTATCATGGGACCGATTCCGAAATGAGCTTCCTTTTCTAGAAAAAATCAAAATTCCGCGCCACGTTGGCATTTTTCAAAATAGTGTCGTAACAGTCGTGGGATTTGCAGACGCTAGTGAAAAGGCTTACGGGGGGGCTGTCTACTTCCATGTGAGGAACGGCGATGACATCTCGGTTTATCTTATTAGTGCTAAGTCCAAGGTAGCTCCTCGTAAGGTAGTTTCTGTCGCGCGACTTGAACTCTGCGCTATATTAGTACTGGCCCGACTTACTAATTCGATAGTCAATGCCTATCGCAGTCGATTAAATGTAGATAAGGTTTTCGCGTTCTCGGACTCGACTGTCGCTTTGTGTTGGTCTCATTCTTCGCCCCATCGCTGGGATACTTTCGTTGCTAACAGGGTGACAAAAATTCAATCGGAATTGTCGCCGCAGAACCTGTATCATGTCTCAGGCACGAGCAATCCGGCCGATTGTCTTTCTCGTGGGCTCAGTCCCTCGCAGATTATAGAAAATTCGCTATGGTTCCATGGACCTCCATGGTGTCAAAACCCACCTGATAGATGGCCCGTTAGTCCTTTCAACCCCGCCACCGTGTCTGAACCACCAGAAGAAAAAAAACACACATTCACAACCACAGCACCCCGTGAAATGTCACCTGTTTTGTTGTTAGCTAGCCGTGTCTCTTCTTGGTCGAAACTCTTACGCTGTGTTGTGTATGTCTGTCGGTTCACAAAAATCTTGCCTTGTCGCGAGTACCTTAACGCCGCTGATCTTGATAAGGCCGAATTCATTGTACTTCGCGATCTTCAGAGATTCTACTTCTCTTCAGAGTTTAGAAACTTAGAATTAAATAAACAATGTACTCCCGCGTTTCAGCGTTTGAAACCTTTTATTAAGGAATCTTTAATACGAGTTGGTGGTCGTTTAAGCCAATCTGAGTTGAACTTTGACCAGCGGCATCCTGTAATTCTTCCGCGAAAGGATCATATTCTTAACCTTTTAGTAGATTATCACCATAGGGTGAATTGTCATGCCGGCCCTGATTTATTGATGTCTATTCTACGCCAGAAGTACTGGATTCTTTCTGCGCGCAATTTAGTTCGGTCTAGAGTTCATAGATGTTTACCGTGTTTTAAGCTTCGTCCGAAATCGACCACTCCAGAAATGGCTGATCATCGTTCTTGCCGAGTTGTGCAATCTGCTAAGCCTTTTGTACACACCGGTACGGATTATGCGGGCCCATTCAGGGTAACAGTTTCTCGTGGTCGTGGTATACGCTCCAGAAAAGCTTACGTTTGTCTTTTTATATGTATGACTACTCGCGCGGTTCATATAGAATTAGCTGGAGATTTGAGTTCCGCCTGTTTTATGGCTGCTTTTAAAAGGTTTCTGTCACGTCGTGGTCCTGTAGGTCGTATATATTCGGATAACGGCACGAACTACATAGGAGCCAAACGTAGCATCTCCGAGCTTCATAATCTTTTGCATTCCAAATATTTTAACACGGAGTTCGCTCACATATTATCTGAAAATCGTATTGATTGGACATTTAATACGCCTGCAGCAAGCCATTTTGGTGGAAATTGGGAAGCCAACATAAAGAGTTTAAAATCGCATTTGTTTCGTGTTATAGGCGAACAGATACTTTCGTTTGAGGAGTTGAGCACGGTGCTCACTCAAATTGAGGCCGTTATGAATACGCGCCCTCTATGTAGGACATTATCTAGTGACCCTGCGGAACCGATTGCATTGACTCCAGCACATTTTTTAAACGTAACCCCATTAAAATATCTTCCTGCGCCAGACGTAGATGAAGATCGTCTTCCAATTCTCTCACGGCACGCTTTATTGGACAAACTCGTGCAGTCTTTTTGGAGGCGTTGGAAGGTCGATTATCTCCATACCTTACAATCGCGACAAAAATGGAATATTCCATCAAACCCAATTGTTGTCGGTACTGTCGTGATACTTTTGACAGAAAATACACCTCCCTTGCATTGGCCCTTAGGAGTCGTAGTAGAAGTTTTTCCAGGATCTAATGGGGTCACTCGAATCGTACGGGTAAAAACTGTAACCGGTTCATATTTACGTCCGGTGGTGCGTCTTTGCCCTTTGCCTAATCAGTATTAATTTGCAACCTAAATTAATCTGCTATGCGTGGTTTTAGGTTTATTAGTTGTTAGTTTAGGATAGTTCAGTAGATAATAATTGTTTTGAAGGTAACCCTTCAAGTCGGGGGGCAATGGTGGCGCCACATTTTGTATTATTTGCGTTTTATTATTTTATATTATGGCTGATGTCCTATCCCTGTCCTATTTTGGCACATACTTGTATAATACGCGTGAGCGAGATAGAGCTCGCGCCGCCGTTGTCGCGTTTTCACCACGAGCCGCGCAGAGGCTACAGCGCATGCGCGGGTACCGCCGCATTGGAGGAAGTGCGCGCTTCTCACCAGAAGACAGTTGCAAATTGACCGCAGAGAAAAGGCACGTCACCTTTCGCCGCATCACACTTGTTGTCGGGTCATCTATATGCGCTCCGAAGCGCCCGCGCCGAACACCACCGTATTTATCTAACAGCAAAGCAAGAAAGAAAACAAAAGGAAAACAAGGTATTGTGCCTTTCCCGTTTTGCCTAACCCTTTTGCATTAGCCATAATTATAGTCGTACCCGGTTTTAAGAAAATACAGTCCATTTTATTAATTTTTTTCGAAGTGTTAAAATACCAGCGCAACACCAGAGTGAATCGCAAAAAATGCTCTCTCGCTTCTCACAGATGCAATCATTCCCTATATTATATAATAAATTAATTAATAATATTCCATTAAAAAATTGTAAAGAATTTAATAAAGTGTTAGGTTTAAACGTATTTTTAGACGAGTACAAGATAATACGCGTAGGTGGCAGATTAGGTAACTTTTCTAGTTTAAAGTATAATAAACGACACCCGACGCTGTTGTGTAGTAAAAATCGATTCACTATGCTTTTATTTCAACATGAACATATTAAATCCCTTCATGCAGGACCGCAACTTCTGTTGTGTACTGTACGCGAAAGCTGGTGGCCGCTTGCTGGTAGAAATCTCGCCAGAAAGATCGTACATCATTGTGTTATTTGTTCGCGTATGAGAGGTAAAACGTTGACGCCTATAATGGGAAATTTACCTACTGAGCGCTTAGAAGCGAGTTTTCCTTTCATGCGTACGGGCGTTGACTACGCGGGGCCAGTTTTCATACTAAACCGTAAAGGCAGGGGAGCTAGATTGATAAAAGGTTACATTTGTCTATTTATTTGTTTCACGACGCGGTGTATTCATTTGGAACTTGTAAGCAGTCTAACTACTGATGATTATATACTAGCTTTGAAACGCTTTATTTCTAGGCGGGGAAAACCTATAGAAATATATTCAGACAATGGTAAAAATTTTGTCGGAGCCGAAAAAGAATTTCCCTTACTAAGCACTAAAAACATTAATAAAATATTCGATTTTGCAGCCAATGACGGCATTAAATTTAAATTTATACCTCCTTACGCTCCTCATTTTGGGGGACTTTGGGAAGCAGGGGTCAAATCGAGCAAGTATCATCTAAGACGTATATTAGGCAATGCGAAATTAACTTACGAGGAATTCAGCACGTCATTAATACAAATCGAAGCCGTCCTGAATTCCCGCCCTATATCTCCTCTGTCCACAGACCCATCAGACTATCTTCCTTTAACACCTGCTCATTTTCTTATTGGCCGACCTCTGACCGCTCCACCTGTAGATGAAATCACCGAGGTTCCCACCAGCCACCTTACACGCTACAATCGAGTCGAACAACTACGTCAACATTTTTGGAAGCGCTGGTCAAAGGAATACGTCACTGAGCTCCAGGTTCGGACTAAATGGAAGGAAAATATAAAAGAAATTCAACTGGACAGCCTCGTCTTAATAAAAGATGACCAACAGCCACCACTTAACTGGCGTATGGGGAGAATAATACGCGTTTTCCCGGGACAAGACGGAGTGTCACGCGTTGCAGAGATACGCACAGCAAGAGGACTAATACAGCGTGCCTTGACGAAAATCTGTCCGCTTCCCTCTGCGTCACCGATTTGCGAGATTGAATAGAAGAAAAAAAAGAAAATCATTCGAACATTAGTTGGAAGCTAACGCGAAGCTTCCAAGACCGGCGGTATGTTGGCGCGGGTGGCGCCATCTGTCGTTACATTGATGAAACGAAACTCGAGTGAAGCGAGCTGCGCGAGCGCCGTGCAAGTATCTCCGGAAATCGTAGCTGTCTTCACATCTCTCTTCATTATTCGATCCCTCCCGACCTATACACAACTTCACATTTTTATAATCTTGTAATTTGATTTAAAGAATATACGAACATTTTATCTTGGAAAAGTAAAGCAAAATTCATTGAATGTTCCTGGCTGTAAAATCCCTTTTTTACAATACTCGAAAGTCTGAGCACGAAACACGATTTAAAAACCAAACTACCCAAAGTATTTTCAAAAATTTTTATGAGACCAAATGGAAATCATTCCGCATCGAACAAAAAAATAATCATCAATATCAGTTCACCCAGTCAAAAGTTCTAAAGTAACAAACATAAAAAAAAAACATGAAGACGAATTGATAACCTCCTCCTTTTTTTGAAGTCGGTTAAAAAGTAATTATTTATAGTAGATTGTTGCATCGAGCAGAAAGTGACTTATAATTGTATCGAGTGTTAGTTTGGAGGCCGAGCTTTTAGCGAGGTGAGATTATTGCGTAGTTGGAAGAAAAAACTTTTCTTTCAACTACGTAATAATTTCATAATAATAACTAACATAAATAGTGAGAACAAAGCAGCACTTTACTGCTTCAGAGTGAAACAGTGCAGTTAATCATATATGAAACTCCATTACTGCACTGATTTTGCTTTAAACCAGTGCAGTAAAGTTGTATGAAAATCCATTACTGCATTGTTTTCACCCTAAAGCCACGAATCCAGGTGACTATCCAATCGCAGACTTTATCTTTACAATGGCCAACTAGATTTATACCAGCCAATCAGCGCTATTCTGATCACACAACAGGCCAATCGCAGGCTACAAGCATGATCAACTAGTTTTCTACCAGCCAATCTGCACTATTTTTATCATCGCTTGATACAGGTGACTGTCCAATCGCAGGTTTCATCTTTACAGTCATGGCCAACTAGATTTATAATAGCCAAGCAGCGCTAATCTGACCACACAATAGGCCAATCGCAGTCCACAAGCATGACCAACTAGTTTTCTACCAGCCAATCAGGGTTATTTTTATTTTATCATCGACTAACTTGTGCGTCCATCCACTTCTCGTGACCACCTTGTGCATCTCTAGATCGTCGTCACAATTTAAACAAACGAATAACTTACTTATATTTTCAGTTAATATGTAATGTACATTGTATCTACTGTTTTTTGACCCAAAAAAAAAAAAAACAACTTTGTGGCGCACCATTTTTTTACGGCACTGCGCGTTTTCTTATTATTTTTCATGGATCTATCGGTGGTAATAATGCCGTACAAAAATATATGACCAAAATGTACTCACTCTACCTGTACTTTTGAATTCTCACCTGCACTCAGTTGTACAGCTTACGGCATAGTGCTGAATCTTATTATTTTATGCTCTTATATCGTTCTAGATAGGTCACCTGGTGGTTCAAATGACCCGCCATTCTTTTGACACGGGCCTGTAGTCTATTAATAATTGTTCAAATGTTACTATTAATTTTTCTAAATAAATTGTTTCTACTTTATTTGACTTCAGTTCTCTATTCGGTAGTTGAAAGAAAAGCAGATTATGGACCTCGCGAAAGAGACGTTTCTAATTGCACTCGTGTTTAAGAGTTTAAAAACTAACACTCGATGTAATCATAATTCACAAGTCACTTACTGCTCGATGCAACAATCATCTCACAAATTGTGTTATCGAGCAGGTACATTTTTCCTTTGGCCGCTTTGACTTTTTCTAATTCAACCAACTGTGCTGTTTAGTTAAAATCTAGTGACCTAGATTTTAAGTATTCAGTACGTATCCGATAAGGGGCGAGCATCCCTCCCAGCGCGCGTATGCGTATTACCTGCGGTTGGGTTAGGGTTATCCGGGGTTTTTCCCGTTGCATCCAATCTTTTGCTGATTAAAAACTAGAAAGCATACCATGGTAGTACTTTGTATAATGAAGGCATTGAATTTTATACTTGTTTGCAAAACTGGTTAGTCAATGTGAATTCAGACATGACATACAGACAGACATACATTATGACATTGCTATTTAACAGAGCACTATTTTTTTGTGACAGACATATAAATGCGATTTTTGACGATTCGAAAGTGCTTCTTGTTTCTTTTAATTGAATAACGATATTTTCGTTTTATTTTTGTGACATTTAAAAAAAACCCTGTGAATATTAACTGGGCTAAATGTAAGTTGTCAATTATTATTTCTTTTTAACCTTGACAGGGTAACTTTTGGCCTTCATCTCACCTGACGGTAAGGCAGACGATGGAAGCCAGCTACACCCGAATTCTTCAACCACAGAGGAACTGGCTATCTTACCTCTAACTGCCGGAACACAAAAATGCTGTTAACATTATTGTTATGGCGGTAGACTTAGGTATGACGGTGGTAGCTAGCCAGGTGGACTACCACCAACCAATCCGAGCAGAAAATTTCTGCCCCACGGGAATCAAACCCCGGACCTCTAGATCTGAGGTAAACGGTATCAACCACTAGACCACAGAGGCGGTTTCAATCCTCAGTTACCATTAATCAAGACGACATTAAAAGTTAAGTGTAGAAAATCTGTAAAAATTTCAAAATTATACTCAATTTAATAATAACTGGAGCCAGTTTTGATATTTATTTATTCTTAACTTTTTTAGTTCCGGGGAACTTCTCATTACGGAACGGGTCCCAGGATATGATTTTTGTCTAGTTTATATATTTTTCTGGGATAATATTTATTTTATTGCAATCCATAATGTTAAGAGTCTCAATTGGTCAATATTTATCAAAGTAATAATTAAAAAGAAACCAATTTTAAGAGTAACCACAAAGCTCATTCGCAACAGATATTTTATTGTTGAGGCGACGCCTCAGTGGGCCGTCAGCTTGTTTGTCATCTATATGTATAAAAAAAAACAAATCTTTAACCTGTCCAGTTTTTTTTTTATACAACTGGATGACAAACAAGCTGACGGCCCACCTGATGGAAAGTGGTAACCGCCGCCTATAAACACCTGCAATAACAAGGAAAAATCACTTGATATTGCAGGTGCGTTGTCATCCTGGGGCCTAAGATGAAATGCCGTCCATGCCCAGTAATTACACTGGCTACCTTTCCCTTCAATCCGAAACACAGCGAACTGTTTCACGGCTGAAATAAGAAAGGCGGTGGTACCTACCCAGACGACCCTGCATACGGGCCTACCACAATACAATATCCGCACACATGTGTTTAATTGTCCTACGACCCCGGGGATCTTACGCGGCTTGACAAATTAACCAACAAAATGCGTTGACATGTAAACAAGTGACCTGAAGACCTTGAAAAAGGCATCTTGAGATTTCGGCGGAAATTTTCGTGGATCCGTAGCTCCGGCCAAAACTTTGGAACTAAGGTAATTAGACTTATACGAAGCAGTTCTGAACGAAAGTTTTCGAGTTTAATGAGGGTGTTACTATACCAGGGCAAGGGGAAGAGATGTAATTTCATCGGACTAGACATAAACACAGCAACAATATACAGAGCAGTGACAACAATATATTAAAACATGGGCTATATTAGTTTTGCAACATTTCTATGAAATAATATCACATTGGCTGCATTGAGTCATTTGGCTTGCTTTGTATGAAAAATAATAATAATAAAAATATTTCATAGAAATGTCATGAAATTATCAAATTACTATGCTGTATTCGAAAGTTGCAAAACATTTCTATGAACTAATGTAGGCTATGTTTTTAAGCTTAGCGAAAAACATGGTTGTTATGAGTTTGACGTGTCTGTGTCAGATACACAATCTGTCTGTGGCATCGTAGGTAGATACTAAACGAATGGACCGATTTTGATTCAGTTTTTTTTTGTTTGAAAGCTGACCAACTAGGATGATTCTTAGCTATAATTTAAAAAGATTAGTTCAGGCGTTTGATGACTATCAGCTCATTTTCTACATTATAAAAGGTTTTACTAACTTTCAAATATCCGATTGATTTGAAATTTGCTGTAGTGTCACTTCGGTGACATTCCCATGACATACTAACCTTGAGCTGATCCTATACCATCAAAAACTCTGCAGGGTCCCTAATTCTTCAGAAACTTACAGCAGATATAGCGAGCGTGTTTGGGCTCTTATGAATAGTTTCAATGAGATGGTGTTAGATAGATGAATGCCGGGGGTTACTTAAAATTTTCAATTTTATATTTATTTATAATATATATGTATTGCCGTATTCTCGTCACCACCCTGTATAACTTCTATTAAACAAAACAACAACACACTAACGTCTAAATGTTAATGAAAAGCTCTCACATATATTTATTTGTTCAATTTCCAAATCAAGTTCACCATCAACATAATTTTCAAATCATTGTAATAAAAATCCTATAAATGGTGTCAGAACCGCCTCCTCAAACCCTATGTGATCTCAAGCTGGAGTAGGTATATAAATAGTTGAGGCATATTGCGTTCCTGTTCCCGCTACGGAGCACGCGCGGAATCGCCTGGAATCCGGGAAAAGCCCTACTAGTGCCCCGCAAATTAAGAGATTAATCCATAAGGCGAGTGTGCGTTCAAATAACAGCTCGACAGATTATGTATTTATTGTGGAATAGGGTAGTTGACAACTATTTTTTTTATTTCACGATTAAGAAGTATTTGACAAAGAGAGAAATATTGCAAAAGAAATAGTATTGGACATAGCTAGGAAGAAAGAAGAGCTCAGAGGATAACAGACAGAAAGAGTAAAGTTTGCTTTTATAATATTAGTATGGACTATTATTAGGTATACATGTATGCCAATCGAGGCTTCAAGATCTCCCGTTTGTGAGTTAACCAACATTGTTGCGTAGACACTTCATTATTGGTAGCTTAGTAATGAGAATCGGAAACTTAGTGAGACGTGTTAATCAATAGGTCGTATTATTTGTATTCTCTACGTGATTTCTCGTCTCGACACGTTGGACTGTTGTGATTAAGTTTACCCTCAGTCAGTAAACTTCGGAGAAGTCAAAATACTGCCAACCAAAACACTTAGGACAAAAGAATATAAAATGAAAGCGCTAGATCATTATTATTTTGAGTAAGTGGAAATGTGGGTACTTAATTTAATATTAACATTTGCAAGCCTGCTGTTGACAGGCTGAGTAATGCACTTGAGATTTTAACTTCAGCCACAGATTCCCAAGAGTCTTAAGAGGCTCGGCAATTTAATAGGACTTTTCTTTAGTACTATCCCATATCAAAGGTCTGTCTATAACCTGCGCCCTTATTCAGAACTGTCAAAAAAGAATCGAATTTCGGAATCTCTATACTTGTCACTTTTTATCGCGGTGCGTCAAAGCGAGAGGTCATGTGACTTTTCGAATCGAATCCGTGATCCGACAGTTTCTGAATAAGGGGCCAGGTGGCCAAGACAAGATGCCTTTCGATAATCGCTATCGCTATCGCTAAGCGGAAAATGTATGGGATTTGTCGTTTACACTCGAAAGCCAATCGAGGGTATATGTCAAATCCCATACATTTTCCGCTTAGCGATAGCAATAACGATTATCGAAAGGCATCTTGTCTAGGCCTTCAGATCGGCAAACTTGCGGCACAACAAGAAAGACACCTAAGATACAAGGAAAAACTTGGAGGAAACTATTCGAACGGAACGTAAAAATATGGACCAGAAACCTTCAAACGAGTTCTGGCGCAAAATAATACGATGATCCTCACAGGTGGAGTCTTCGTTTAACCTTTGCCAAATATATCTATTGGATTATTGCTTCGTTGTTTCACAGTCTGGTAGAGATCGCTGCTAATAAAGCATTATTGGCATAATAATTATGTTTGTTTTATCAGTCTCTCTGTTTTAAGGCGTATAAGCTTGAGGACCAGTAAATAAATTTTGAGTACTATTAAGTAGGGGGTATCTTCAGGAATGTTTTACATATCCTATCATCGGACTATGATCGAACAAAGAATTTAAGTGAAGTTTATCATAGCCTAAGAACCAGTAGATGAATTTTGATGCTTATTTTACTATAAGGTAAGGGGCTTCTTTGTTATTGTTTTAATGTATTATCATAATAATCGTTCAACTATGATCGACCAGATTTAAAGTGAAGTTTGTCGTAGTTCCGCCACTGTTTTCAAACGCTTACATGATTACACTGTTGACGAAAATTATGAGATACATTAAAACAATGTACTAGAAGTATGCAATATCATGTCTGTATCTCCCAAAGTTGACTCACATACTCACTTAGCCATTTTAAAAACGCAGGCGGTGTCGCCGGCAGAAGCCAGGCAACTTATGGGCATTATTAATAAATTAGATGAAGAAATACGTGTTGCTTCATTTAATATTTATCAAAATAAACCTAGGAGAAATATAACACGCTCACACAGTTAATTATTTACTTCACCCCAGGACCTATATCAAAACAGTCGTAAACCGCTATAATGAAAACCTTTATATAACTCGTGAAGACCTGGTACTTGTCACAAAGGAGTACTTAAGACAGCCCAATGAGCCATTCGCTTTTGTACTTAAATCTTATTATTTACTTATATATTATACGGTCGTTTTTATTAAAATCTGGTTCATTATCATTGTAACAGAGTATGTTGAGGACATAGCTACTGTATTTGTAGCCCTGTTGTTGCGGTATAAAGACATTTTTGAAGTGTGATTGTTACCGGAGATATTGTGATATATTGTAGCCACAGCCTCGTCATTACCTGGAAACGAAAAGGAAAATTATTAGCAATAGAATTAAATTATACACTTGATATATTTAAACAACTCATTATTTGAATTCCAAGAAATATTTGGTTGGAAACAATGTCGGTTAGTAAGCAATTTTACACATACCGGAAAACCAGACATTTTTTAAATGGGTACTGTTGCTGAGGAGAGCAAAAAGATGTAATGTAAATTTAAAAAAAAAAATTGAGATCGACGAGAAAAACGAACTTTTGTATTTCAGAATTTTCAGATATCAATTTCCTTTAAAATCCATGTGAATTCATGTATTCTACATCGACATGAGACGGAGGATGTTCGATATTTTCACAGTAAAAAAAATATTCAAATTCAAATTTATTTATTGGCGAACATGGAACATACATATATCATACAAGATAGAATTTTTAATTAATAGTCCGGACTATATTCAACCAACAGGCATGCAAATAACACTATAATAATAATATAATAACACTGTCAATTCATTAAATGATTTAGGATAAGACAAATTACATAGTCTATTCTCCAGACGTTTTAAACAACAATAAATAAAATAGAATAAAAAATAAAAAATAAACCTAAATAAATTTCATTACTACAATAATATTAGTTATTTAAGGCAATGATAATTTACTATCATTGCCAGGTCAATAAAACATAATTTCCTCTCTAAAGACAATCAAATATTTTTATCCTCGAGATAAACTTTTACTGAGTAATATGCTTTAACTGTCAAAATTTTACAAAGGTTTCGCTTAAAATTTCAATTATCTTTGAGGTTCTGTGGCAACTTATTATAACTATAATTTCGGTGCCACACCAATATACTTTTATTTATAAGTGTAATTCTGCAGTGTGGCATACAACGTATGTTGTTAAGCCTGTTTAATTTTTTTAAATACATGTTATTGTTATTTTTTACAAACATATTTGCTTCGTAGATGTATATTTAACCAAACTACTTCGGTTACATTAGTAATAACCACAATTTGGAGAGGCGTAATTACAATTTATTTGATTTAGCAAAGCAGTGCATCTCTATGCAACTTTATTTTTTGTTAGGTGTTACCCTAAGATAAGTAGTCACTTTTTTGAGCTACTTGTAGTCGAAAGTTCCGTTGTCTTTTTTTTCGTGTAGTCAAAACTAACTTCAATTTAAATGCTTTAAAAATTTTAATGTGGTCACACACAAGCAAACTAAACTTCACAGCATTGTAAAGTTATAGTTATAATTTGATGTAAGAACGGCGTTGACAATCGCTTTGATATTATTATAAGCTTGAACATTGAACGAAGTAAAAACATCTTAAGTGAATAAGCAGCAGTGAGTGCTATTCTAACAAAACGTCTGGCCCAGATGCGACTAAACCTAAACTAAAAACAGCAGACAATAACCCACCTGACCATAAATCATTGTTCGGACTGTACTTAATAGACAAACCACATTTATTACACGCGGGGCATCACAAAACGAAATCCCGATGACAAACGATCCCCATGACATAGAATAAACACAAACAGATGTTCTTCTCGTGACTTGAAGCTATATTTCATGGCTCAGGTTTGATTCATAGATCAGACTGATATCAGAATCGTATTTACTTTGTAATATGACGGAAGGTGTTCTTCAGGATGGGCTTCTAATAGATTGATTAAGGCCGGTAGGTTTTCGTCTTCTATGAAATAAGTGATAGGTGCTACTAGATTAACGACGATTACATCATTAAGAAATATATATTTTTGATGCAAAATAGCTTCCTAAAAATGTTGCTTGTCATTGCAGTGTCAAAAAAATATTTTATCTTTTCCCGGTCACAAATTACTGTATATGAAAATCAAAATTTGTAATCTCGAGCGAGCTCCTTCTCAGCTTCAGAAGACACGTTAAACATTTGGTCCGTTTTACTGCCACCGCTTTAACCTACCAACTCGAATTGTTACAGCGCGGTGGTGTTATGGCCCAAACTCTTCATGTGTTTCTCCCATGTAGGAAGGCCTATGGCCAGTAGTGGGACTTATATAGGTTGGTGATGATGCTGACGAAACGTATGTTCAATTTAACCTTCACGAAATGGGTAAAATTACAAATAAAGCATATTTTCACATGCTTTTCAAATTCGTCTATCAGTTCTATAATAGCTGTCTAAATAATTAAACATTATCAACATTATATATTATTTTCCCACTAAATATTGAGAGAAAGGGATGAGCTATACTTACTTAAAATTTAGGCTTAGTTAGTGTAACCAAAAGCAGGATTAATATAAATCAATATACGCCATATCAGGTTCAATAACATCTTCAACTACGTAGCAGTTTACCACAAGAAGATTACCCAATAATTAAGCCCCTAACAGTTTAAGCCTATCAGATACATGTATATCAAAGTACTGAGAGTTTATGTTAACCTATCGATTGTGTAAGTTGAATCGACTCCTGGATTTTCCGAGGGACCAGTCGTGTAACTCGAGTTGGGGCAATTTGTGGGGTATTGTGAGGAACTTCAGTGTTCTCTTGTGGAAGCCGAATGATTATGGCAGTGTATAATTTATTTATTCATAACGCTTGCACGTATACAGATTAAAATCGCGTACAAGCTTAAAATAATGTAAGAATACTTATATTAGCTACGTCGATTATAATACAAAGTTCGTCGTCGATATCAGTCATCATCACCAGCCTATAAACGTCCCACTGCTGGGCACAGGCCTTCCTACATGGAAGAGACACATGAGGAGTTTGGGCCATAACACCACCACGCTGGCCCAATGCGGGTTGGTGGGTTAAAGCGGTTGTAGTAACAACCGGGACCAACGGCTTTACGTGCCTTCCGAAGCACAGAGGAGCTCGAGATTATAAATTTTGGTTGACCCATCCCAGGGTCGACCATGGCGAAAGTTGCTTTGTTTTCGTATTCGAAACCAGAGCGCTCAAACCAATACGCCACCGAGCTCCTCTCAAACCAATACGCCACCGAGCACCTTCAGTAGACGATATCAGTCGTTAGTTATTTAATATTCGATTATAATAATCAACCCATGCGATGGCGAGGTTTTTTTAGATATTTTAATAATCTCGACATTTATCGATGGTTTCGACTTGGACAAAATTTTTATTCGGCCTGCTTGCGATTAACTTAATTATAACGACTGGCTCAGTGCGCGTTCATTTGCGAGTTCCGTTATGATTGCGACTCCAATCATTCATTAAGAATAATCGAAAATAATGAATGCCGCGACGGAAAAGACTGACACGAGTGAAAATGGAAAGCAAGCGGTCCAGCGTCCATGCGAATCAGCTGACTAGAAACGTAAAATCTCGATTATTTTGTAAGAAAAGCGAATCGATGTTGCCTTGCTGCTATACTTCAGATTGTTAAAACATCTCGAAATCGTCAATCGCCGAAACTAATACTGATAGCGAAACATAAAAGTGCAGATACACCAGATCACCAATCACACCTAGCCAAAATGTTGGCTATAACTAATGTAGGCAAGTAGATCCGGCCAAGTATAGTATATGATCACCAAGAACGACATTATCTCAAAAAATCAGGAAAATCTCCTGCATCCGCGAAAAATAGTAATAATTCGTTTTCATGCATAGTTTGCTTGTACAAAGGTTGAAATTTTTCGTCGATTTCACCGTTATTCACTATGGAAATATGGCGGACGAGATAGAAGTCAACTAAACATCACTAAAGTGACAAGGGCGCCATGTTGAATATTTGACTGTGTTGCAGTTTTTTCTACAAAAATTTGTCTTGTACTACGCAACACAGCGAATGAAAAAAAATGGTCAATTGATCACTGTTCCGCATAATTTTACCTATTTTTCAGTATAGTGGACATAGACCTGGCCGGGTCTCCATACACTTTTGGGAACATCTCTTTTGTTATCAGAGTAGCTACTGTTACAGTCTAACACATTCAAAAGTCAAGTGGTTTGCTTTATCTGAAGCTGGCTATACTTTATATGCTAATTCTCTCCCCTTTAACCGTTTCTGTTTGTCCTTATTTTAGATGAAGGTACAAAAGAAACGGCCATATTATGTATGCAGGAATTCCTCAAGATTTATATGTGAACTGCTTCCACTTAAACAATTAAATGTTGCAGACTGAATCTGCTTCCCTATGAATTTATTTAATGGATTTTATTAAAAGAGGCGCAAAATGGCACCTTTTGGGCAAGCAAGGTGGAGGTTGCTAGAATACTGTGTTCAACCCGCACTAGCTGTTTTCGCATATGGACTCTTCTTACCGCTTCACATGCTGAGTATGTAATGGAAACGTCACCGAAGTGTCAGTACACCAAATTTATAAAATCAATCGGATCTGTAAAAGTTAGTAAAACCCTATAATCATGTATAAAATGAGCTGATAGTCATCAAACGCCTGAACTGATCTTCATAAATTATAGCTAAGAAGCATCGTAGTCACATTAGCTGTCAAATAAAAAAAACCGAATCAAAATCGGTCCATTCGTTTAGGCACAGTTCCGGCACAGTTCCGTATCAGTGCTTCAGTGTTGCGTCGGTGATTCAATTCACACATGTCAGTGCCCGCTCAGTTCACGGAGCTTCAGTGAAAACGTGTCCGTCGTCAATCGTGATTGTATTTCGTATCCATATACTTTGCATGAGATAAATCATCTCTAAATAGAGATAAAACTCTATTTTCACGAACCAATTCTATTAATCGCTCGTCCTCTATTTTGTTTTTGTTGATGTCGGCGTCCGAGATCCGTCAGTGATCTGTCCGTGATCGGTCCGTCCGACAAAAAATATCGTTGTCGACGATACCTTCCGTGCCGGAACCACGCCGGAACGGACACTGAGAGCTCTGAGCCGTCACTGAACGGACAAGTGGAGATACGTTCATAGATAATGTATGAAATAATATTTCGCACTGATACGGAACTGTGCCGGATCTGTGCCGGAACTGTGGCTTCTCTGATATGTGTGAATAGACCTTAACATAGAAACTTTTGAAAGTGGACTGTCAATTAACATAGCTCCATTTGCAAGAGTACTGGATTTTCTGTCTCAATTTACTCCTAACAAAGCGACTTTTGAAGGATTATGATAAATGTTGCGGAGAGTTATTTGAATTTCCCGCAAAATGGTGGCCATAGCTTAAAAAACATGTTTTTTTAACTTGACGCCATTTGCAAGTGGACTACTCAACTAATGTAGCCACCAAGTAGATCCGGCCAAGTATATGAATCAAAAAATCAGGAAAAATCTCCTGAATCCGCGAAAAATACTAATAATTCGTTTTGATGCATAGTTTGTTTGTACAAAAGTTGAAATTTTTCTTCGATTTTACCGTTATTCACTATATGGCGGACGACATAGAAGTCAACTAAACGTCACCAGGGCGCCATGTTGAATATTTGACTGTGTTGCAGTTTTTTCTACAAAAAATTGTCTTGTGCTACGCAACACAGCGAATAAACATAAAATGGTCAATTGATCACTGTGCCGCATAATTTTACCTATTTTTCAGTATAGTGGACATAGACCTGGCCGGGTCTCCATACACGTTTGGGAACATCTCTTTCGTTTTCAGAGTAGGTACTGTTACAGTCTAACACATTCAAAAGTCAAGTGGTTTGCTTTATCTGAAGCTGGGTATACTTTATATGCTAATTCTCTCCCCTTTAACCGTTTCTGTTTGTCCATATTTTAGATGAAGGTAAAAAAGAAACGGCCATATTATGTATGCAGGAATTCCTCAAGATTTATATGTGAACTGCTTCCACTTAAACAATTAAATGTTGCAGACTGAATCTGCTTCCCTACGAATTTATTTATGGATTCTATCAAAAGAGGCGTGAAACGGCACGTTTTGGGGGTTTGACGCATTTGGTGCACTTCTCAATTTGTACACCATGCTCAAAACTAAAGATACTTTCATTTTTAGACAATTTCCCAAATCTCCACTCATCTTAAAAAAGTGCCCCTATTGCGAAATGCACAAATTGAGAAGTGTACTAGCTGCGAAGTGCACCAGTTGCTAAGTTCACCATTTGAGAAGTGTACCATTTGAGCATGGTGTACAAGTTGAGAAGTGCACCAAATGCGTCAAACCCCTTTTTTGGGCAAGCAAGGTGGAGGTTGCTAGGACACTATTCAAATTGCACTAGCTGTCTTCGCATATGGACTCTTCTTACCGCTTCACATCAGGCGTGTGACGTCATTTGCCGTGTTTTGTATAAAAAAAAATTCACTAAGAGATTCCTTAATAAAAAATTGATTCATTGCATCGTACATCGTGTTACTGATGTAATTACTTGATATTATTAATAACGACAAATAAATTAATGGTTTATTTGTGCAAGCACGAAAATGTAGCACAAATTTAAATTAAATTCCCAAGCGTAACATAAATTCGCGTAGTGTAGATTAACCCACAAAGCGAAAGGCGCGAGCGCTATTGGTCGTAACGTCGACTCGGAGATGAGGCACGGGTTACATTACACGCTATGCTTTTGTAAAATCAAAACATTGTTATTTAATAAACTTAAATATTTTTATATTTCGCTTGGAGAAATTAGTTTTTCGCTTGATCAAAACGTTCACATAGATAATGGTGCTAAAACTAATGTACTGTACAGAAAGCCATGCATCAAGTATAGCGCGTGAGTTGGAAAATAGCTCTTACAAAAACGGTTAAAGTATATAACTTGTAGCAATTACAAATAAAGAAAGAAAACGATGAAAAACGGACGGGGTCTGGTCGGACCCCAGGAGACGCGGGTTCGTTTCCCGCATGGAGCATACAATTTCTTCATCGTTTTCTTTCTTTATTTGTAATTATTATTAATACAATAAAGTAGGGGGTTGTAAATCAGCTCGATGGCGCGGCGTAGTGGTTTGAACGCTATGGTTTCGATTATGAAACAAAGCAACTTTCGCCGTGATCGGTCCCGGGATGGGTCAATCAAATTTATAATCTCGAGCTCTTCCGTGCTTTGGAAGGCACGTTTAGCCGTTGGTCCCGATTGTTATTGCAACCGCTTTAACCTACCAACCCGCATTGGATCAGCGTGGTGGTGTTATGGCCCAAGCTCCTCGTGTGTTTCTCCCATGTAGGAAGGTCTGTGCCCAGCAGTGGAACGTATACTGGCTGGTGATGACTGGTGATGATTATGATGATGATGAAAAAATTAATAAAAATGTATGCTTTGTGTTAAGCCAGAGAACTGAAAAATACTATTTAGGTAAATACCTTTGTATTTAAAGGGCATTTTTCAGTGTCTAATTTTTTTCATAAGAGTATGGCCGCCAAAAATTGTACATTCGGGAAAAAATCTGTGTCCTTCTCCTAATAGTATTAATAATTCGTTAATGTCATCTTATTTAATGATAAATTGTGTGGTTTCTACATCGCATTATATCATGTTTATTCATATAAATTATTTAAATTCATTTTGGTTTCATTAAATGAGCGTAAAAAAATTTTTCGTTGAAGGTTAATTTAAGTACCCATACAAAAATCATGTGTCCAATACAGACATCTTATACTTTGAAGTTGAAAAATATGCATTAACTGTTTCACAACATGTTAAATTTTGACATTTCTAAACTTATTTGTCAATTTGCTAAGCAGTACTATTTTCTTTTTAATAAAATAACGTAAAAAATGAAAAATAAACATATTTCAATATGTGTCTCGTTTTTGGTTCACGAATGTTACTTCACGTAAGTTACCGATATAAAAGACTGAACATGCTAGATTCCTGGCCTGTAAAAATGTTTTTAAGTCGTGGCAACATAACGTACTACAGGTAAGCCAACATAGGGGAGAAATCGCCATTTTTTTCTCTCTGAAAGTGAACGTCAAGGTGGCCGGCACTTTTGTCTCGGAATTTTTGTGTGATTTCAAGTGAAAATATGCACGGTAAGGATGCAAATTTATTACATTTATTTTAATATGTGCATGTAGAGGCTATTGGTTTTACAATTAAAACTATGCAGCGTCTTCCTACTTCAAAACTGACGTGAATATTTTTGTTTTAGGTTATGACCACAGTGATTTTAGTTCACGAATGATACCATGTGTTACTATGTGCGTTACGTAACATTCGTGATCGAATGTTAGGAATAGTATACACTATAGAACTCGAAGTTATACCTAGATTTTTATTGGAAATTAAAATTTGTATAATAGTAAGATTTTTTTAAATATTTACTTGTGCATCTATCCCTCCATACACCATATATGCCCATTTACTAAGGGCATCTATCTATCCCTCCATGCACCATACAGGGTGGTGCCGTCAATACGGCACAATAATTTCATGACATTTCATGAAATTATCAAAGTATTAGGATGTTTTTGGAAGTGGCAAACCATTTCTATGAACTAATATAGCCCATGTTTTAATTTATTGACGGCACCACCCCGTAGGTATATGCTCATTTATGATGTCAGTGTATATTTTAAAATTATATTTAGTGTTTTGTTATATTTTTTACGTATTTTTGTATATTTATTTATATAATTACGGTCTCTTTACTGATTTTTGCAGAACCATGCCACGAAAATAGAAATGAAAAGAAGGAGTGCGTACGAGAGTATGTACTTGGACCGAAGACCAACTTTATGATTAATATTTTATAATAACAATTAAGAATGTTTCTTAAACAATGGTTTTTAAAATTTAATTATATTATTTGTGTATTTTTTTATAAAGATAACAATTAAAATATTTTAAAAAACGTAAAATGTTTTTTGTAATTCGACCCATGTTTCTTGGAGACAATTGCCGTTTCAGGAGTAGAACGACCTCATAAAATTTAGTTGGGTTTTTCGATTACACAGTATAAAGGGCATCTATCCCGCACTGCAGGCATCTATCCTTCTTAGTATTTTCATAGTGGGGCAACAATCCATACAGAACGAGAAGTTATTCATATTAATGAATATTTTCAAAACTGGGAGGTTTTTTAAAAAGTAGGGCATCTATCGCGGTTTTACCCTAACCTCTTTTGTTTTTAATTATTATACTAGCAATTACGATTTTTTTCTTAATACTTGTACATTGTACACTCGGCCTAACAAAGTTCACATGTGTTACTTTCATTCACGTATGTTACCGTGTGTTACTAATTCACGACTGTTACTGTACAATTTTTGGCGGCCATACTCATAACGGACTTATGTTGAGAGAACGGCATAACTGACGCTTTTACAATTTGTGGGCACTCGAAGTCGGCTATTATATAGGTTGTGCCATTACGACTTTGAGAGGCATAGAGCCTTTCTCTATTAAAGAGAACGTTTAGGATGTAGTGGAATTCTAAAAAAGAATACTCTTTTTCACAGATAAAAGGTTAGTAACTAAACTGTCTGCTTGGGTAATGTGATTGGTATTTTTTTATATAATACAAGTAATATTGGAGATACTCCTCTATAATAAATGATCTGAATGATCTGATCTGGGGTTATTTTTAGATCTTGACATTCAAGGTACAAAAATACATTTTCTTTGTTAAAGCAAAGAATTTCAAAAAGCAGACTGTGTGAAATGTCGCGGTTTCGGTTACCTCCCAGGACACGGATTTCTTCTAGTTTTGATATTTTTCTAAGTATATATTTTATTAATGAACGGTGATTTATGCTTCCAAAAATACTTTTCAACCTTGCGATTTCGACTCTTTAGTAAATAGTTTTCTAGATCATTATACAATTTTAATTTTAAGAATAAGGTCCAGAACTCGGTTTTTTATCTGGCTAGCTTAATTATGCCATGTAATTACGCTATATTGCACTAGCTACATGGCCTATCGGGTTATTCGTCATCTCGCCCGAAAAAAACACGCGATCGGGCGATTTGGCACATTTCGAATTTACCTAATATTTCTGTCGTCAACTCGCACGCCCATTACAAAGTACAGCCAGGTAAAAAAATTTGAAACTAAATTTCAAAAACGACGTTGAATATAACGACATTGTATTGATCTTAAAATAAAGCTACTGAGTAGTTGACTGTACATTTTTATGGTCGTTACCTCACATTTTTATGGTCGGGCGAGTTGACGACAGAAATATTAGGTAAATTCGAAAGGTGCCAAGTCGCCCTATCGGGCAAGTTTTTGTCGGGCAAGATGGCGAATAACCCGGCCTATCGTAGCTCTTAAACGAATCGACCGATTCAGATTCGGCTTTTTTCGTCTTTTTTTTCGAAACGTCGGGTGTATAATAATAATAATGTAACATCTAGTTAAATCCGGTTAATAGGTTTTATTTCAAATGTGCTCGCGAAAATGTAAGACAATACTTTTCTCGGTTTCTTGTAAAAACAAGAAATAAAAGTTTTAGCTTGTCCTCAATAAGGGCTTTCGGACGAATTGAAAACGTCTTCAATAGCTTTATTCAAATAGAGAAAAAGGGAAGAAGTGTTGTTAGCGCACGACCTTGCCCACTTAATTCATTGTTCAAGAAAACAAAAGAAACTTGGTTCAGTTCAGAGGCTGCTGTCAAATCGGTGGAGTTGAACGGAATGTACACGGCTGAGGAGCACCGTCTTTAGTAAATCGGGTCTATGAGTTGTTTTAATCAGTGAATTCTATTTGACATGTCGTTGCTTTAGAAAAGAATATATAGGATGTTCGGTACATTGTATTATAGCATGGTACAACACGATGGTAAAATCAATTTCAAAATTTTCCATAAAAATAGTTTGGTAAGAAAAAACAAAATTTCCAAAATTAATTTTACAATTTAGAATTTTTTATAACACCTTAGTATTTATATGATATCTAGGTGTCCATTTTTAACCGACTTCAAAAACGAGGAGGTTCTCAATTAGGCCGGTATGTTTTTTTTTTCTTTATATGTACACCGATTACGCCGAGACTACTGAACAGATTTACGTAATTCTTTTTTTATTCGATGCGGAATAGCTGCCATTGGGTCACATAAAATTTTTTTCAATATCAGTTGGGTAGTTTGCTTTTTATTTTTAAAAAACTGAAATAATTAAGTCGTCTACGTATGCGAAATTGGCGGATTTAAGCTTTCTTATGATTTTTTAGTGAAACGATACGATAGTAGGAAACAATATTAGTTGACGGGCACCCATCTAGCTTCGACCTTTTCAGTTTTTTTAAGTCGGTTTTAATTTTTGTTTAAATTTTTTTTATACTGTGTACCAAACCGTGTATATGAGAATTTACATTATCTGTACTATATAACAAATAACGAAGTATAGACTCAAAGCTTCAAAATATGTTTATAATGGTCGCTCTTTCTCTATTGTTTTTTAATTGTAATTTATTATTATTATTTATTTTAAAAATATTGGCCTTTTTACCCCGGCTTACATCTCTTTCAGACGATGCAAATTAAATAAAAACTAATGAATGCGAGAATTTACATATCGTAAGCATTAAAAGATTCCGTGTTTATGTCATTGTCAACCTGCCTCTATTAATTTAATTTAAAACTGAAATTAAATTCTCTTCCGTCCGAAACTTGATCGCGCAAACAGAGCGCTTTACTTGTACATTAAGTGAACGTAAAAGGCACGCCACCAGCCCTCCACTTATTTATTACGATGTCGAAGATTTTTTTTAATACCACTGAGGTGGCAATCAAGCACCTGATGGTAAGCGGTTACCGTAGCCTATGGACGCTTGCAACACCGGGGGTATCACTTGCGCGTTGCCGACCCTGTTAAAACTTTTTCAAGCCCTTTTTGAAGAACCGCATGCTGTACTCGAGAAAACCTCTGCAGGGAGGCCATTCCACAACCTGAGCGTACGCGGGAGAAAGTGTCTTTGAAACCGCAGAGTACGAGACTATTTTAGTTCCAACGTGTGAGGATGAATTCCCTGCCGATGGCGAGCGGTGCGATGGTAGAAAGATGCCGTGGGCATCATATCAAATAATTCCTCAGACCACACTCCGTTATACAAACGGCAGAAAACACATAAGGAAGCAAAATCTCTTAGGCTTAAAGGTTCAATACCGCTTGTGAACTCGGGATATTCGACAATTCTCATAGCGCATCTTTTTTTTTTAAACAGCCCAAACTGGTATCTAGGTGCTCCCGCCCATAGGTGGTAGCAGTATTCCATATGGGGCCTGACTTTGATACTTATACAGTAACAGTCTTTGCCACGAAGAGAAGTGGAGATAAATAAAGGTAACGTATTCATGACGACAATTTTAGTGCAGTATAAGTAAGAGATATACGTGGAAAACAATTGAACTTAAAATATAAACTATACCACTTAAAAATAATACGTATCTTAACTTTAATACTGAAGAGTCATAAAAAATCCCAAGTCCAAAATATTGGGAAGGAACAAAGCAATATGAGCATATGAGCATATTGCTTTGTGCGTTTCCAATAATTTCGACTAAAGTTTTCTTTTCTAGCAATTTTAATTATCTTACTAAAAGAAACCAGAGGTAGCTCGGTAACCAAGCTGTGGTAGGCCTAGCTCTCTTTGTCGATAATAAGAAAAGTTTTCGAGTAGGTAACAACTAATTAGTATAAATAAAAAGTCTACGTTCAACTGTTTTCTACTTTATTAAACTAATGAAAATGAAAATGAAAATATCTTTATTCAATTAGGCCCCCAGGAAGCACTTTCGAATCGTCAAAAAACCCTTATTATATAATGTTTGTCTTTCTGTCTTGTCTGGATCTACGTAAGCTAACAATGTTATAATGTCAATCTGTCGATTGGTCTGTCTGTCGATATGTCGGTCAGTTAGACAGTCTGTGTCAGTCAGTCTGTCTGTCTGTATGTCAGTCTGTCTGAATTTACACCGGTTCCAAAAGTTGAACTACCGAGAAGATTCCGGCAACAAACTCGTGTAGTCACTCTTTTCAATTATTCAGTTACATAGTAATAGTATTTAGCAGTGCAGTGTCACACAGAGTATAAAAAATAAGTACCTAAAATGACAAATTTATTTACTTTTTTAAAGGCTGTCCGACAATGCACCATCACAATATAGGTATTATAATACACAAAGGTCAACAGTTAATATACGAAGGCCTGATAAAGCCAAACATCTTTCATTAATTTTAAACACTTGTCTGACCACGTCATTACAATAATAATTGTATTGTTCTAAATAACTCCTATAATGCCATATACCTACATCCCTCAAAACTGAAACTATTGGTGTGTAAGTAAATTATTACAAAATCAAGGAAGCTTAGAGATGACCATTTCCACTAGTGGCACCTGTTCACAGGTATGACGCATGTGCCAGCCATCGCTCCGCTCAACCATATTATAGGGAACGGAGCTTAATAAAACATGCTCACCCTACAAACTCGATACATATAACTACTAAAAAGCGAAGAACTATTATAAAATGTAATAAAATACGGCATACAGTCAGTGATATCTTGTCACTCGTTCGCCTCGCATGAAAATTAAATAAAACCCCAAAAATGTATTAAGTTCTCATCCCATTACACCGGACGGACATTCCGCGCACGTGTTAGCTTCGATCCCTATCAAAACGTAGATAAGATAAATCGAATCAAAATATCCGTATTCAATCTTGTTGCATTACGTGTTATTATGTATGTTTAAAATATGTAAGCAGATATAAAAGTTGATTTTTTCTCTCTATACGATGTAAGATTGAAAAAATTGGCTGCTATACTTATTTAAGGAGGCATACTTGTATAGTATGCAATATCATGTCTCCATCTCCCAAAGTTGACTCACATTAGCCATTTTGAAAACTCCCACTCGCAGGCAACTTATGTATAACTTACTTTTTGTGTATTATTGATCTTTTCCCGGTACTTTCTTGACAGAGTAGTATGTTACCTTATCGTGACGATGTTCCAAACTAAAGCTAGAGGTGAAACATTGTGTGGAATTTGGACGTGCTAACATTTCCCTGCTTACATAAGATAGTTGCCAATTTACACTTGTTTTGTAGTTTTCTGATCTATACGAGGTAAAAAACCCTTTTGGGTCATCCGGGTAGTTAACACCACCTTTTCCATTCCGGCAATGAAGCAGTTCGCTGTCAGTGTGAAGGGAAAGGTAGCCAGTGTGATTACAGGACAGGGGAGGCGTCAACACTATGTTGTTCCCATGACACAGGCCATAATATGCAAGTGATGCAAGGGAAGTGTCATAATGGAAACAGAATCGGAATTAGATGTCAAAAGTAAATAGGTGTCTTCCCTGAAGGACTCTTCTTACCGCTTTACATCAAACGGTGTTGGGTCATTTACCGTGATTTGTATAAAAAAACAGATGCTGAAGAGAAATTGAACTTATTTTTACAACTTTAATTTTATAAAGAAATTTAAGCCGTATGCCACCCATTTTGTTTAATGACGCCATCTTTTACGCAGTACGTGACCACTTCACTCATAACAGGTATAATAATTACCTACTCATACTTTGTTTTGAAAAACCAGCCAGCCCCCATTCAATGTAGATATTAATTACGTAATAAGCTTTAATTAAAGCAAACCTCAGAACATTTTGTGCGTAATGTTTGCTGAAGGAATGTTGAATATGGAATTTATGGTTTCATACTGGCAATCAACTATATTAAAGTGAAAAATATTTTTTTCATTATTTCTTATTATTTTCATTGTGATTTTAGACTTATGCTATTTTTCTACCCAAGTGTTGGCCGAGTGGTTATTAAACTTGAATACTAGACTAGAAGTCTTAAGTATAAAATCAAGATCAAGATATTTGAACCTACACCGAAAATAAAAAAATCAATATTATGTATTATCTACTACGTATAGGTATCATTGTCTACAGTCGATAATGAAATTTGTATGAAATAATATAACATTGGCTGCATTATTTCATAGAAATATCATGCACTTATAAAGTGAATAAGATGTATTTGACAGTTGCAAAACATTTCCATGATAATAATAATATTCATACACTCAACCTATTATCTAGTCCAAAGTTACATCACTAAGAGCTTGTGTTATGGATACTAGATAACGGAGAAATAATGATAATAATATGTATTATAATTATTAGAAATATACTAACTAAACATATAAACATCAATGACTCGTAAACAAATGCTCGTACTCATCATACAAACATTGGCTCCTACCGAGATTCGAACCCGGGACCTCTGACCGGGCAGCCTTTCTAGTAAGGGCTACAGACCACTCGGCCAGCCGATCGTCTATGAACTAATACGTGCTAATACTGCTCATCTATTTATGTACACACGACAGCACACCAAGTGTAACAGTTGCCCTACGAAAGCCGCCTCCATTACGAAGGCAGTAAGGCCAGTCTCAAGGTCAAACTGCCACGCTTGATGTGCTATCGACTGTACCTACCCCTGTGTCAACATCACACTATTATTTGTTATGTTTTCACTCCTAAACGCTCAACCGATTTATTTGAAAGACGTGAAAATTTATTACATGCTAAGAAAATTCATAGAAAAATAACTATCAGGAGTAACTATAAGCACTGGCGACCGCCTGCGTGGATGTCGGTTGTCGCGCTGAAAGGAAGCCGGATGTAATCTATCTCCATGCCAAATTTCATCTAAATTAGTTCAGCGGTTTAGGAGTAAAAACGTAATACACAGACAGAGAAACAGAGTTGCTTTCACAATTGAAATTATTTGTATGGATATAACATTAAATATGTTTTCCATTGAGTATGTAATAGGACCTATGGTCTGTTTTTAGGCTTACTTTGGGCATAGTACATGTAGGCAATAAACAGCAGGGATACATATTTTGTGTATGAGTATTGTTATTAAATGCCACCCTCGTGCGTCACCGTTTCAAACAAAACAAACCCTTACTAAAACTGTCAATAACATAAAACCTTAAAAAAGGAAACTTGTGCAAGAACTATCCGCTAACAAAGGGACGATGGCCTTTCTGACCCTTAAATAACCCTAAAATGCACGAAACTATTCCACAATAAACACTACTCCGTCCCACGCCGTTTACAAAATGGCGGATCTCGCAAAATGACGTCACTCTACTACAACAAAGATGGCGTATATAATTTTCAGGTTACTGAAATTAGTTTTATTATTTTTATGTGGGTGTTCGTGATAATATTGCTTGGGCATAAATAGAAAGCTTAAAGGTTTTTAATTAAAATAAACTAAAATATTTTTCCAAATCAAATAATCCTTTTAAATAAAACCACTTTACCAAATTTAACTCGAGTTTAATTTGATGCCACATGATTAGTTTATAGCCTACGTTATAATGGTTCTACGTTTTACATATACTATAAATGTATAAACTTTGGATGTTTGTTTGTTACTCAATCACGCCAGAGCGGCTGAACAGACCCGGATGAAGTTTAGCACAGAGATATATTATTTATACGTAGACGAAGTTGCGGAAAGCTGGTAGTATTATATTTCTAACCACAAAAGTAAACACAAAGAAAGAAAGAAAACATTTCATTTTAATGTTTTTGATGCGTTTAAACGCCAAAAACGGAAAAAAATATGCCGCCTGGAGCATATATTCTTTCATCATTTTCTTTCTTTATTTGTAATTGTTACAATAAGAAAACATTTATGTACTTGCACAATACATCACGCTACATCTAGAAAGGTGAAAATAAAATACATACACATAAATAAATGTACTTAAAAATAACACACAAAAAAGTGTGCAAAGCCAATAGCCCCGTCAGCACTTATGCTTCCACGACATTAGCAAAATACCGCAGAATCGCTGCTATTATGACAGGACCTCTGAAATAACGCGCGGTAATGCTTATTTACAGAAAATAAAAGTTAATATCAATAACGTTGGCTAAATTAAATAACATCATTGTCTTAAATTTTTGCGTGTACTACACATTTGAAATAAACCAGTTTACTGAATTTCACTCGCGTATTAAATAGACGTAACATTATTATAATCTACCTGACGTTAAATGTGAGTTTTAAATCCGGTAAACGGGGCTTTACATTAGATTAAATTATGTTAGTACATTGCTTAGTCAAGTAATCCAGTAATTACCAGTATATAGTATATTTCTAAGAAAATATGATGGTGACGGCAATACTACTATAAATTAAAACATCTCCAAGATCGTTTTCGCTACCTCCATGCTACCCATCCCAGTTTTGCGTTCGTCGGAGATTTTAAAAGCCCAATGCACTCAACATTTTTTTTTTATACAACTGGATGACAAACAAGCTGACGGCCCACCTGATGGAAAGCGGTTACCGCCGCCTATAGACACCTGCAATAACAAGCAAAAATCACTTGATATTGCAGGTGCCTTGTCATCCTGGGGCCTAAGATGAAATGCCGTCCATGCCCAGTAATTATTAGGATTTTTATTAGTATTTTTTAGGATAAGTCTTTTACAGTTCTGTCGACATCAGACGAGCACTGAATCAGGCTACTTAGCTTTGCAAAAGAAGTTTAGAAACCCATTTCTTTGTCAGACTTACAAAACTTTTTTTTATATACAAAGCACGGCAATTGACCTAACATCACCTGAGCGGTAAGGAGAGTCCACATGCGAAGACAGCTAGTTCAGTTTAGACACTGCTCTAGCCGCCTCAAACTTGCCGACCCAAAAGGAGCTTTTTCACGCGTCTCTTGAAGGACCCCATGTTATAGGAAGCAGGTAACACATGTGCTGGCAAAGAATTCCAAGTTTGGAAGTACGATAAAGAAACGAGACACTAAATTTATATGTGCGTGATGTTGAGGTGGAGACAGTGAACTTGGAATTCTTTGCCAGCACATGTGTTCCCTCCTTCCTATAACATGGGTTCCTTCAAAAGAGGCGTGATGAGACTTATGGGCCGGCGAGGTAGGCGGCTAGAACAGTGTTTCTTCGCATATGGACTCTTCTTACCGCTTCACATCAGGTGGTGTTGAGTCATATGAAAAGGTTTGCATAAATAATTACAAAATTAAAATTTTTAAGTAGCCCCCGGCGTCATTAATCATCTATCTAACACCATCTCATTAAGACTATTCATAAGACCCCAAACGCTACTTATATCTGCTGTAAGTTTCTGAAGAATTAGGCATTTCGCAGACTTTTTGATGGTATAGGATCGGCTCAAGGTTAGTATGTCATGGAAACGTCACCGAAGTGACACTACAGCAAATTTTAAATCAGTCGGATCTGTAAAAGTTAGTAAAATCCTATTATCATTTTAAAAATGAGCTGATAGTCATCAAGCGCCTGAACTGATCTTCATAAATTATAGCTAAGTACCATCGTAGTCACATCAACTTTCAAACCAAAAAGAAACCGAATCAAAATCGGTCCATTTGTTTAGGTGCTTACGACACGCTAAGATGCCACAGACAGACACACAGATACACAGACACGTCAAACTTATAACACCCCTCTTTTTTCGTCGGGGGTAAAAAGACGTTTCTCAGACGTAGAATATAGTGGGGGTATATAGGGGTGGCGGTTGTCATCTATTATTATACAGAATAGCGACGACAATGACAATAAATTAGAACATTGGCTATTATTTTCATAGCTTGTTATTTTGTATGTCATTTTTTTACAACTAAGTAGATGACAAACGAGCTGACGGCCCACCTGGTGGTTAATGGTTACCGCCGCCTATACACACCTGCAATAACAAGGAAAAAATCTCTTGGTATTGCAGGTGTGATGTCATCGTGAAGCCTTAGATGAAATGCCTTGTATGACATTATCAAATGAATGAGATTTATTTGATAGTGGCAAAACATTCATATAAACTAGCATAGTATTGTAATGTCGTCGCCACCCTGTATACATTTTAAAGCAATTTTCTCATAGTAACGTATATTTATTTGAGTAGAATTATGAAATGGTACCAAGAGAAATGTTTCATATAGGTACTCACTCGTAATATCTACACTTACTAAACTGATATTACTTAGTCAAAGAAATATATATTTTTCGTTTATTGGTTTCCATGTTAGTGCCTAAAAAGATATTTATGGTTTGTCTTTTTCAGTTCCGTACATGACAACAGCAACAATATCTCATTCACTATCAATTACTAGCGACTATTAGGGAATTCACATTTGTTTACTTTCTCCATTTATTTGCATATGTTGGCCGTGAAGCAGTAGGGCTTGAAGGGAAAGGTAGCCAGTGTGATGCAAGGCATAAACATTATCTTGTTTCTGGAACGTCGACGCTCAAACTCAAAAACCAAATATAATAGCTACCCCAAGAAGCTCTATCAAGTTGTCAAAATCCCATAATTATGTAGTTATGTCTATCACAAAAAAAAAATTAATAAAAAAAAACAATTAATATTACCAGTGTCATAATGTCTGTCCGTCTGTCATATTCATGTCTGACTCTACACCAGTTCCAAATGTTGAGCTACAAGAAGATTATAAGTATTCATAAGTATGGCATATTCATTATTAGAAGTTACACCTGTCTCTCTTTAAGTTCTTTTCACTAAGTTGTTCCTACAAATATCCATTAGTATTCGCCACACACACACGTAAACTGCATGTAGTACCTACGTACTAGACAGCTTTCAATTTTCTTTCTGATGCGGAAATGGGTTCGAACCAACATTCTGGGCAACATTACCAAGCGATATTAAACCTTAAGCCTTTCCAGTAAGTTCTGTTTCGAGAAACAAGGAAAATCATTTTCGTAATATACTACAGCATCGAACGATTCGCTCGCTTTCCAATATGAAGCTTTAATGACATTGTAATAAGATTTATCTTCGGATGATTACAGAGACGAAATGTAAAGTAGGCCAATATGTGGAATAAAAATGTTACGTCGCTCTGTGAATTTTATGAGAAAATACAGCAGCGAATTCCGATCTTAAATTAAAAAAATTTCATGAAAAATACAACGTATTTCTATATAATTATTAAAGCTGTAATCCGGATAATACTATCACATACAATCTGTAATATTCAACAAAGAATGTATCTACGGGCGCAAACAATCGATAGTCGATACATTCAGAACATTTAATATTCCACATTTTTTGCAAATCCTGGGCCTGATCGCGCTAATTAACAACGTATTTTACCAAAGCAAAACCAAAACGATTCCCTACCCCTAGTGTGAGTTTCATACGAATCGAAAACGATCAACGCGTTCACCTCTCAAATACATATAGAAAAGGTGTTTTCTAATAATTCACAACAGAGCTGCCGCCGTTTTCATACGATTTGACAGTTCTCACCTCGACGAACGTTCTCGTTTTACAATTCGTTTAAAACTTACACTAGTTAGATACCGCTGAGCACAATTAGTATCGCGCTTTATAAAATCATTTAGATCCAAAGACTACTATGGAAACTATTATTAATGGTAGCGTATTATCCACTGTCCAACAATGCCGCAACAAAAGTTGCTAGGCACCAACTAAATCAAAAACGTTCGTCCGGCAGCGGTAAATGTTTAGCGTAAAACAAATTGTGCGCAACGTAACGTTATCGGTTTTACTTTGGTGAATACGTTGAAAATTAGCGCGATCTAGGCGCTGATTTAATAGTCGCAAACATAATATACCTGCTTAGGAAATTTCCAATTCGTTGTTATGTTTGAATTTTAAATGAACCGCCGCCGTCGGTACTTTTTATGATAACAAAAGGCAAACATACACCAGTTGGTCAATTCTGCTATTAATTTTCCTAAACGGATCGGCTGGGGTTCAGTATCGTTACCAATGCGGTTGTTCTAACATTGCTTGAAACCGCTTGAAAAGTCGGAACGATGACAAAACGCTCTCGGTTGGTTTAACTTCAGCTCTATAATTGTTAGCAATATTGCAAGAAACAAATATATTTTGGCTTAGTGACTTGACAGTTGTCAACTTTTGACAGTTCGAACAAAGAACTATCGATGTGTTTCGGCTGCTACAAATGTTAAATATTTAGCAGAATACGAAACAATGATTGAATCGAACGGTTCGCGTTGCGTGTTTGTTAGTAGAATACCAAACTAATGCGTTTTGGTTACGTTTCGATTGCGTTAAGTTAGCAGTTAGATTAGTTTCAGATCAAAATACAATAGCAGAATTGGGGGGCAGACATTCATTTTGACCGGAGAAATCCTATTGCCTTGTCAAAAGAAAATCCATGATAATGCTAATACAATAACAGTAATAAGTTTTTATTGTCGCGAACACACAAAACTGCTCAATCAACCAACAATAGTCCTTCCCAATTTGATTTTCCTCACAAAATCGCTCGAATCAACGTTCTATTCATCGCCCTACACTTAACACCTACGCCATAAGATTTACATTTGCACTACAACACCAACTTGTACCACACAAAAGGTAACTCGTATTCCGTGTATGATAAAATTCAAATTCGCGTGAGTGCGAAATCCTAACTTCTGACGCTCATCATGATTTGTATTTCAAGGGGTGAAAGTTGAAATTGCTCTAGCATTATTATCGTCAAAGAAAAACTGAGATGATAACTTGGGACTTATGGGGTTGTAACATATTTTACTCTTTCGTGTCATTCTGTTTTGCCTACTTGAAGGATAAAGTGATGGTGTACAGACTGTTTTACAGTTTAAGCTAATTCTCGTCTCGCTCGACCTACTAGCTTTTAGAAAGCAAATAGAAATACTACATATTTTTGGTTATTTTTTTACACTCACACCTATTATCTAGCCCAAAGTACCTAAGCATCGCTAAGAGCTTGTGTTATGGATACTAGATAGCGGAGAAATTATGATAATCATACAGGATGGTGACGGCAATACGACGATAAATTAAAACATGGGCTATATTAGTTCATAGAAATGGTTTGCAACTTCTGAATACATTTTATTTATTTGATTATTTCCATGAAATAATACAGCCAATGTTATAATATTTCATAGAAATGTCATTAAATTATCAAAGGAATACGATGTAACCTAACCCTTACTAGGCGGTAGGCCCGAATGCAGTCGGAAACGATTAGAATTTCGGAAACTCTATAGCTGTCACTTTTTATCACGGTGCGTCAAAGCGAGACGGCATGTGCCTTTTCGAATCGAATTCGCGATCCGACAGTTTCTGAATAAGGTGGGCCGTTAAGCTTGTTTTTTATCTACTTGTATAAAAAAAGAATAAGAAATAATTTTTTCCATCTTCAAAAACCTAATCCATATCGACCGCAAAATTTAATAACATGAAACAAATAAGGATGAAGGGCATAAGCGATTTCTGATTCAAGAAAGAAATCAATTTACCGATATCCTAATACCCCACCGTCCGCGGGCCTAACTGACCCGGGTATTATAGACCCGGAGATTATTGCTGGCGAGCAGTTTAGGGTTATTACTTAATGTGGACCAGGAATTGTCGGATAAGGTCTCTCTACCTGAAGATTTGCATCTTTTCAAAAATATTATTAAGAAACGTGAAGTAAAATTATAAAAAAATCTATCATGTGTTTTAAAACTTGTCTAAACTAAACATGTGTTCCCTTGCAGGTTGGGACGTACCGCCATGTTGATAATTATGTACACAATTTTATGGTAATCGTAACAGTTTTTTATAAGACTAGGGTGTCATTTCATTTCATTTCATTTATTAATTTGCTAGTCACATGGTTACATATAGGTGTTACAATGAGTTTAATTGATACATTGGACACATGACACCCCGTGGGGGCACTGCAAACATAAAGCAAGAGAGCGCTATCACTTTATACAATTTAAAATGAACAATATAATTCGGCATCAAATAATCAAATATTTCATTATAGGATTAAATTTAATTAAAATTCTATTTTATTTTAGTAGAGCATTAGTAGAGATACATTGACTTGAATGTATATCCACCAACAATTCCCTAGCATAACAGAACAGAGTTGACATCTTTTATGTGTCATTTAAGAATTCAGTGAGGTCATAATATGCTTTATCTATAAGATGTTTTTTTAATTGTCTTACAAATGCTTGGTTATTTTCTAGCCGCTTTATTTTTTTAGGTATATTATTATAAATTTGAATTGACATCCATTGTGGGCCCGACCTAACCAGCTGGAGAGCTTTACCTGCTGGCAGTTTTAATTTATGTTCATATCTATTATTTCTTTTAATACTTGTGTTGACTGTAAAGAGATATATGTGATTTTTGACAAATTTACAAGATTCTAGAATGTATATTGATGTTATAGTCAGTATTTTGTTTTGAATAAAATATGGTTTGCATGATGTCATTTGATCTATATTATATATAATTCGTATTATATCAGTGTCAAACAAGCGTAAGGCCCGCTGGTGGTAAGCGTGTAGTAGTGCATATAAACGTAGGACCTTGACGAGCGTAATTTATTAATTGTTTTTATTGACAAAACTGTTAGGTTTCAACATCAAAAAAAAAGGTTTTATAATCCGGGAACTTTTGCGGGGCATCCCCAGAACACCCTGCCAAAGTTTCATCACAATGTGATTCAATGCTTTCGCAGCGCATAGGGGACCAACATACAAACATAGATTTTTAATTATATTGATGATTAATAAACTTTTTTTGTGATATACTATCTCCATGTGGTTTTTGTGAACTGCATTTTTTAAATAAATACATCGACGGATGTAATTCGCATTTTAAAAATAAATATAATTAATAAAACTGATTCCGAACGATTCCGTTCTATTTGTGGCCATCTTTTAAAACTCATTGAATATTCGCAACCCTTCAAATAAATGTATACTAAACGAATTATTTTCCGCTGAATAATTGTCGACTTATCGACGTATTTCCACATTCCCGACGCGTAAATGCTTTCAGGGAAATGCGACTGGTTAAAATTCTCCGCACATTTATCGGAGGATTCATTCATTACAAGGCGTTATCGCCTTTAGTAAGTGGTAATAAAGTATTATTAAAATATTTAGGCTTACACTCCGTGTGTCTGTCTCAGACGTGAATGTGGAGCAAAACTGGGTAAATTGTTTAAAGACACAATCCTATACAAGGTGCTGACGACAATAATATACGACAATAATACAACATGGGCTTTATTAGTTCATGGGAATGTTATGCAACTTTGAAATTAATCTTATTCATTTTTATGAAATAATGCAGCCAATCTAATATATTATAAACTAATATAGTCCATGTTTTAATTTATTGTCGTAACCACCTTGTATATTTATTAGGAGTACCTATTTTTCGCGCCCGACGAAAAAAGTTATTAAGTTAAAAGTTAGTGTTATAAGTTTGACGTGTCTGTCTGTGGCATCGTAGCGCCTAAACGAATGGACCGATTTTGATTCGGTTTTTTTGTTAGAAAGCTGATGTGGCTACGATGGTTCTTAGCTATAATTTATGAAGAACAGTTTAGGCGTTTGAGTATATCAGCTCATTTTCTACATTATTATAGGCTTTTACTAACTTACAGATCCGAATAATTTGAAATTTGGTGTACTGTCACTTCGGTGACATTCCCATGACATACTATCCTTGAGCTGATCCTATACCATCAAAAAGTCTGCGAAATGCTTAATTCTTCAGAAACTTACAGCAGATATAGCGTGTTTGGGCTCTATGAATAGTCTCAATGAGATGGTGTTAGATACATTATTAACAACGCCGGGGGTTACTTAAAAAATTTAATTTTGTATTTTATGTGAAGAAACATATAGGTACAGGATGTTAGGGAGACGCTCTCGAAAGCGAAGACAGACGGCAGTTTCTAAGAACTAATTATAGGCCATGTATTAATTGAATCATTCCCTCTGCGTCGAATGTCTTTAAGTCGAGTCTCGCTACGGCGACTCTCGCTGCGTCGCCTCCGCGCTTAGTAATGAAAAAATCTCGTTACGTCGAGTCTGTGACGATGAGGTGTAGTTAGCAGAGAAAACTGAATTTTTGAACTGATTTATGAATATAATTCTAATTATCTTTGATTTCGGGTTGGATCGATGTTTATTTTTAATCTAAATGGAATTAAATAAATGATATTCATACTTTCACACCTATAATCTAACCCAAAGTAAGCATCAACAGATCTTGTGTTATAGATACTAGATACCGAAGAAATAACGATTCTATTAAATTACCTAATGTCGTCCCCACCCTGTATATTGGGAGTACATACCTATTTTGTGAAGGAAGACACATCAACGCATTTTTTTATTCTACTCTAGCTGTGAGGAAATTAAGAAGGGGTGACGATGTAGCGAACTTACCCAGAAGGTACCTCAGCGAGGAACACCGAATGCCGAAACTAGCAGTGCGTTCCTGCGCACATTATTAAATTATTAAACTAAATTAATAAAGATAAGTTTTTCATAGAGTGTAGGATTTCTGGTGCGTGTTTAGTATATGTTACGCGATATCTTTGTGAAAAACTAAAATTATCTATATCTAATTATTTTTTTGCTTCAACGTGTGCACTACGAGATTGGTCCTAAGTACTTCAAAAATAACTTTATTAGAGAAATTAATAATAATTATAATAATATTCATACCTACAACCGCACCTATTATCTAGCCCAAAGTAAGAAGCATCATTAAGAGTTTGTGTTATGGATACTACTTAGATAACGGAGAAATAATGATAATATATGTATATCAATATTAGAAATATACTAAATAAACATATAAATATACATGACTCGTGTACAAATGCTCGTACTCATCATACAAACGGTTGCTCTTACCGGGATTCGAACCCGGGACCTCTGATCGGGTGACCTGTGCAAGGGGCACAGACCACTCGTCCAGCCAGTCGTTACAGTTACAGTTAAATTACAGTTCTTCTTTATTTAATCTAGTCCACTTTATGAATAAGTAATTTTAAATGGACCATGATGTTATTGAAACCTCATTTTAAACCAACATTCCTCCTGAATTTCCTTGAAATCTAAATATACTTTAATATTAGGTTTTTGACATTTTAGACAGTCATTTCATTAATATAATGTCACGCCTATTAATAATTCATAGCAAACAGCACAAAAGAATTTATCTCTTAAAAATATCAGCATTAAGTTCAAAATACAGTAACTTAAACCGTAAAAAAACTCTGTAAACTTATTAACAACGATAATTGGCACACAAAACTTGAAGGGAACGAAGAAAGTTTATCTTGGCCCGTCTACTGGGTTCCGTTACAGTAGGGATGTGAGGGTTAAACACTTTTATATCGTTGTAAAATATTAAGCTTTTCTATTAAATCTATTTTATTTCAAACAATAAAAAATAAAATTATCAAAAAATATAAAAAAATAAAACTCAATATTTTAAGTAGCCCCCGGCGTCATTAGTCATCTATCTATCATCATCTCATTGAGACTATTCTTATGAGCCCAAACACCCTATATCTGCTGTAAGTTTCAAAAGAACTGAGCATCCCGCAGACTATTTGATGGTACAGGATAAGCTCAAGATTAGCATGTCTTGGAAATACCACCCAAAGAAGCAGTAAACCAAATTTCATCTGTGAAAGTAAGTAAAACCCTCTTGCCAAGTAGAAAATGAGCTGATAGTCATCAAACGCCAGCACAGATCTTAATAAATTATAGCTTAGAATCTTGAATCCATCCTGATACCATCAGCTTTCAAATAAATAAACAGAATCAAAATAGGTCCATTCGTTTAAGAGATACCTTTTTTTTTTACGAGGAGAAATCCGTTTACAAACCTACCTGCCGCTGGCTAAGCGGCGGGCGTGTGTGGGGGTCATCCAGCGCTATCAGCACTGGAAATACCCACTAAAACTCCCCGGTAACTCCACTGCCCTTCACGGGGGTAGCCTGGGCTCTGCCGAAGCAATTTCACCAGCCCACCCCCAGGCAACCCGACCTTACGGCCAGGTTTCGCGCCGATGGGGATTACCCAGAGTCACTTGGGCAATGCCAGACGTGGCAGCATGTGTAATGCATGCGTGGGGGCCATCCACGCACGCGGCCGCGCCTAGGGCACAGGAAGTCGGGCGATCGCCGCCGCTCGCCTTCTCGCAGCCACCCGTCTACGCCGGATAGGAGCGGCTAGAGCATCCTCCTCCCGCTCCCTCTCCGCTGCCTCCTTCTGCGTGAGCACAGTCTCGCAGAAGGAGGCGACAGCGTCCCAAACCCTTTTGCTACCAACCATGGCTCTTACCATGGTTGGCAGCGAGAGGTGACTCGTTTAGGAGCTACCTACGATGCCACAGAGAGACACACATATACACAGACAGATACGACGTCAAACTTATAACACCCCTATTTTGTCGTCGGGGGTTAAAATATCGCAGGCTGCAAATCCACTACTTTTCAGAATCTAGGTGCTTGCTCTAACCATTTAGCTACCAATCACTTGGGAGGACTTCTTTCTGTTTTATTTTATATTATAAGGGTATTCGATAAACCAAATATGACCCTACAACCTCTACTTTTTATCAGTAAGTTTATCTTATCTAAAAATACATGGAATAGAATATTATGTCATTTCAAAGCTTCCAAGAAAGAACTATTAGATACCTTCTGTTACTTTTAGCTTTATCAGTAAATCTAATGAATAGGGGGCATTGAAATAAATAATACAAGTAAGGACAATCGATTCATTTCATTTTAGTCTGCTATAAAAAAGTAAAATATCTGTTCGAATTAGTGTTGAAAAGGACGCAAATCTTCTTTGATTAATTTCAAAGACTCGCAGCCTTAAGTCGATCAAGCTCGTTTCAAAGAGACTCGATGCCTGCACATCATGTGCAATAAAATAAATAGGGCAGGATTATTAACTTTCGATATTATCGAACTAATAAATAGACTGGCATCCTTAGTTCCAGGGGTATAAAATTGCGAAATAAAAACACTCCGAATCTTGGCGAGGACATTTTTTGATGATGTTTATGAAACATAACCCGTCTCTCGCCGAAAAAATAATGCAAGATTGTTTTTGTTATGATTATATGAATATAATATTGTTGATAAACAGTAACAATTTGTTTTACATCTGATTTTGTACACACGCTAAGCTTAATCAGCTCTCATCCCTTTGCTTTAGAGATTTTAGAGTCAACTATACCAAAGTATATTATAATATTCTAGTTAATAAAGTATATCTTTTATTGTTTTGTATATTTTACGCGTTTTTAAACTTCAAACTAATGTAATGTAATACCCTTATATCTGGCTAATGCGTATTATGTTTTATTATTGCATTTTAATGAGTCACCATTGTTTTCCATTTCCAGAATTCCTGATATAAACATGGCCAAGGACACGCAAGGGTATATTTTGCTGCGTAACACAGATTTTTTGACCAAGGTAGAGATTGCAAAAAAAACAAAAATATAAAAATTTTAAAAAATAAGTAAGTCACTCCCGGCGTTATTAATCATCTATCTAACACCACACCATCTCATTGAGACTATTCTTATGAGCCCAAACACGCTGTATCTGCTGTAAGTTTCTGAAGAATTAAGCTTCTCGCAGACTTTTGATGGTATAGGATCAGCTCAAGGTTAGATTGTCATGGAATGTGACCAAATTTCAAATCAATTGGCGCTGTAAAAGTTAGTATAACCTTTTTATCGTGTAGAAAATGAGTTGTCAAACGCCTGAACTGATCTTCATAAAGTATAGCGAAGAACTATAGGATGGGTCCTTTCACGTCACGTCGGTTTTCAAACAAAAAAAAAACTGAATCAAAATCGGTGCACTCGTTTAGGCTACGGTGCCACAGACAGACACACAGATACACAGACAGGCACGTCTAACTTATAACACCACTCTTTTTTGTCGGGGGTTAAAGAAGCAAAACTTACTCTCTTTGAGTGTTAACATCGAAGAAGCGTCAGTGAAACATATGTATTACCTGAAAAGAGAAACAGTAATAATTTTATTAAACTTATAAATAAAAAAACACAGGGCTTGCGTGATTAGTAATAATTTGCTCATAATAATTTACCAGTTTCTTTCCTTTGCCTTTATATCAGTAGCCAAAGAGATGTGGAGTGACAAGAATGGGTAAAACAAAGAATGATATACTCACTATAAGGTAGTCTAGAAATTTAGGGAAAACCGATAATTTTGTTATGAACACAATGACGAGTGATGAAGGGCATGAGTATGAAAATGGATGTTTACGGTTATGAGGGAGAGGAACATAGACACTTATTTAGTGTTATGGTGTTATCTATATCAGAAAAATAGCTTGTAAGCTCTTAAGGCGAAGGGTAAGGAGAATATACGAAAAAAAGGTGTTTTCGAGCAGTTTTTCTGGCGAAAATGCTGCATAGAGGATGTTGTAATTGATATATTATGTAACATATATGTTGAATTTTAGCCAGTAGGTTCTAAATACTAGTAATTAGTTCTTATTATCACTCAAAATTATTTCAAAGTGTCGCGATCTCGATCTCGCTTATACGAAATTGTATTTTAAACGAGGTATTTGTTTAGTCACAAACGCGGTATAGTTATTCATAGCATTCGTGCCTTTAGCAAGTAGGTCCATTTTTTTCAAAAAGCCAACAAATAAAGGTTATAAATTGTTTTAAATGGATTTCAACCTTTGCGCCTACGATTACCACGGATGGATATTTTGCTCGCAATAATGGTCAGGCGTTCGTTTACAAAGTTAATATATCCCCGTGTTGTTTATTGATTTACAGTCAGTAAGAGTATTTAAAATAGCTAGTTTGAGTCTCAACCTAATACAACAAAATGTTATCACCAACAATAATATAGTGATTCAGTAATAAAACGCAATGACTATCATAATACTAAAATAAGACAATACTTGCATCTAGTGATATTAGTGGCTGGCAAGAAGAAATCAATAGATCAAAAGTGGCATTTTTTTTCAACATTTAGAGGACTGTGTGAAATTTTACTAAATATAGTGCAACAGAAATATATTGAAACCGTGCAGATATTCAACCACCCTCTTTTTAGTAAATTTAAATACCTTATTTGGACAATTCAAATTTAGCTTCGGTGGTGTATTTATAAAGCACCCAGCGTAACGATCCGTATATCAAGAATCAAAACCGAATATACATATATTTTTTTCTATATTCTTTTAGGTTTGCATTTTTTTTTTATTCTTGTTGACCTTTTTTTAGGAAATATGAGTTGCTTACATTCCCTTGTCTGTATATTTTTGATATTTGTTTATTTATGTACAAACATAGCTATTTGTTTTAAGTAATTAGTCAAAATCTTCGTTTTATTAATCGAAATCTTCGCTTTATGTATAAAACAAACTATACATATAAGCCTTCAGCTAAATTGACGCTTGTAACTAAAAACACTTTTATAATGTGTAGGTATATTTTTTTTTAATTAACTAAGTATCAGATGACTTTAAAAGTCCAGCGTTTCCGAAATTTAGAAAAATAGTGAAATATTGGCTAACAAAAAAGTGTTTTTATCGTGTACAAGAATTTTTAGATTATAAATAGGTAAATATTTCGTTGATTGGGTTTTGTGTATACATCTGAAAAGGTAGGAAAAAGTGATTCTTGTTTTAAAGTTAAGACCAAAAAATTGTACCTTTTTCCATGCTTATAAAGTTTATAAAGTAATAAAGTTATTGTAATAAAGTTCTATTCTATTCTGAAACCACGGAAAGGCGACGTTGCATGTCCGCGGAACTGCCGCGCTACGTTGCCGCTCTGCCGCATGCCGTACCATTTCCAAATTTCCAATTGTTCCGTGCGGGGACCGAACTAAACGAGTAGGTACCTACCTATATTATAAAAACTAGTTGAAATAGATTAATAATAATAATATACACTCACACCTATTATCTAGCCTATGGATAGTATGGATTACGGAGAAATAATGATAATAATATGTACCTATATAAATATTAGAAATTAACTAAATAAATATAGGGTACAAACATCCATGACTCGTAAAAAAAATTGAAGAGTTATTGTTATCTATATGTACTGAATACTGAAACGTTAACTTATTAGTTGCTGCAAAATATAACTGCAGCGGCCAGCAAGAGGCATTGATGGACGAACGGCTAATAAATTTATACTACCAAACGTAAGTCAATGCCTAGCTGTGGCCAAGGCTTGTTTAGTAGGTAGGTACTTTTCTCAAATAATGCGCGGAAATTAAAACTAAGTAAGTCAATTTTAATTTTTGTTTTTAGTGAAACGATACGATAGTAGGAAACAATATAAGTTGACGGTCACCAATCTAGCTTCGACCGTAGAAAGTTATCACTAAAAATTGTGAAAAAAAAATTTTAAACAAAAATTAAAACCGACTTCAAAAAACTGAAAAGGATGAAATAATTAAATTTAAGTAGGTATTCATCCCCTAGAAACATATTTTTAAGCTAAGTGCTAAGTGGTTTCCAAAAACAATAGAAAGTAAAGCACCGACTCCAAAAATATGTTTCTAGGGGATGAATACCTACTTAAATTTAATTATTTCATCCTTTTCAGTTTTTTGAAGTCGGTTTTAATTTTTGTTTTTCTTGTTATTACTGGTGTCAAACAATTTTCGGCGAAAAGGCAGGATCCCGTGTACGCCATCTATCGGTACAGCAGCATGACTATTCGATATTTAGTCTGCTTGAAGTATATAGTATTATCCTAGGCACTGAATAGATGTCGCTTGGTGTTGTACCTAAATGCTCAAGGTCCCTTCAGTACCCCTACGCCTTAATGTGTCCTTTAAGTTTATACTTTTCAAAATTCGAAGAGTTGTAGAGTAAAATTTTTGAAAACGGAATTTAAAAAAAACTTATTACAACGTTTCCTCTGGATTATTTACTCTGACGGGTTTTTAGATTAATATTTATTTATTTATTTATTTCGTAGAATCTAGCACTTATTCAAATGTCTGTCTTACTAGCCTTAACGGGGATTTCACGTGACTACTACTAATGGTGTAGATAAAAAGAAACAATATACTTCTAATATATTTAGTAATCAAAAAATACATTTTCATGGGATAAGTACTAAGATACTTAAATTTAATTATTTTTTCCTTTTTAGTGTTTTGAAGTTGTTTTTTTTACACATTTTTAATATAAACAATCAATTTGAAACCTGTGAGAAATACGTAAAATGTTGAAGAATAGTACTTATTATACATTATACATTTTTTGTTCTCCTAATTTTAATAATTATTTCTTAATATTCCGAATTTGAAGAGCGAACCGCCAAGAGATGATGGTTATGGTTAGGCCTAATTCATTGTTGACGCTATATTTCAATGTCTTCCTTATCAACAGTTCAATATAGGTCGCGGGAGGTTCCCCCTAACGAGACGAGCTCTAGCAAAATATATTATTCAGAGCCGGCGCGACGCGAATCGAAATAAGTAATTAGTGGAAAACATTACGAATATGACAGAGACGATTATTAATTATGCACGAAATGAGTTGTATTTTGAATTTTTCATAAGACAATTTTCTTATCTTTTTGGAAAGATAAGAAAGTTGTCTTATCATTCGGAAATGTTACTTATAGAAAAAAAACAGCAAAAGCATCTCTTTTTATTTTCTACTATTTTTAAAAATAGAATCTTTCTCGTGTTGAAAACCAAAAATTATTTAAAAAATATTTTTTGTGCGTTGTTTATGTTGCGACTGTACGTTACATTTTTAAGTCACAATCAGGTAATAAAAGTATAAAAACTTTTTTCAATACAAGATATGAAAAAGTTATAAAACTAAACAAACAAAAATATTAAACAATTATATTTAGTATTTATAAATCTAATAAAAAAAAGATATTTTGTAGGGAGTGTACACAACACAATCTTCATGATATGAAGGTGCGTAAATTATCCCCCATTCGTTCTTGCATGCTGTGTTTGCAGATGGGAAAGCTATCAAAGCTTACTCTCTGGTGTTTCATGCGTGGGATTCGATCCGTGAGCCACCGAATGCGAGGCAAACACTTATCCCGCTGCGCCGTTCGTACACACCTTTGCAGCGACGAAATAGAGCGATAGTTTCAACGGGTGACGTCACCACGTGAATCCATCGAACACTTTGGCATAATAATGGAAGAGTGTAATCTGGAGGGTTTTAGGACGTCCCTACTTAGCAAGAGTATACTTGGTATGACGCCTAAAATATACAATAAAATACCAGTTACAATTAGAAATCTTAATATTACTTTATTCAAAAAGAGACGTAAATCTCTTTTATTGCTTAAGTGCTATTATAGTATTAGTGACTTCCTAAATGACAAATTATGATTTAGAAAATGTAACTCAGACATATATCAACTTGAATTTAATTGAAAATTGTCATTTATCTTTATTCCAATTTTGTAATTAGATATTAAATGACTTTAGTAATAAAATGTATATGTACTTAACTATATATTGAACGCTTGTGACATGTGTGATGTATGTAACTATAATAATTTATAATGACTAAAATTGTTTTGTACTATTTCATACTATTATACACCGAAATAACTGCAAAATTGCATGCTGTGTGACAGTCAAAATATGTGATACAATCTTATTATCATAACACCTACTGTACCATATTTTTGCAATAAAGAATTGAAAAAAAAAAAAAACTTTTTGAAATTATTAAAAAAAATGTTCGACCGATTGTTTTTGCTGCTTTCTGTATCTTCGTAAGGAAAAAATGTACATAAAATATATAAAATACGGGTGCCTTTTTAATTTCGTTTCATAAAATAACAATCTGACAAATATTTCAAGTGTTTAATCAATTCATCCCGAAAAAAAACTTCTCAACATTTTCTGCATAAAATTAATTATTTTCGTAAATTCCTGCTGGCCCTGGAATTTTCCGGGACATTTATGAGCTGTAGGTTATTACTTATTATTCTTTGACTTCCACTTTGACCCCGATTTCGTTTATAATTGAAGCCATAAGAGGGATTATCGCTTGATTAACTTGCATTAAAGATAAATTTTGATTTATTCTTACACATATATGTCTTGTTGGAAAGTTTTTGGTGAATCCTGTATAATAACGAAATATTAACTGTGTATTATTTTATTTTATGTATTTTTTTTGTAAATTGTAAATTTATCATCAAAAGTATCTGAGTTAAATAGTATTTTAAAGCAATTTTAATGTGGTTATACTGGTATTAAAGTGTTCGTAACATAAAAAGAAGAATTGACCTACAGCACTGAGACAAAAAGCAATGAAGCGAGCAATGTTCCAAGTATCGCTCGCTCAGTTTCTCTTAGGAATCTTATCAGAAATAAGAAGATCCCTACAAGAACCCAAAGTCACCGACATAGCTCAAAGAGTTGACAAACTAAAGTGGCAGTGCGCGAGACACATCGCTCGCAGAAGCTTTCCGCGATGGCTGTTGGGACGGAAATATTCTGCTACTTATTGTATTTTGATCTGAAACGAATCAGAAATGCACAACGTTTTTGTATTCTGCCAACTCAGCGCAAGCGAAACGTAGCCGACACGCATCAGTTTGGTTACGCAAACCGTTCGGCTCAATCGTTGTTTTGTATTCTGCAAAATATTTGACATTCTATTTTGTGGCAGCCGAAACGCATCGATACGTCTTTAGTTGAACTGTCAAAAGTTAACAACTGTCAAACCCTAAGCTTAAAATATATTTGTTTCTTGCAACATTGTTAACGATTCTCCAGCCGAAATTGAACCAACTGAGGGCGTTTCGTTAGCGTTTCGGCGTTTAAGCAATGTTAGTGGAATGCCTTTTTGTATTACAGCCGGATTAGTAACGATACCGAATCGCTGCCAACCCGTTTACATAAATAAATAGCAGAATTGAATCACTGATCACACCGACTTTTTCTTTACACGATATTCCAATTGTTACTTTGACCGTCAAAAAAGAAAAAAGTATGTAACCTCAAAGTACGCATCATAAATTAAGACTTCTTTTACCCCAAAAACCCGTTCTAAGATTAAATACAGTAATGACTTCTCAAACCCCCTCCAATCTGTTTATTATACAACACAATGGAAAATAAGGCGGGAGGTCAAAACGGACCCTTTTTGCCAGAGCGATAATAATGTCTTGGGGCAGACCATTTGAGGGTTAACTAGGGCTCTGTGTGGACTGTGTGGTACACTTTTGACGTATTTATAAAACTTATTCTCCATCAAGATACATGTTTTCGCAAACTAAGAGGAGATAGACTTAGTTTTTAAGGAAGGTGGTGGTTTACTAGGCCCGTATGTAGGGTCGTCCGTCAGAGTGGGTACCACCGGATTTCTTATTACAGCACAGTTCGCTGTGTTTCGGATTGAAGGAAAGGTAGCCAGTGTAATTACTGGATACCTGCAATATTAAGTGATTTTCCCTTGTTATTGCAGGTGTCTAGAGGCGGCGTTAACCGGTAACCATCAGGTGGGCTCTCAGCTTGTTTGTCATCTAGTTGTATAAAAAAGTAGGGCATAGTGGTTACTCTCTGACTGGTAGTAAGCGGTTACCGTAGCAACACTATGGATAGATATTAACTCCAACGAAAGAATAAACAGATAGGTGGTACATAATTTTAATCTCTTATTTTTTTTTCTACAAGCATACCTATACGGTAAGCAGTTATTGTAACCGGATTATGAACATAAGGATTTAGAATTGTGTCAGTAGATAAGACAAGTAGATTATGGGTATGTTGATTATACAGGATGGTGCCGTCAATACTAATAAACAGTCTCAATAAACAGTAGGTTAATATAAGCTTACAACCATCAAATTTCATCACATGTGCAATCTTAAATTTTATAAAAGCACTTACTTTCAAGTAGGGCACTAAGTTCTTTTTTTTAATATAAAAAAATTCATTTTTAAATTAAATTTAAATGAATTTAATTTGGAAATCCAGTCTCTAAATTTAAGTTATTTCACGTCTCTCGTCATGAAATGGCGCTGTATCGATCCTACTCCTATTATGATAGAGCCGTGTAAGTACCTACGCACGCGATCCCACTATTACATAAGTTACATTTAAAATGTAGATAAGTTGTTTACAAAGCGTTGGTGGATTGAAATATAATTTATTACGGTCTAAAAAGCGATTTAAGGTACTCAGCATCATCAGGGCCTTATTAATCGTATATGTAACACCATCTCATTGAGACTATTCTTACGATTGTAACTTGTCAGCCTAAACACGTTATATCTGCTGAAAATTCTGAAGAATTGAGCATCTCGCAGACTATTTGATGGTACAGGGTCAGTTCAAGGTTAACATGTCTTGGAAATACTACCAAAGTAACAGAAAACCAAATTTCACATCAATTGGATCTGTGAAAGTTAGTAAAACCGTTTTGACATGTAGGTAAATATAATATTCTAATTGACAAAACGGTCTTACTAACTTTTTGATAGTCATCAAACGCCTGAACAGATCTTCACAAATTATAGCCAAGAACCATTTGGATCACGTCGCTTGAAAAAAAAAATGAATTCTATTTTTCCCCTAAGCCTTAGGAGCTACGATGCCACAGATGGACACGTCAAACACCCATCTTTATACGTCGGAGATTAAAAAAATTTTTTTTTACATACTGATTGTAACAAAGAGTACGTCAAAGGTCGCTCCGTTCCCTATGATATGGTTGAGCGGAGCGATGGCTGGCACATGCGTCATACTTGTGAACAGGTGCCACTAGTGGAAATGGTCATCTCAAAGCTTCCTTGATTTTGTAATAATTTACCTACATATTCATCAATAGTATCATTTTTGAGGGATTTTTGAGGTATATGGCATTATATGATATTATATATAAAACAATACAATTATTATTGTAATGACGTGCTCAGACAAGTGTTTAAAATTAATGAAAGATGTTTAGCTTTATTAGGTCTTTGTATATTAATTGTTGACCTTTGTGTATTGTAATACCTATATTGTGATGGTGCATTGTCGGACAGCCTTTAAATACAGTAAATATTCTTATCATTAGGTACTTATTGGTACTTTAATATACCTTTTTTATACTCTGTGCGACACTGCGCTGCTAAATACTATTACTGTGTAATTAAACATTGTAACTTAATGATTGAAAAGAGTGACTACACGAGTTTGTTGCCGGAATCTTCTCGGTAGCTCAACTTTTGGAACCGGTGTAAATTCAGACAGACTGACAGACAGACTGACTGACGGACAGACAGACTGACTGACTGACGGCCAGACGGACCGACAGACAGACCGATAGACAGACTAACATAACATTCTTAGCTTACGTAGATGCAGATAAGACAGAGAGACAAACATTATGAAATTGTTAGTGAGTTAATATTATTTTTATGTGATAGACTTAAGGGTTTTTTTGTTGACGATTCAAAAGTGCTTCTTGGGGGCCTAATTGAATAAAGATATTTTCATTTTTCATTTTCATTTTACGGATGAAGTGCTAAAGCGGTTATCGACTTTCGTAGCAGACTGTAGATATTTTTGTATACTTATTAAACATTTTAAAGAACAAGACCCTTGTTTTGAGAAGAAGGGCCAACAAGGTTCCCTCCTCTTAGAAGACAATAATGGTTGTCTGCGCATTAGCTGCATCATCGACCTTCAGTCAGGCCCCCGTCACTCTCGAAATGCAGCGTTAAAAGTGCCGGCCGCTAAGTGGAAATCTGGCGATCCGACCGGCAGTGGGCCGCCGCAAGCAAGATTTAACGCACGCCCGTTAAACGTTTCCCGCGCAAAACGCAACGATCTCACGGCTCACGGTTACTTTGTAGAGGAGTTATATTAAAACTATGATATTTTTTAAGATATCCATTGAAATCAAATAATGTTAGGTACAATTTTGTTCACAATTAAATACTTGTGGTGAATAATGCAATTATTTTGAAACGGAACAATATCATGTTTATAAAAACACCTTCGCAGATAAGTGCATTATTTAAGAATAAATTTGGTTACCAAAAATTAGTTATAGTGAGCCAATTTTGAAAGATAGACATATGCTGTCTCGGACTTTTTTTTTAGACTTTTAAAGGCGAACAATTCTTACTTACATGATTTTTGCGTAACTTTAACCATTTGCGCAGCGCACGCAACTAAAGCTCTGAAAAGGAATATTTTTCCCCCGTTTCTGTAATATTTTTCATTGATGCTCATCTGCTATTAGTCGTAGCGTGATGTTATATAGCTTATATAATACCTCCATAAATGGACTATCCAACACAAAAAGAATGTTTCAATATGAATCAGTAGTTCCTGAGATTAGCGCGTTCAACCAAACAAACACACAAAGAAACCCTTCAGCTTTATAATATTAGTAAGTATGGATTTAAGAGGTGAATACAACGATAATCGTTTTCGTTTCGATTTAACCTTCCACTAGGGGCATAGATTAATAATAATCTAAGGGTGCTACTGTTATGGAGCTCGATTTACAAATACGATTCGGGGGAGTGCTAGTTGCACGTTGCACTAAAACACCTTCAGAAGTAGCTCTAAGTGTCGACTACCGTTTTGACTTACTGGCAAAAAATGCGTTAACTTATGTAGCGGAATACTTACTATATAAATGTGGCAAGAAACATAACTGTAGCGTCTTTAATTCTCTACTAAACGATGAACCTAATATGGACGATACCAGACTATACATTCATTTTAAATAGTACAATAAAAATTCTTCGTTTTACGGAGGGCTGAAAGTCCCGCCGGAGGCTTTTATCAATTACGTGGAAGAATTAGAAACAACATTTTTTTAAAATTTTCATAAAGTTTTTACGAACCAGTCGGGAAGCACTTCAATGAATATACTACAAGAAATTGATTTTATTCCACCTTGCCTCTGTTTTCCAAAGGATTACTTGTAAAAGTTATTTACACGATTTAGAATATTAACGAATGAATACAAAGATGGAAAAAAAACAATGATCATTTTATAAAATTAAATCACATTTAATTGACCGGCTATCTTTGCATTCACTTCATTGCATTAGATGTATAAATTAAAAAAAATAAGTTCTTATTTAGTCATTTTATTTAATTTATGGTCGTGGCACAACCCTTACGTTTTCGCTCGATGACGCAATCACGCGGTGTACGCGGGATTCTCGACTCTCGGCACGCGTTGGTAGAGTATATTTCTTCTCGCATCGTCTAAAATGGCTAATAATAATAATCCTAGTAGGCTAATATAACGAAATTATTTCACCATTTGTATTAGAATGTAGTATCTGTCCTGTTATTAATCTGTGCTTCAGCGGTGACCGCTGCCGCTGCTGGCGGTGCGGCGACGGAGGGGATAGGGATGCATGGCGCGGGAGGCTCCTGATTCCCTTTCTTCTAGTTGTAGAAACTCACTTAGCTTCGCGACAATAGAAGCAACGGGTGTCCCTTAATGTGCTGTATTGTGACATGTAGAGCTTCCCTATGTTATACAGTCAACTCTTTTTATTTACTCAGCTCAGGACCTAAACATTGGTGTCCTTTTAAAGTAATTTCTCGCCGAGAACGACCTGTCGCATACACCGTAGGTATATTCGTCGGCGCACTCCATCACAAGTGGACTTTGACCGTGCCGACGTGAGATCCTCACCAAGTGTTCTCATAAAGTCAAAGTGGATAAATTCTTTTTTTATTCAACTAGATGACAAACAAGCTGACGGCCCACCTGATGATAAGCGGTTACCGCCGCCTATAGACACCTGCAATAAGATAAGAAGGAAGAATCACTTGATATTGTCGGTGCGTTGTCATCCTGGGTCTTAAGATGATAAGATGAAATGCCGTCCATGCCTAGTAATAACACTGGCTACCTTTCCCTTCAATCCGAAAAACAGCGAACTGTTTCACGGCTGAAATAAGAAAGGCGGTGGTACCTACCCAGACGACCCTACATACGGGCCTACCACCTAGTAAAAACTTGTGGATTCTAACATTTTCCATCACAAAATGTAAACTCTTACAATACTATACAATACAACATTGTTGAGCATGTATAGATATCAGAATGAGACCTAATAACCAAAGTTAGTAATCATTATAACTCGGGTCTATATTTTTGGAGTTGAAAATATAACTTAAAATCATAAGTAAGCGTCACACGGTCGTGTGCCGCACTGCGGTAAACATTGCGTGTCAGGGACATGCGTCAGGTAACTTAGGTTCACCCTGTCACATTTGTTTCTGGGCCATAGCTCTGCTAAGTTGGTAGCTTGGCATCGAAAATACTCTGTTGTGTAACTTCAAACATACCGGATAGTTTTGATTTTTGGACTTCCTGTATGTGTGACAAATATTTTATGGCGAGTTCAGGCCATAACACCACCGCGCTGGTTGGTGGGTTAACGCGGTTAGTAACAACCGGAACGACGAAGAACGAAGAAGCTCGAAATTGTTTTTGATTGACCCATCCCGGGATCAAACATGGCGAAAGTTGCTTTATTTTGTAATCGAAACCAGAGCGCTCAAATCACTAACTACGCCACCGAACTCTTCCTGATGAGCTGAAATGCTGGTACATAACCATCACCAGCCTCTATGCGTCCCATTGCTGGGCACAGGCCTTCCTGCGTGGGAGAAACGCACGAGGAGTTTGGGCCATAACACCACTACGCTAGCCCAATGCGGGTTGGTACTGATAAACCAAATCCAAATCGGAGTAGACGAACTTTTACATATGAGAAAAACTAAACTGTCTTTTAAGCATAACATTTTCAATTTCAAGACCCAAAGAAAAACTATTTTTCTCAAACACAACCAATATCACTCAAATTAAATTATATTCAAACTTCAATCAAAATAATGTCAGGGGGTTAGTAAAAGCAACGTCGGATCAGTGATCGCACGGCGTTTAATCTGAAAGCCTTTAATGGCTGGGCCTGCGGCAGCTTCAGCTCAATCAAGCTAAGTGCCGTTTTGCTTCGGAGACGCTTTAACCGTTGCGATGCGACTTTGACGCGAAGTATTAACTCACAATATCGTGTCGTACACCTGAGTAATCAGCGATAGGGTGGGTATGGACAGAAGGACGACTTTGCAAGGACTTTGAAAATAACCCTCCTTGATAGGCAACAATGAATCAATCAAAGTAACAAGGTGTGGTGAAACTTTTGTTTTAGATTGTTTCATAGTGTTCTGAAGAGCTTTATGATCCTATCCGACTTTCCCCATTACTCAGGAGCACGTGTGCCGGTCTTCGGAGACTGCAATTCTGTGCCTCCACCTCAACATCACAAACAAATTTAGTAGCTCGTTTCTTTGTCGTACTTCCAAAACTTGGAATCCCTTACCAAAACACGTGTTTCCACTTTCCAATTACCATATGAACCCGTGGTTAACAGTCAACAGATCTGAAGAAAACATGGTACGAAACGAAAATAATTTTAGTCCAAAATTCCGGAAGTCGGAAGTCTCGCATCCACATCGTATAGTAGACTGTAAAAGTCGTGCAAACACTCGAGATCGTAATACAGGGACGAGCGCAACAATGTCGAAGTCCTTGCGTACCAACACGCTGTTACTGATACTGATCAAATTAATAGCAGGCCACTTCTTTTCTTATTGGAATCTTGCCACATGGAGGAATATGTCTTGAAAAATTTTTATACCTTATGAATAGTAAGAATGGTTCATCATCATCAGCCTATATACGTCCCACTGCTGGGCACAGGCCTTCCTACATGGGAGAAACCCATGTAGAGTTTGGGCCATAACAGCCCACGCTGGCCCAATGCGGGTTGGTGGGTTGCTTAAAGTGCCTTCCGAAGCACGGAGGAGCTCGAGGTTATAAATTTAATTGACCCATCCTGGAACCGACCATGGCGTAAATGGCTTTGTTTTCGTAATGGAAACCAACGCTTAAACCACTACGCCACTAAACACCTGATCTTTCGTCATATCCGGTCAAAATTTGAGATCTTAACTTCCTCCGTGCTTCGGACGGCACGTTAAGGCGTTGGTCCCGATTGTTACAGCAACTGCTTTAACCCTCCAACCCACATTGGGCCAGCGTGGTGGTGTTATGGCCCAAATTCCTCATGTGTTTCGCCCATGTAGGAAGACCTGAGCCCAGCAGTGGGACGGCTAGTGATGACATATCTTTTCGCTCCGATTTTCATCAAGGGAAATAACTATATAAGCTCTGAAGTGAAAAACGATGTCCTACCTCCCTAGTTTGAATTTATAAAGATAACATACAATGAGATGCAGTTTCAGAGTTTTACACTAATGACAGTAATTTTGGGACATCACACTAACCCATTAGGAAGTCGTTACACAATTCGCACAACCGCAAACTTTGTTCATTCATTGTGGTTTATTTGTAGGCTTTGTTTATGAGTCTATGTTAAAATGAGCTTAACGCTTTTAAGGGTTTAATGGCAAAATATATCCTTATCCTACCTTCCCCCTTCATACCCAAGAGCAAGAGACAGAGTCTCCAACCTCAAAATCACGCACAAAGAAATTTAGTATCTCGTTTCTTTGTCGTACTTCCAGAACTTGGAACAACTGCACTAGCTGTCTTCGCATATGGATGGGACTCTTCTCGCTTCACATCAGGTGGTGTTGAGTCATTTTTCGTGCTTTCTAAACAAAAAAATTATTAGGATAGCAGTATTGGAGGGAAACCTCCCTATGCTGAACATATGCTGCTTCCATTTGATTGATTTTGGTATTAATACATTTGTATTCGGGGCTTATCCGGAACACGACAGTGCTGTTATCATTGTTATGGCGGCAGACTTAGGCTAGACGGTGGTAGCTAGCCAAGCGGACTTAAAAAAGTCCTACCACCAACCAAACCGAGCTGATGATTACTGCCCCCACGGGAATTGAACCCCTGACCTCTAGATCTGACCTAGACAGACTCAACCACTAGACCACAGAGGCGGGTGTAAAACTCTACCGATCCAACCCCTGTAATCATTCATCGTCGTCCATTTTGTTTTCAAAAGCGGTCAAGTTTGGTATGCCCTTCGTGGCCAACGTTTCCTAAGTTATAAGTAGACTTCCCCATTTGTAACCAGGGATTGTTCATGACAAAGAGACAAAGTGCTGGATCTGCTAAGAGTCCTCGAATAGTTGAGATACCGACGCCTATTATTTACCGCGGTAACTAAACGGGTGGCCACGAAATTGTAGGTTATCTAAAGAGAGGGTAGGTAGGTTAGAATTATAAATAGGTATTGTTTTTTTTGGGACCAGCATATCAGCGAGAGACGCCCACTGCTGGGCATAGGCTTCGGTCGGTCTTGCGCTGCCCGCATCCATCCGCTTCCCGCGAACCTCACCAGTAAGTCATCCCACCAACTACAACGCTGCGTCTCCCGGTACGCGGTCGCCACTCGAGGAACATTCCGCCCCAACGGCCTTTAGTCCTCCTTGCAATGTGGCCTATTCGCTGCCACTTGAGGCTCGCATCATAAATAATTATTTTTAAACTATATCCACACTTCCCTATTAATATTATCAATGCGAAAGTAACTTTGTCTGTCTGTCTGTTACCTTTTCACGCTTGAACCGCTGAATCGATTTAGATTCAATTCGGTATGGAGATAGTTTGAGACCCTTGGAAGGAAACAGGACACATTTTAAAACGATAGCCGACATACCCGCGGGCGGAACCGCGGGCGGCTGCTTGTTATTTATAATTAAATTAATATGTATCCTCTCCTCTCATTTCGCTGCACCCAGACGGGTCCATAATAATGTCATTTTAAAGTTTAAAATCTTGTTTGTAACATTAATGTGCAAAAAAAGCTTGAGTTTGAGTTGCACTTTGGTCACGTGCCTTAAGTAGCAAGCAACGCGACGGTTCTGATCTGATCCGAAACATAAGGGACGCATAAAAAGCTAAACTAAACTACTACTAAAAAATTCAATTTATGTTTAATGACAATTATAGGTCTTTAAACATATATTTTTTTAGTCGGTGCACAACATAATCTAGGTGTCAATGTCTCCTTCATCGCGTTTCTCGTGGCTCAACCAAAGTAAATGACGGGCAGTTTATTCAACTCCACCTAAATGCGTTCAGAGATTGTGTGAACGACTATCAGCTGAGCTCATAATTATATCAAACGATCACCATTTCTCAAACTTTATCAGAATTTACTAGCTCTAGCGGGCTCAAACTAAATAATGTTTAGTGGCTAGGGGAAGTCAGCCCCACAATCATCTGAGCTCTCAGTGATCAAAAATATCTGGACTATAAAGCGATAGGAAGTGATGTTGACTGTATTGTTGTTGAAAACTTTCTCGGTATGGAGATACAATCATTCTTAATTTTTGATTTTTTTTTCACAGGGATATCCCAAGTCCTGGGTGGCTCAGTTGGTTAGAACAGTCGCCCGGATTGCGAAAGTCGCGGGTTAGATTCCCGCCTCAGGACGTGAAATTTTTCTAGTTTTATATTTTAATTACTAGATACAATCATATGTTGCGATCTAAATTCCAGGAACTACATCGGTACTGTGATCGAAACAGCCTCACGGAAGCTCGGTGTCTTGAACAAGTTGCGTCAATTTTTCACGCCTGACCAATTATGCCTGCTTTATAAAACTCAGGTCCGGTCTAGCGTGTAATATTGCTCGCACTTATGGGATGGCTCCGCCAAGTAAATCCTCGATTCACTGGACAGATTGCAGCGTAGTGCTGTCCGTATCGTTGGCGCTGTAGAGGTCACGAACAACCTTGAGCCTCTCCAATTGCGTCGTGACATTGCGTATGAGAAATTACAGATTTTTGCTTTCTTATGACTTTATAGTTTGACGACCGGCTGGTCGAGCGGTCTGTACCCCTTGCTATGCAGGGTTCGAATCCCGGTCGGAGCAATTGTTTGTATGATGAGTATGAGCATTTGTTTATGAGTCATGGATGTTTATATGTTTATTTAATATATTTCTAATATTTATATACATATTAATATCAATATTTATCCGTTATCTAGTATCCATAACACAAGCTCTTAATGATGCTTACTTTGGGCTAGATAATAGGTGTGAGTATATGAATATTATTATTATTATAATATCGAAACGACCTCATGACTTCAGAGAGTTGTCACTAAAATTGTAAAAATCAAAAGCTTCACTTCCTATTGTTTCTGGAACCAATTCAGCACCAACTTCAAAAAAATATTTTTGTAGGGTAAGTATAAGTATCTACTTCAATTTATTATTTTATTCTTTTTATTGTTTTGAAGTCGGTTTTTATATAGTGATTACTTTTAAAGGTGGATGAGTGACCGACAGCATATTTATTGTTCTCTGCTATCGTATCGTTTCACTAAAAAGGCATAAGTAGTTAAGCAAAAATCCGCAATTTCGCATACAAAGACGACTTAATTATCCCAGTTAAGTATTTTGAATTTCAAAAAATATTTGATCAAAAATAAAACCTATTCTTACTATTTATTAAAACATTCGATACTTTTCTTTAATTTAGGTTCTTTGGCTTGTATGAAAAATATCCGCTACAAAAATCATTCGCTTTCAAAACTGAAATGTAAAAATGTCAGAGACACATTTTGAACATACATTTCAATTTCAGATAAAAAAAATCGGGGCGAAAAATCCAGGCTTTTCCAATTAGCTACCAGTTGCAATTGCAACGGACCGGACGAAATTCCACACACCGATGTCTCCTTTTGCGGTAGCAGAAACAAACGCAACCGTCAGATAAACAAAAAGATCGAATTGGTGAGGAAATGTCATGGAACTGCTAAATGACAAAAAGTTTTTTTATACAACTAGATGACAAACTGACAGCCCACCTGGTGGTAAGTGGTAACCGCCGCCTATACACCTGCAATAACAAGGAAAAAATTACTTATGCGTTGTCATCCTCAAGCCTATGATGAAATGCCCTTCCTGCCCAGTAAATACAAGTGTGAATTCAAAAAAAAAGGGCATCTATAGGACCATTGACAATTTCAGGAAGAATGAAAGGAGCTTAATTAAACCCGAATTTATTACTTCAGCCAACTTTGATAAGCTTAGGGCTGATATTTCAATCCTCAGATATCTATTATCTAGAGAATAATTTCGACGTTTTGCAAGATTTTCTATAGATTAACTGTTAACTTGTCAAAGTTATTCTCTGGATAAATCTTATCTGGAGATTGAAAAATCAGCCCTTAGGTACATAAACAATAAATGTAATCAAACAAGAATAGCAAAGATAAGCAAGAAAGGTAGCGAGTGAAACGTAAAAACATATACAAAATGAATGACATTTAGTTTAAAAAGCCTGCATTAAACTGATAACCATACAAACCTAACCTAACCATCCTTAAAAATATAATCGCTCATCAAAAATTATGATAGCTCATCAAAATACCGAAAAATTAACAATTTGTAGACCAATTAAGTATAATTTTTAATGACCACGCCAATATTTTTTTGTAGACCCTTTCATTTTTTCCCGTTTAAAAATCGACCATTAAACAAACCTGTCTAAGTATGTAGTTATTATTAGACATCTGTAATTTCGTCCATATCCTGTCCCCGGTGAGAGAAAGTATCGAGTGTACTCAATTAGTATGACATTAAAAAACAATAGTAATGTGTAGCTGATCATTTATTATGTTTGTCAAATTTTGAAGCGAGTACCTAAAAATATTTAAACGCGGCGCCTATCGTGAAATGCATAGCAATATTTTATTTCGAAGTCTTTGTGTTTTGAAAAGGTACAGGCGTTTATTTATTGAAAGTTAAAAAGGTGGGAAAGGTTTAGGATAATTCATCCCTCAATGTGAAAGAAAAGATGAAATTCAATATGGAAGCTAATATTATTTTATTATTTCTATAACTAAGCGACTGAACATCCGCCATAACTGTGACTTAGATGTGATCATGTGACGAGCAATATCGGCCACAAAATTTAATTTTCAACAGCGATCTTCAAAGCAGATTTCGATGACGTCACCACGAAGCTAAGTGACCTTTTTCCGCGCGGAAACTTATATGCAAAATTTATATGAATTTTTAAGGCAATCATGGATTTACATTTCTTTGTACAAATACGAAAAGAAATATATCATGGCCAGGTGAAGATTACCTACTTTGGGATACTTTTTAAACCTGTTACCAACTTTATTTTCTGACCTTAACAACCTAATTAAGTTTTTAAGTGGCAAACTTATAACTTAAGTCAGTACAGTCTACTTACTGATCTAATCTTCTTTAGTTGAATGAAAAGAAATTATTATTTCTTACAAAGACTGACTTTTCATGATATAAAATCACTCAAGGTTTTTTTTTCAAAGCGAACGCAAAATAAACTAAGTGCTGAGGCACTTATAACAAATTCTATTATCTAAGATTTTAAAAGTTAAATAAAATTTACAAGGTGACGTTTTTTTCAGTCTTAAGTATTTTTTGTCCCTTTCATCTACCTAAAATAATATTGCCTTCCCTTTCTAGCCCGCCCCTCTTAGCACGATAAACTGAACCATGTTTCATGTCGAGATGGTTTTATTACAAAATTTAGAAATGTCATCAAACTATTTTACTTTGCATTTCGTATAAGAAAATAGTATTATATTTATAATACCTACGCTATGTGAGGTAAATGTATAAATGTCGCCGGCATCTCGTTGATTTCGCCGCTTAATTGGGTGCCTAGCCCGATGATTAAAGGCCGGCATTCAAGTAAACGCCTAGGCCGATAGTTAATTGAACTAGGCTCACTCAACATTTAACTACATGACGTATTTAAAGCCTGCACAAATAGATGCCTGGACGAATCGTCTTGTACCAAACAGTTTTGGTATGATTGGTAGGTTCTAGGTTATTTTTTGTATTACCACTTATAACCGAAACTGCCGTCCGCGCCCAGTAATTACACTGGCTACCTTTGCCTTCAATAGGAAGCACAGCGAAATATATCACGGCCGAAATAATATAAATAACTAATAAAAACTATTTTGAGTCTTAGGATTCGAAAAATAGTACAATTTGTGTTTATGTCAATTCTATTGGATTTTATTTTATTAAGGCACATCGCCTAAAGGGGGGCCTAAGTTTGGAAACTAATTTCCTTTCATCCAAATAGGTTCAGCTGTTTTAGTGTGAAAACTTAACAGAGAGAGTTCCTTTCGCATTTATAATATACAGTAATATTAGAATGGATGGATGAGATAATTTCATCATCATCAGCCTACATACGTCCCACAGCTGGGCACAGGCCTTCCTACATGGGAGAAACACATAAGGAGATTAGGCCATAACACCACTACACTGGCCCAATGCGGTTTGGTGGGTTAAAGCCCACGGAGTAGCTCGAGATTATAAATTTGACTGATCCATCCCGGGACCGACCATGGCGAAAGTTGCTTTGTTTTCGTAATCGAAACCAGCGCGCTCAAACCACTACGCCACCGAGCTCCTCCCCAGATTAAATAACTTACCAAAATTAATATCTAATGATTTAATAATTACCTATGTAGGTACTTACTTATCAGAATCCGTCCACCAGATCACAATATCAATTACTAAATTAACATTGAGGTAATTGCCGTACCTCCATATCATAGATTGCATAGGTATATCATCAAATATATGAATCGATACATTACATTTAACGCGGTGTCTCTGTCGCAGCCGTCTGGTTAAATCAGTCATCTGGTTAAACGTTGCGCTCAATGACTTGGCTAGGTGTACTTCAGCCGTTCGATTGGATGCCGGCATTCAATGTACGGGCTAGCCGTCCAATTAGGTGGCTTATTTAACCAGACGGCAGGAATATCTCCACCAAAACCCTGTTTTCAGCAGCTTTTTAATGTCTAGGGAATCTTCCTTCAAATTATTGAATGTTGAATGGGCATGAGCATTTCATCTTAGGCCTCAGGATGACAACGCACCTGCAATACCAAGTGATTTTCCCTTGTTATTGCGGGTGTCAAAAGTGTCAATAGGCGACGGTAACCGCTTACCATCAGGTGGACCGTCAGCTTATTTGTCATCTAGTTGTATAAAAAAAGCCAAAAAGTACAAATAAATGGAGTTTCCTATTGGTAGGCTCGTATGTACTGTAGAGTGTAGGTTCGTCTGGGTAGGTACTACCGCCTTGATGCCTATTTCGACCGTAAAACAGTTCGCTGTGTTCGGATTGAAGGGAAAGGTAGTGTAATTACTGAACTTGGAAGGCATTTAATCTGGAGCATCAGGATGACCATACATCTGCAATACCAAGTGATATTTTCTTGGTTATTGCAGGGTCTCTAAGCGACGGTAGCCACTACTGATGGCCTTTCAGGTTGCTTGTCATCTAGTTGTATAAAAGAACTTAATATAGGTACTTAAGAGGGCCACAAATATAAGAAACGTTTAGAAATTGAATGTTATTTTTATTTATTGTTTAGGGACTTAGAGCAAAGAATTTATTTTATTTCCTAATAATAAATTATCATTGCACAGTTATTGTAGGTATATCTTTAATTTCTTACTCGTCGACTGGGAGAGAATGCCGTGCAGCAGTAAGTCCGCGATTCGTACCTTTTTTGTGCAATCAAGCATAAATAAATAAACGTAGGACTTCATCCAGTAAATCAGTGGTTAGTAAACTATTTAATATAAACCGCACAAATCTCCCTATAAAACAACCAGACGTCTGGCAAGTTAGCCAGTAATTAAATATAATTAAAACTCGCTAACAGAGGGACCACACCCCGTAGACACGATAGCGTGGATTGCTGAAGCCTTAATGGAAACAACGGCCTTAGCTGACAGGAGATAACGCTACGGTGCTTTAAAAACTTTATACTTTAGTTTCCCGCAACGTGGCACATTGCGCCAATACGAGCCTAGCCATAATGTACCAGAGGGTTTTACCGTTAACTCTTAAATCAGTATTGAATCTATCGCAATCCAAATTTCATTCATCGTTAAAGCAACCCAATCTTTTTCGAATTTTTAATATACTAAATTTAAACTACGGGATACATAATAAAGCTTAATATAATATGTCCAAATATACAAAACGGTGATTGAGAAGATGTCTGAGATCCCCATAATTAACAAAACTCTTTAAGAAAACCACTCAATCTCAAAAAAATTAACCTATTTCATATATTTAGCACAACTCCGATACTGCAAACTGCAATACGTATTGCAATTCATTTTATCGCTGATACCCGTAAATAAATACACTCTTCAAAACTCTGGAAGTGGAGTATGCATTTAACTATCTCTCTAGTCGTGTTTGTTGTTGAAAATGACATTGCCTACAAAAAAGGTCAGGTTTTCTGTAATACGAAAGTAATCTGATATCTCAATAAACAGCCATATCCTTGTGGATGGATATAATATACTAGTACCTGAATGCTTCCATAACACCTTTGTTACATTAACAATAACTATCCAGGGTCATAAAAGACCATGGCCTCATTAAAACGTGCAGCCCGCAATTCAGCCACGGAGTGAACTGGAGTGTTAATTGCTACCTTGATGGCGGAAAGTAGCGACGGAGAGGTTCCTTAGCTCTAACACGGAATTGCTCTTCAAATTCCGTCTTCTTTACTTAAAAGTAGTCTTTAGAGTGAACTAGTAAAATTATATTAGGCTTTCATGATAATAAATCGCTATCGACGCATATATGGAACAAACACCATATTTCAGATTTGGGCTCATATTTTGGGTCAGCTTTGGGGACCACGGTTCACACACGACCGTTTGTAGAGACCATTTTAAAAGATATTTGAGCTGCAGTTGTTCTGTCCATGATGCAGGATGAACAACTAGTAGTCTAGGAGTAAAAATAGAGGTGGACTGCATAAACACGTTGGTTAAACTAGAAAATTAGCCCATCGTGAACCAGTCCACAAAGTGTGTTCATCACTAAACAAGTAACATGGACAATTTGGATTGCCTTTAAATCCTACTGCAGCGGGGTTCTTAGGGTAACTTAGGCCTTAACCTCCTGCTAAAAACTCGTCGAGAAACCTCAGATTGAACAATAGACTACTAGTAGTACTATTTAGCTAACGTTTTGTATATGTAATGGTGGGCACGCTAAGGTTTTCCTAACAGGACTTGAGGAGCTACTCTATCATAGTGTGTGAAACTATGGACTTTTCTTCTGATGATTCACGATTGTCATCTAAAATCCAGTACCATGATGGGTCGTGACTGGCTGTGCGTAGAAACTTAACAAATAAATTAATCACAGGTCACAATGTTTTTCATTTGTCTAACAAACTTAAATTTGTGTAGCGTGGGCAGGCTGTTTTATACACATACTCCGTTAGTTGCCTCTACCTAGCTAACCCATTAAAAGTGAAGGCTCCATCTATCGTGGTCTTCAAATCTGTAAATACGTCAACTGCTAAAACACCTATCCATGATTTTCTATAGGACGCGACAGATGCGGCAGTCGTCCAACTACATATTTCCCAAGTCTCACGTTGAATGCTTGCTCTCAAACGTCTTTCTATGTGTGTTTCTTTACCGCTGTCTCCTATTCCTCAATCTCCGAATTACTGTGTTATAGTACCTGAAACAAATACATTTTATTGTTAATAACAATCAAATTCATAATTTTAGGGTTAATAAGTTTTGAACTGTCAAATAACTTAAATTATACAGCTCAAAAAAACCACAGACAACTTTATAAGGCAAACTAATATATGTAAGCCCTAAAACCTTAATTTTCTCAAAGTTTGGAAATGGAAAATATATTTCGAAATGTCTAATTACCTATAGGTATGACAGCTAGAAAAATATCTAAACTAGAAAAAAAATCATGTCCTAGGCCAGGAACCGAACACGCGACCCTTCATAATCTCATCAAAAAACATTATGACATCTGTGTTTTTTACCGACATTAAAACACTTTATGCTCTTCGTGTTGCCTACATTTCACCAGAATGTCTCACACATTAATAACTTGGGTGGAAGAGAACTCTTATAGGGATAAGTCCACCTTTGCTAACTTATGTAATTTTGAACTTTTTTAAAGTGCAACATAACCACGTTTGTTTCTGCAACTGCTTTAACCCACCAACCAGCATTGCCAGCGTGGTGAAGTTATGGCCTAAGCTCCTTATGTGTTTCTCCCATGTAGGAAGGCCTGTGCCCAGCAGCAGGCAGGCGTATATAGGCTGGTGATGATGAGGCCCCTAGAAGCACTTTCGAGCCGATAAAACTTGCCGCAGGAATTCTTCTCAAGTTTTTTATTTTGATGATCTTTTATTAGCTTTCCTGTCAAACACCAAACCACTTCGGTATATTTACAAAACATGTGCTTTTTTAGTAAATTCTTGGTAAACAATGTTTATGCAAGCTCGTAATGTTTACAGAATTCCGACTAACCGTGTGAAAAATGTGGTATATTAAACTGTCGGCAGTTTCAATATACTACGTTTAGTATGTCTATACTTCTATAATTATAAAGAGGTAAAATTTGTAAGTTTGTTTGTAGGAAAGTACATGAACCAGGAATGAGATCCGGCAAAAATTCATTTAAAACAGACGAAAATGTCTAAATTTCTTTCCTTAAAATATTTTCTCCATCTCAACATTAACCTTGGGGACTGTTTTTAAACTGGTTTCGCTGGAGTTGTTTAAATTGGTGTCTGGTTGTTTTTTAAACTGACCATTGTCATTTCTTCTGTCATCTATGTTATAAGATAAAAGTCATTCACAAAACCTATAGTTAGCTGAAAATTCTTCAATAAAGCACTGAGATATTAAGACCAGGTAAATTTTAGAACTAGTCACACAAAAACCATCACAGTATCTAATAACCAGAAATATCTTGAACTGGTAGTTAAATCAAAACACTGAAATAATTCACAAATTAGACCGTATAGCGGATCAAAAAGCTGATCAATTGCGTATTTTTTAAAGGCGTAGCCACACAATCAGAGATTTGAATGGCTTTTACACTTCACACAGTTGAAACATTTCTAGCATCATGTCAATTTCCTACACAAGACCACTCAGCAGAAAGAATGTTCCGTTCTTAGTTGTTCAATGTAGCAGACAGTTTAATTATCTTTATTGACTTGTGCATTAAGCTTATATAATAACAGTAGCTAAACAGGTACTCAAATGGTCATAACCATTAATGGTTAGGTTTAGGTTTTCACCAAATTCCCAATGTAGTTCCCAAATACTCAATTTCTCGTTAACGGACAACGTGATATATGTTCAATCGATTACTTTAATGAACATCAAATTAGTTGCGTATATAAGATTGGTACTGGCTCCGATAAATCATTCACAATACTGTGTCTCAAGTTGAGAGCAAGCGTAAGTAAGCAGAGAAAAATGAAGTGCGTGGTAAGTGACATCATTATTATAATACTGATTTAAATCTACTTCTTTTCTTACATTTCTCTTATTAAGATATTTGTATACATCATATTTGATTTCACTTTAATCTCCGCCATTGTCTTTATTCTATAATTAATTAAAATTTATAATGTTTAGCATTTAATTGTTAATTTATTGCGAGCCAACATTTAATTCCATGTAATGGCTATTCATTAGGAAAAGAGAATCTTTGTCATCGAAATAATGATATTGCAAACAACAGTGCCTGTTGTAATGGAGACATAAATATTCAAAATTGGATCTGCGTGAGACAAGTTCAATATATAAATTCTCTTGTGCGCGTGTATATGAACCACTATTAAGTTTCTAAGAAATATTTGTGCTCGCGTGTTTTGATAAAGTCGTTTATAATAATTTCACTGTCAAACTTAGACAACTCTAAGGGCCGTTATTTCAATCCACAGATAGTTTTTATCAAGTTATAGCGAATTTTGACAGATTTTCTATAAATTAACTGTCATCTTGTCAAAGCTTGATATTCTCCGGATAAAAGTTATATAAGGATTGAAAACCAGCCATAAAGTATTAGAAGTACATTCTCTCTAAGAATTTTACAACAAAATTCAAATAACAGCCACTTTTTGTATTCTTTAATGTGTCAATCCGCTAAGACTCCCGGGAGCATATGACAATTACAAACCCATTGTATGTAATGAGTGACACAATGGATTTTTAGTTGGGTGGGCTTGACATGTTAATATCCACATCATCTTAAGAATAATAATATCCATACACTCACACCTTTTATCTAGCCCAAAGTACCTCAGCATCATTAAGAGCTTGTGTTATGGATACTAGATAACGGAGAAATAATGATAATATGTATATAAATATTCTTAATTTTTGATTGAAAGCACTGCCCCAACTTAACCGAATCGTCGGTATTTGTAAAAATACTCGTTTCGGATGTTGAAATAGAATATTTCGACATTGTAGGGTAGACGTTAGCTCATGAACGCAAATACAGATAGACTAGAAGAATTTCACAGGGATATCCCAAGTCCTGGGTGGCTAAGTGGTCAGAGCAGTCGCCCGGATTGCGAAAGGTCGCGGGTTCGATTCCTGCCTCAGGACGTGAAAAATTTTTCTAGTTTTATTCTATTTTAATTACTATGTATATAAATATTTGAAATATACTAAATAAACATATAATACAACCAAGACTCGTAAACAAATGCTCGTACTCATCATACAAACATTTGTTCCTACCGGGATTCGAACCCAGGACCTCTTGACCGAGTAGCCTGGGGTACAGACCACTCGGCCAGCCGGTCGTCCAACCGGTCTTAGATTATTGAAATTCCATAGACCATAAACCGTATTTTCATTTAGATTGTTGCTGTCTTCGCTCTGGTGGTGGCTGTCAATGCCAAGCCTTACGATATAGGCGTCCCTGGAATAGGCCTCGGCCTCGGCTTATCGACCCAGTTCCAGCAGGCTAACCAGTTCGCCAACACTGGCTTCAACCAGGGCTCACATGGGTTCGGTGCGCAGGGCTTCCAGGCCGGTGGTGCTCTAAATTCTTACGACAAAGGAACTGAAGAGAGCAGCTTCAGCACTGTAAGTACACACACGTATATATATAAAGAGTTGATACTGTTCTATTATTTGAAGCAGAACCAGATGCCAGATGCCATTAAAACTAGCTACCAGAACTTGACATTGGGTTTGGTATTGCTCTACATTGACTATCTTGTGAAGTGTCAATATAAAGATCAATATGTTTGCCGAGAGTTTTGATGACAGAAGAAAGGGATATCGTCGTGTAAAAAATCACAGAGTGATCATATAAGCATATTTGAATTAGACACAGCTGATACCATATTGGGAAAAATCTCCGACACAACATTTAGACAGTTAAGTTTCATATACCCACAGACCCACTAATATAATGAAACATCAAAATCAAGTCTTGCATTACCAGCGTACACTTTATGGTGAATAAATGAATATGAATATTTACACCAGTGATTGTATTTCATGTTCTTCAAGTCTTTTATAGCTTTGTTAATCTGTCCCGTCTGCTTCCAGATGTCACAAGGCCACAAGAGCTCCAGCCACGACCGCGGCACCAACCAGGTTTACGGCATCGGCGCCGGTTCAGTCGGAGGCTATGACCAACACGCCATGGGCTTCGCCAACCAAGGTGCTGCCATGGCTGCTGGTGCCACTCACCTCGGTTAATCCCGTCTATTAGTTTATTTTAATAAAGCACTTAGAAAAATTCCGTCGATTTAATCTTTTTGAAGACATCAACATTTACTTTTTTTATATACAACTAGATGACAAACAAGCTGACGGCCCACCTGGTGGTAAGCGGTTACCGCCGCCTATAGACACCTGCAATAACAAGGAAAAGCACTTGATATTGCAGGTGCGTTGTCATCCTGAGGCCTAAGATGAAATGCCGTCCATGCCCAGTAATTACACTGGCTACCTTTCCCTACAATCCGAAACACAGTGAACTGTTTCACGGCTGAAATACACTTACTTGATCAAATACTAATTTAGCTCTTACCAATAGCGAGACCAATAGAATCTAACGCTTGTAGAAATTAAAGTGACGATTCTGAATTATTTTATAACCTTAAAAATAAATTTAAAGTAGTTTTTTTCTCCACTTTCTTATTTTTTATAATAGAGAGAGCATTTGTTATATTGAACAAAACACAGTAAAATATAAACTGACTATTTATGAAGAGATATTAATTTGATTTTTTTTAAATTTAGATTTAATAACATGAATTATTTTATTTGATTCTTAAAAAATATACACCGTTTAGGTCTTCATTAACGCTAAAATACATGGAAAGTAATGGATACATCACTAGTAATAGTAACGCAATAAGATATTCAAAAATAAATATTAATAAACAGAATACCTGCTATGTAGAAATATATGAATCAGAAGAATATATTATAAAAGCTTCTATTTTATTCTTACTTCTTTTGCCGATTGCAATCGCAGTAATAAAAATTTATCAAATAACTGACCAACAAGAGAAACATCTGCAACCATATTAGCTAGTATCAATTCATTGAATATAGAAATACAAACATTAAACGTAATGTAGCACGGGATTAATTTATCACACATTCATTATACACTAATAACTTCACTATTTGATAAATTAATACGTAATCCGCGCCATCGGCACGTGACTGTACAGGAATGGAGTTTAATACGAAGGAGGAACCTAATTAAGTGAACAAAACATTGCTGTCTACGGCTGGGTAGTTCATGTCTATATAGGGATGACAGAGTCGAAATTAGGATCATGAAAAGAGTTAGAACAACTCACTTACTATTTTATTTGGAACACAAAGTTATTATAAAAGAAGAAAAAGATACACAGAAAATAAATACGCAAACCAATAATAAAGTCCACAGATAAACAATACATTTATGGAGTGAAAAGAAAAACTATAAAAAAATCTATCCAGACCTTTGAAGATGATAATAACAATAAGAAACACGATGGTAAAGAAAAGAGAGTAAGGGACATCCAAATGGCGATATGCCGAGATCAGAATCCCAGGAACTATTCACATTGAAACAGTGATGAAAACAGCCTGACCGACGCTCGGTGTCCTGAACAAGGGCCGTCGATTTTTCACGCCTGACCAATTATGTCTACTTGATAAAAACTCGGGTCCGCTCTTGCGTGCAATATTCCTTTCACTTGTGGGATGGTATCGCCAAGTTCCTTCTCGATGAACAGAACAGATTGCAGCGTCACTGTCATGCTCTCCGTATCATTGGCGATGTAGAGGTCACGAACAGCAATCGCGTCGAGACATTGCGTCGCTTAGCGACTATTTTTGGTTATATCGTGGAGTTCTGTATAGAACTTTTTGACCTTATCCCACTTTCCCCCTACCCGCTCAGGAGCACGTAGCGGTCTTCGGAGTCATAAATTCACTATCAAAGAAGTTCAGTAACTCGTTTCTTTGTCGTACTTCCAAAACTTGAAATTCTTTACCGGCACATGTGTTTCCTCTCCTTCCTATAGCACGGGTTAATTCAAAAGAAGCGTAAAAAGGCACCTCATAGGATGACAGTGGACTATTCTTGCCGCTTCAAACAGGTGGTGTTGCGTCATTCTTGTGCATTAAATAAAAAAAGTAATGAGCTAATTTATTTTACGAATGATAAATGTAAACAGCACTCTGTTATCAAATATTGCAAACTCTACCGGTCCCTTTTTCATGGTGTATAAAAGTGAGATGGAATACGAGAGGACGCTTCCAAAAGGTGAAGGTGCACATAAAAAAAATAACAAGTTATTATGAAACTGGGCCCTTGATCCCCGCCTGTCCTTATTACATCTCTTCCATTTTATAACCATGGTAACTCACCTGTGAAATTACAACCATCTCCGTTGATTAATTGATCAAGGGAAGTATTTTGGGCGTCAAATGAAAAAACAATATGAAACTCGTGCTAACGATTACGGTAACTTGAAGTAATCAACAAATAATCAACTTAATTGCGAAAAACTATTTATTAAACACAATATTCAATCATTTTTGATAAGTTACATAAATAAGAAGACTTTAAGTCGATATCAAAACCAACAGAAAAATTGAGAGACAGTATTTTTATCGATGGTATTTAAGCAATACGAAATTGCCTTTCCATGTTTTTATTTTTTTATTCTTCAATCGCAATATTCGAAATTACAATTAACAGACATCAAATATTTCACATGCCTAATAAATAGAATATCTTTATTAAAGCTTTTGACAATGATAAATAAGAACACAATGCCGGTTCATTTTGCTGGTTTAATTTGACATTCATTACTGTTATAACATAACAGTTGTCACAGTGGCAACAGTTTTGACTAAGCCAGAGATGGATATAAACTGAATGTCAAATTTGTAAGATTTGATAGATGTCGATTTTACTATCGACCTTCTCTTAACTACTTTTAGAGCAAGAATTGAATCAAGCGCCTGTATATCACCAGCATATTATATACGCCCCACTGCTGGGCACAGGCTTTCCTATATGGGAGAAACCACAGAACATAGAGAGTAGTTAGAAGGCGTAAGTGGGCGGGACGCGCGCGCCGCGCATAAGAGTAAACACTCTTATCCAGTCCTTTTGACGATTCGACGCGCTTAGTTGTTCGCTAACCTATCCAGAGCAATATTATGCCAAAACTAGTGGAAAAATGCCTCCTTGTGCTACTTTAACACGCTGGAAGCAAAGTAAAACTTATAATCTTACTCATTGAGACATTTCTTATCATCGCTTAGTACATTTTTACTGTAAAATAGTGAAAAACATTAAATTAAAACGACGCCATGCCAAAAATATACATTGCTGGCTGTGTACGTCGTCAATAAAAGTGGCTTTGTATTTAGCCCGCAATGTATGCTTTTTGGGGTAAATTAAAAGAGTTGCCAGCATGTCACACTTATTTTGCACAAATGAGTCAAAAATATATCAATGTTTAATTTAATTAGAAAATATTACAACAAAATATTATGATGTCAAATTATTGCCTAGTAACTATTTCCATATAACAAAACTCTTTGATGTTACTTGTTTTTTTCACTTGTGCCATGTATGTAAACAAAACAAACTGACATCAATTTCGTAAATGTTGAACATTCCGCTAGTTCAACGTAAGACACCTTACACTTTATTATCACGTCTTTTTTGCTACGTAAATAACTATGAAATATTTACAAAAATACGAAATATTTGCCATCCCCGACTACGTTAAGATAAGGACTACGTTTTGCCATTGAATAAAAATAAAGCACTGAAAAAATGAGGTTATGTACTAGTTTTTACTGTTCATATATTCTCTTTATTATAGAACACAAGGAAGGAACGCCCATACAGCCATATCTTAAGGCGATACCTCGTCGGAACTAGCGACACCACTTGATTTATATTAATTGTGGTGAATAAAGAACATAATAAACAAAAACGCTTTAGTGAATGACTAAAGAATAGTATTTGTAATTTTTTGAGATGTGCTCGGTAAAAGATATTCCTCTAAATGTAACCTATTTTTTCATTATTGCCGAAAGTGGCCACTTTTAACAATAATAAAAAATTCAGTTACATGTAGGTAGACACTTTAAACAAGATACATCTTTAAAAATTACAAATACCGTTCTTTAGCAATTTTCTAAAGCGTTTTTGTTTATTATGTTCTAAATTCACCATAACTAATAACAATCAATTGGTGTCGCTAGTGTGCACGAGGTAGCCCCTTAAGTATTTTCTGTCATTCCACAAATATTGCATTGAAATGCTAGTGCAATGCAACACATTTCAATGCAATTCTTAGTGTCTTTCTCAATGTCTTCACATCAAATTCACTTATTATTTATTACTTATTTTTTATTTTCATATAATAATAATAATATTTATACACTCACACCTATTATCTAGCCCAAAGTAAGCATCATTAAGAGCTTGTGTTATGGATACTAGATAACGGAGAAATAATGATGATAATATGTATATAAATATACTAAATAAACATATAAACATCCATGACTCGTAAACAAATGTTCGTACTCATCATACAAACATTTGTTCCTACCGGGATTCGAACCCGGGACCTCTTGACCGAGTAGCCTGGGGTACAGTCCACTCGGTCAGGCGGTCGTCAAACTACCGTAATAACTACCGGAAGTCTTACGAAGCTTGACAAATTAAACTGTAGTGATCCCATTCTCTTTGTATGCTGTATTTTATTTATGAGTCGCTTAAGAAATTGAATTAAGTAAGTAGATACTTACTTACATATATATTATTCACTCATTAATGATACTATTTTTTTGTAGAATATATTTCTTATAATTTTAAAGATTCATTTGAAAGACAGAGCATAAAGTGAAAACCTTCACGAGAGCTTGTGATATTATGTTTAAATTGAAAAATTAAATATTTATTTATCTTATTGCAACATTAAGCTTAAAATACATAGAAGGACAAAGTTGATAAAAACAGAGAGCCAGTAAAAGGTATCCACCAATTAAACACAACACAGTACAAGCAATTTTAAACATAATAAGTAGGCGAGGGCTACAAGAAAGCAGAGGCTGTAATTAGTATAATATATGACATATTTTAATAATCCTAATCGCAGCCAAATATGTAAACAAAAGATAACAACTCAATCCTTTCAGAAATCTAACTGAATATGAACTGCAATGGATTCTTAGGGAACCTATCTACCTCACAATAGGGTAGTTGACAACTTTTTTTTTATTTCATAAATAAGAAGTTTATAACTCATAAAGAAATATTGCAAAAGAAATAGTATGTCTAAGATCAATAGTTTCACAGATATAGTGGTATGTTTGATGTGTTGCGGCGCATCGTCCAAAAACGCTCCATAGAAAATCTACGGAACAGGTGACGTCACATGTTCCCATATTACTAAGAAATGTATGGGCATAGTGACAAAATTGATAATAACTATGTTTTAAGTATGTTTTTATGAATAGTGTCATAATAATAGTTGTTTTACTTGATGTAAGCAATCTAATATCATTAAAAAATTTTATAAATTTTGAAAGAAAAATGACCATTTTTTTTTATTTTTAAATCAGTACATTTCAACAATATCCCATATCTTTTAAGTTTGAAATGTTTTTATGGGTAACAGTAGCGTATATTTTCCGAATTTGTGAAAAATAGCGCCAAATTCAAACTTAGGCAACATCCCAATTATAGATCTTAGTTTGCATCAATTACCAAAAACGATTTTAATAAGAACACCTATTGTAAAGAAAAATATTTTTTTATTCCTATTACTATTATTACAACATAAAATTTAAAGAGTTCTTTTATTCGTTTAAGTCACTATTAAAAACATCAACGAACTCAAAATTTCCCATCAAATTGCAGTTTATTTTTATTCTGGTAACACTGCAATATATGTGCACAAACAAATTCAATCTTTATGCTGTGGATATATGGCCTGTATTTAAATGGTCTGTTTTTCACTTGGTACATTTTTGTACCCATTTTCAGGAACCAATCGCGTAATGGTTTTTTATGTAGTAAAATACGAACTTATCATTAACATGTGTGCGAGAGGCGACACTGGTTCTGGTACTAACGTCGCTTGATACTACTTCTAACCTCTCTCTTATGTTCTGTGGGAGAAACACACGAGGCGTTTGGGCCATACATAACAACCATTTTGATAATAATAAAATAATTAATCCCAACTTGTTACTCTCTAAATGTTATTCGTACAAAAGGTGACGGTGGCATCAGTAGAGTTGCAATATTGTTGACATTCATGATGCTTTTATAGGGCAACACAGGGATGGTTTTGTAATTCATTACATAACATTTAAAAACTTGTATTGAGTTTAAAATTTATATCCAGAACCTACAGTATTTTGTATTGTATTCAAAATATGATGTCATACTTATGAACTATATTAATATGTTTATGTTATTGTAATTGTAGATTTCGTGTCTAATCTTAATAATAATTTTAGTAAAAAATAGACTAAAAAAGCTTAAAACCTAAATTTTATTGTTCATTCTATGAATTACATTTACTTAGAAGAGCGTGACCAGTGAACAGGACTAAGATAATTACCTGAAATGAAATAAAATAATATGTTAATGAAAGTTGAAGTCTATAACGGGTAAGATAATTATCATAATTTCACCTTACTTAGAAAATGTACTGCTAAAATACTTACTGATATACATAGTAAGATTTTTACTGATCATACTCAGTGAGGCTTTTAGCGTTTGTTTTAAAAAGCTGTCTTGATAATAAACGCATGAATAAGTCCAGTTGCATCAAACGGTTCGTCAACTGGTGATGTCATTTCTGCCTTACATGGCCATCGGCCATATTGAAGTCCATGAATCATTTTTGGAATTGGAAACGAGCTATTGTTAACCGGCTCCTTTGGGGTCAGACTTTTTTCGTGAACATGATCTTGGACCAGTCCATCGTATTCATAGTCTAAAATAACCACAACCAAGTTTTTAAGGTCAATTTGTGTAACTCCTCGTGTGTTTCCATGTAGGAAGGCCTGTGCCCAGCAGTGGGACGGATATAGGCTGATGATGATGATGATGGCCCACCCCAGGTGTGAGCAAACTCAGTCTGAGTTGGGATTGGGATACTTTTGCAACACACACACATGTAGTTTCATGTATATTGTCTATGCATATCTACTTATGTTTAAATAATATTATTTTATCCATTTGAGCCATTTTTGTGTGTGATGGATAAATTTGTGAGTAAAAAAAATTCACATCATTAAATATTTATTTTAAAATAAATCTGCATCTATCTAATAGGATTTGTGATCTAAAATGTGATATGTTATAAGAATCTAATAGTAGATAAACAATGGCATACTAAGCTAAGTCCAATCATCAACACTGAATTAACATTTTTCTTGCCAATGACTAAAAAATGTTAGATAAATTTTCAACTCTATATAAGTTTTTTTAAGTGATTTGGTTTACAATATGGTTGAACGGTTCAATAAACTAACACGATCTTAAAACAAAACAGGCTTCTAAGTTTCGTCCCGCTCAAACAATATAGAAATTGCGATATACGTATACCTCATTTAGGACTAACTTAATGCATCTATCAAAGCACGAAATGCAAGAACACTTTTTTATTCCTTATCAAGTCAGACTGCGTATTTTCGCGACCACTGTAGTAAAAATTTCGTTGATGTACCACTACCTAACATACTTATTTAAGAATTGCATGCTATCGTAAAGTGGCTAGACATGAGATCATTGTACCTACTTAATATGAACAGCATTACACCTCGTTTGACGCAAATAAAGATATTCTATTCTATTCTATTCACTGAACTCTTCAGTGGACTATGATACTTGTTTCCGTGATGTAATCCTAAGTGAATCACAAAGTCCGAGGTTTCTATAGTAATATCTTCATAACGATAAATCAATTACGGTACACATTCGTTATCATTGTGCAATATTATTGCATTGTCGATAAGATTTGATAATCGATTTAAAAAGTTCATTTACCTGTACCGTTTCAGTAGTATTATGGGTCTAGAGTCTAGACAGACGTAGTAGGCAACAATATAGCGAACATTGTTTTCGGATCTCAAGGTCATCATATAGATTCTAGATGAATATTGGACAAGGCACTATCATACTCATCATTTCAATTTTCCAAATAAGAGCGGTCCGTCGGTGACTTTGTGTTTCGACGATTTATTTAATTAAACGTAAAAAGAAAAAGTTTCCTCTCCCAACTTCCCCTTGCAATTATTGTTAGGGAGTGTATTATAAAATCAGTAGACAAATTAAGAAGCGAGCAGATGAAACGTCTTTAAATATTCAAAATCATCCCCTGGGAAATGGTGCTATCTCGTTGACATTATTCCAGCAAGAAAGAGCTGCGCTTAATTTTAAGTCAAGAAAACGGACGCCAGGAGTTCAGAACTTAACAGTTACAGCAGACTTGGCGGTTTTAATTTTCCGCTTAAAATGGTTTTCTACTCCTTGCCGAATACCGAAATAACCTCAACAGATAGATATTAATGATCTGCCTGCCAGAACTTGTTCGAGGTGTGATTGATTGGAGCGAGAGATATATTGATTGAGTACCGGCCTTTTATGGCTGGGAACCTTATGTTTTGGTCAATTCTTCTGGGTTTTCCGGCTAAGTTTAACATTTCGAGAAAAATAAAAGAATATGAAGAAAGTAAACGGTTACAGCAAAAGCTTAGAGCGTCACTCGTTGCGTACCAAAGGGCCAGATTTCATTAACGGGGGAGAAGACGTGTAACAATGACATAAATAAAGACTACGACACTATAAGTCATACGAAAGAAAGAAATAGGAAGTTGCAATGCAGTCTTCAGAGGGCCTACTCCGAAGAGAGAAATACGAACCAAGCATCGGATTTTGACTGTTCTTAGATGCGATTATAAAATGAGTACTTACTTAACGTGTTTCATTTTCTGGGGAAGCCCTACAGATTCAGAACGATAGAATTTATGTGTTACGTGGTGTTACTTAGAAATGATCATATGTGTCAGAAATTTGTGAACTACAGACAGACCTGCTACAACCAGTACTATTCCTAGAGAAGCTCTAAAGACATAAACCAATTACCATAGTCTAATGTAAAGTAGACATGCTCCACCAATCTGAGGTTTACAAATTTACTTGCTATACTACAGAATACATAAAAGGAGGTCTTATTAAATGACATGCTGGGATTGAAAAGAAAAGTATTTGCTTTCTATTTTTCCATCTGAAATAAAAAAAATTAACAGCTGAAAATATCAATATGTTCTAAGAGAAATCCGATAACGAGAATAAGATGCAGAATTATTTGAACTTGTCACGGCGTTGTATCTATGAATTGAATTATTTCAACTTCAACTTTAAAACTTTAGTTTGTATTCAGAAGAATTAGCTCGGAGATGAGAATTTTGAGAGAATTCAAGTAAAATTTCCGTACGCGGTGATTTTACTTTCGTTTAGATCGTGGTTCAATACACCTCATTTTTATCTTCTTAAACCATTAAATGTCACAGAAAGATTATCTTATACGGTTTGTTGTTTCTGCTGTAGATCCCAAAATGCAAGATTGTCTGCATAACCATTCGGATTCGCTACAGCGCTCGACTCTGAACACATGAATACATCACACGGTCGGTATCTCCATATTGAATTTATAGAAGCTCCGTAATAATATTGGCACTATGCTGTCATGATATTTTTCTACATCAGTTTTAGTACAAGCTATGAATAAAAATTGTTCACGTGCATCTTGGATCAGATAAGAGGCGCAGAATGTAAACGATATTTCCAGCTCAAAGTGAACGAACTTCTTCATGAGTACACAGTACTAGTGTATTACCAACTGGATTTTTTATATTACTATAGATGACAAGCAAACTGATGGTAGTACCGTCGCCTATAGACACCTGCAATAACAAGAAAGGTCACTTGGCTTCCATCGATGGGTCTTATCATCACTCAACATCAGGTGAGATGAGAGCCATGGGCTAACCACCAAGCCCATCTTTTCCATTGGGCACTGTGGGCAAGTGCCCAGGGCCCCGCGATCCATGGGGCCCCAAGTTCCCTTTTTGGAAATTAAGATTTTGATTAAATTTCTATGGAAATATGGATGTATAGGTATATTGTATAAAATAATTGAATTGATAAACTACTCTTTTTTTGAAGTCGGCTAAAATAATAAAGTGCCCAGAGCCCCCAATAGGTTAAAGACGGCTCTGCTAACCACTGAGAACTTAAAAAGCTGTTCCAAACTTGATAAAGAGCAAAATGGCCATAGCTTGCTTCGGATACAAATATGTATAAAGAATTTTTAATGCGCCGAAGATTTTTCACAGGGTGTCAAAGCCTATTCAGCAATTTTTCGAGACAGAAGCCGAACTTCGAGAGGGAATTGTCACATAATTGTTTGTAAAGTTACATCGTGACATTCGTGACTAAGAGCTTTTTGTTTTTGAATGAAGATACGACAGAGATATATGGCGAATTCTTGATGAAAAGTTGTTGATGAAAAACCTAATAAATGTAAGGATTATAAGCAGTTTTATATGAAGCCAGGCTTTGTGCTAGAGTCGTATTATTAATTCATGAAACCTTACATCTTTTTTACAGGTAATTTATTTTATCTATGCGGTCGCTGTCGTGAGACGCGACTCCGAGATTTATGAGCTACCAACAACTGCTCCACTGGTATGGTCTAAACAGCTCCAGCTTCCGCTCCGCGAAGAATTAAACCCCGGACCTCTAAATCCGATGGTAGGTAGCCTCTGCCACTAGGCCACAGAGTCGGCTACTCTTATTGCAAAGGCAATACGGATGCTCAAATGTCAAACTTGGTATATTATTGTTCGTAACTGTACAATGGAGGCATCCTCCAATAATCGAATATAGTGCCGCAATGCCGATGAGGTATTTCTACTTAACTACAGGTGCCGGATCGAGCTGTGACGTCATCACACGCTTTGGGCGACTGCCAAACAACTTTGGATTTTAAATACAACCGGAGTAGAGAAAGTTTTAGCTGTTTGACAAATTCATCCGTCATGGCGTATTTGAGTTTACATTTTGTTCATTTTGGTGGGATGAACTAATTAATTCAAAGTGTGAATTTTCAGTTTTATTTTCATAGTAAAGTTAAAGTTAGGAACAAATTTCAACGTAGCCTTATCTAACTACTTGTTGACGTCACATATTACTGTACCAACTTATAAGAATAACTTTAGTCCTACTTACCCCTAGCAAGTAAAACAGTGTTTATAAATTAGAACTTGTTCATGTTAAATGAACAATTTAACAGCTAGCAAATTATACAGAATTCACTTCTTGTTTTAAATTTTGTTTGCTTTACTAATCGACTTCAAAAATGAGGATATTCTCAGTTCGGTTGGTATGTTTTTTTATGTACCTATGTACACCGATTACGCCGAGATTTCTGATCCAATTTACTTGATTCATTTTTTGTTCGTTGCGGAATAGGTGCCATTTGCTCCCATAAAAATTTAGTCAGTATGTTTAATTTTTAAATCTAAATAATTGGAATAAGTAAATGTATGCGAAATTTTGCTTATATATTACTTTTTATGATATAAAAATTATGAAAGCCATATCTTCAGTTTGAAATGTGAATGCTAATATGAAGGAAAAAGAATTTGCGCGGCTTCCGCATTTTGACAATGTAGACGAAAAGTTTACCTTCCACAATGGAAGGTAAAGAAGTTAAACTCAATCAGCCAAATATTCATGGACACACTTATTATTATGGTTCATACTTAAGCGAAAATGAGTAAAATGGGTCTACTACTCTACCGTAACTAGTATTCTCTATTCTCTACCGTAGCAGAATTGACTGGAACTGTCTAGAACACCTCACACAATTTAATTTTTACGGAAGAGATGATCTAAGAAGATTATACTCCTTGGATGATCCTCAGAATAGCTAAAAATATGTTTTGTCATATTTTTACATGTGACATTCAACATGTGTAAGAACAAGACAAAACACAGAATAGCTAATCCGAAGATGATCCAAGGAGTAAAATCTTTATTAGTAAGGCCGAAATAGTTTAGTTACCTCGCTTAGCTTATCTCTTCAGTAAAAATTTAATTGTGCGAGGTGTTCCAGTCCATTCTGCTATGGTAGAGAATACTAGTTACCAATTATATTACCTACATGTGTTTATTATATTACACAAAAATAAAGTCTAGATTTTTTTAATTTCTTATTATGCTTTATCTGAGCTTCATTATCACCAACCTATACACGTCCACTGCTGGGCACAGGCAACACATGAGGAGTTTGGGGCATTCCACCACCACGATGGCCCAATGCGGGTTAGTGGGTTGAAGTGGTTGCAGTAACAGCCGGCTTAACGTGTCTTCCGAAGCACGGAGGAACTCGAGATTATAAATTTTGGTTGACCCATCCCGGGATCGACAATGGCGAAAGTTGCTTAGTTTCGTAATCGAAACCAGAGCGCTCAAACTACTACGCCATCGAGGTCCTCCTCGGATATCTGAGCTTCCGCTTATATAATTGTTATCCTTGGCATGCTAAGTATCTCCACGTACGTGGCAAGGATCAATTCAGTCACAAATTATTAACCCCAAAAACAATTTGTTGGCGGGCTAGCCCGCTTACTGCCAGAATATATTGCATGTTAGTACCATTACTGGCATTTCAACAATTGATTATTATTGTTGTCTGTTTATCTTCACTATGTCCATAATAAGTACCTACATAACTTTAGATAAGAGAAGCGAGAGGGGGCACAACAAACAAGTTGTGAAGAGAAATAGAAATATCAATTAACCTAAGACTTCATTTACCACTATTTGACGGCCGGATGTCTTTGTAAATACATAGCATCTTAAACATGATAGTCAAAAATAACCTAAAAACTACACTAATGACACTAGGCGAATGTTTTAGTAAGCATCCTCTTACATGATTGTTTCTTTATGAACTGATGATTACATTAAGCATTTTGTTTTTAATATAGCCGCTTCAACACCCTATGTGAAACAGTAATGGATATAGAACAAATGACACATGGACCATCACCTTTAGATACTGAAAAACATAACAATGTGGCTGGCCAAAGAAACCAGATGACCCGTTTATTTATAACACGCCCTGAATAGTTATAAACAGATGTAGGTGAAGGTGGAGATAAACTAGGAGTTTACGAGGGATTTAACGAGCCGGGGGGGGGAGAATTTTGATGATTTCATATGAAGGTGTTGTTATGAGCAATTACATCTTATCTAACTTGTTTTGTTTTAACAGCGAAGAAAGATTAAGCACCTAATTTGATATTATACGTAGATAATCTTACATTTGCCTATGGAGGTGGATAAATAGAATACGCTTATTAATATAAATTAATTAGACACCATAAATGGCAGATACAAACACTATGAACAACTACAAGAATTACCTATCTTTTGTAGGCAACCTCTCGATAGACAAGATAAACGATAGTGTGAAGTCATCGTTGTAAAGGTACTTTAGGAAGAATATAATTTCTAGTATTGATAAAATACACGTGGCCCCGAGAGAAAGACAACGAAAATTCGTGGGTGGAAAATTTGTTAGGACTGGAAAACAAACAAATAAATGGCTAAGAGAGAAACGCGAGGGGGGGGGGGGGGGGGAGTCGCAGATGCCATCAAACACGTGGCAAATCTTTACTGGCACTGGGCGGGTCGTGTTGCTCGTAAACATGGCCGCTAGTGTAAGTCGGTCTTGCAGGGGCGGTATTATGGAGAAAAGCGCATAGAGGCAGCCCGCAGATGAGATGGATGCCGTGAAGAGGGTGAAGAGACCCTATTAGATGCAAGTAGCACAAGATTGGGATAAGTGACAGCTGAAGGAACCCTAGACCATTGTGGTAGAAAATGGCTAGGGAGATGAGAATCAGATAGCATGACTTGACTATTTTGAAAGGTTTTTACAAACAAAAAACCTACACAATGAAACCTCAAGCCTCAAACCTAACACCACGCTGGCGAAAGTTTGAATATTCCTAGCGTTGTTATACTCAAAAGTTAATTTAATAGTTTCCAACGCCACGTAGCACGCATAAAGGGAACAGGTAGCGTCGCCACAAACAATAGAATTCCTGTTACTTTGCGAAAATTTTAATTGCTCATTAAGAAGTATTCTAGGTTATGTTACTATGAGCGTGATGTTAATTTAAATACGACCCAAAAAGCCCTTTGTACTTTAAAGAAACCTTAACTAAAAGTGTTTGGAATAAGAGGAGGTAAGTGTTTAAACTAAATAAGGCTTTTAAGGAAATCTTAGGAACTACTTTACCTAAAAACGTAAAAGCTTTTATTCTAACTATACAAAAATTAAACTGTGAAAATAACAAACACAAATCAATTACATCTCAATTTCTTTATCTAGTCCCGAAAGTTTTAGCATGATGTAGCTAACTAAACATAAAATGGAAATTTATGTCAAATAATGTTAAGCCAGCAGATAATCCACCTGACGGTAAGCAGTAACCATCCGCATCTATCTTTGCCGGCCCATAAGGTGCCTTTTCACGCCGGTTTTGAAGGAACCTTTATTATAAGTAGGAGAGAAGACACCAAGAAGTTTAAATTTTGGGAGCACAACAAAGAAACGAGTAACTACATTTCTTTGTGAGTAATATTGAGGTCGAAATGGTAAATTGATGATTACGAAGACCGACACGCGTTTACCTGAGTAAGAATGAGGAAGGTGGGATAAGGTCTAAGAGCTCTTCATATTAGTTTCTATGATATGAACATTAGAAGGCGCCAAGTGCGATGAAGAAATGAAAATAAACATATTTATATCCTATTATCAAATAAAAACAATCGGTTGCACTTCTAGACAGTGTAGTAAAAGGAGGTCATTGCGATTAGGGAGTATGTCTGTCCCATATTGTGGAAATTGAAACAGGCGTCTAGTTCTAAGTTAATTATAAAGTACTAACATAGATTTTGAGTAACTTGCTGTTCCTAACACTAAATCACGTTTAGATCATAGTTGTCCCAATAAACAAAATTAAGTACGATATCGTGAAAAGTTAACTAGCGCAATTGGAATTGAAGCATGAAATGATAATGAAATTTATACTCGACCCAAAAAAAAGTCTGATTTGCATCCTTGCGCAGTTACATGGATGATATTGTTAACCTTTCTCAATCGTAATACGGTCTCTACTGAGCTACAAATTTCACTTTATCTGTGATACGTTCAACGGGTATATCTTCACCCGGGTCGTGTCTTAGGCTGTAAAAGATGTAATGTCTGCGACGACCTCTCTTAGTCAGCATATTGTTGCCCTTACATCTTACAACTCACGAGTTCCTATAAATTCCTTTAATCCATTATTGTTTATATCTTTATTGCTGTAAAGGTGGACATTACACGGCGTCCTTTGTACTAAAGTGACCAATTCAGCTAAGTTTTAATCAAATATAGGCAACTACTTTTTTGCGAGTCAATTTTTGCGAAAATAAGATGTTGTTAATATCAACAGGACTTTGGTATTTGAGTATTGTTACAGTAATAATTTGATATAACAAATGTACAAGAACGTTTACATGATTCAAGCGCTCGACATATAAGTAATCAAAAACCAATCAACACGATAGTCGCGTATCGGCCACACACGAGATCAAAAGTGATTCAATTGTGCAACTGAAAGCGTTGGACAGCGATGTTTTTGCTATACCGACGCAATTTATTCAGTGTACCCGGTTTTAGGATGCGTATCTAAATTGGAGATATTGAAACAGAAGTGAAGGATTCATTTCTGTGCGATTTGTTTCTATTTGATGCTACTGTGTTGATGACAAAGATGTTTTTCAAATCTAAATTAATTAAAAATGGAATCTCTCAATGCAAACTTCACCACTGCAATATATGTACCTTATGAGGAAATTAGCTTATTTTTTGTATTGCATTTGATCATAATGTTACCCATTACTGGACATAAACCTTCTTTTGGAAATAAAAACAGAAGCATTTAAAAAAATATGCAACTAAGCTCTTAAGTCTCAGCTAATTCTTAACTACGCAGTATTTTGTTGGTAAGAATGGTTCCATCGTTTCAAAATTAACTTTTTCTCCTTTGCTAGCCTGCTGGCGTCAATTGGAAAATTTATTGTGTCTGATATTATATAGGTACTTCACTTATTAAGGTTGAAAATAACGGCATCAACATATTTTACAGTGTTCATGATAGTGAACAGTGAACACTTGAATTAGAACTCTCAATTATTGGATTATCTGCATATTTCGATGCAATCGGGATTAGAAATATAGTTTTACAGTTGTTATTTATTGATTGTAATGATAAATTACATATTTCTTGCTTTATATTATTTTGAAAGTTTTTTTTACATTGTCCTTAGCTAACTTAGGGTCGTTAAAAACACAGAAAACGTTATTGCATTATTTTCTCAAGATGCAGCACACATATCACCACACAAAAGGTTTCCTTTTCAATTCCTGACAGACAGGTCAAAAACAATAGCAAGTAGTTTAGGTGTTAGTTTCGGAGCTAGATTCCTGTCTCATTTGCCTAAGTGCTTTGGACAATGTCGCCTTGTGGGGACGAGACAAAGTGCGGGACATACTTGGGAAGATATAAAGAAAGTGGGGCATGCTTTAGACGATTGTTCAGAGAGATTTTAAAAATGACACACAGTGTAAGGTAATACTGTTTGATTTCCATGTGTGTGTAATATTGCGTAACTGCTTGTTCTCATGCGCATTTTAATTATTCTCATCAATGATTGCAGAGAAAAATTGTTGTTGTTTTTATGTAATAAATAGTGCTCTTACTCTACCACGATCTTCTGATACCTGTAGGTGCGGTTTTTGAATTTGGACTGTATAAGAAATAACTAAAGAAGATGTCTGAAACTATAATTTTTTTTTTGGGTTGCCTGTTGATAGGTATTTAATACAAAAATCTATTTTAAAGAAAGACAAAATTGATAGAATCTAGGAGTTGACAAGCGTAAAAGAACTTAAAAGCTAGTTAGACTGCAAGAAGGTTCGAGGTCTAAAAGCTGCTTTTGCCCCTTGGATGGTTTTTAAGCTACTTAATGGTAAAAACTTGTGATAATTAGATTTATTTTCGAACACTACAATCGACGCTACGCGCGACGTGTCGTTACGCAAAATAAATCATGTTACGTAATTCAAAGCTGATAAAAGGTTTCGACTTTTATTTGGGTTGAATTACCCGGTGTTGAGAAATGGGTATCAAATTCTTCTCGATAGAGTTTGGAAAAGACGTAACTCTAGTGTAATTTGATCTTATGTATTATGAGAGGTGCTCGTTCGAGCACCTTACATTCAAGTGGGAATACCACGATGTTTTCTGTTTATACAAAACACGGCAAATAGCTCCACATGATTAGAAACGGCAAGAACAGTCAATTTGCGAAGACACACTGTTCTAGCCATCTCCACAGAATCGGCCTAAGAGGTGCCTTTACAAGCCTCTTTTGAAAGAACCTTTGTTTTAGGAAGGCGGGAAACACATGTGCTGGCAAAGAATTCCAGGTTTTGGAAGTACAACAAAGAAACACTACATTTCTTTGTGTGTGATGTGGAGACAGCTGCCCTAAATTGATAATTTTCGACAACCCTAACCCTAGCAAAAAAAAAAAAATTAATTCAGATTGGTATTATTTCATTATATTACAAGGCCAGATTAAATCTAGGCAGTAAGTATCTGAGGCCAAGTATATCTATTACGACCCCTTATAACATCAAATCAAATGAAATCATCTAAAAGTTGACGTTTTATTATTGGTGAGGCTAGTAAGGGACAAAAGATTGAATAACATCAATGAAAGTAATAAATACCTCAAGTAAATGATTGTCCAGTTTACAGGCCACTTTGTATGAGCCACCGTATAAAGAGGTAAAAGTAGTAATAAACATAAATCTGTCAGCTTATATAACACAAGGTAATATTAGATTACTTATTTGTTAAGCTCAAAAATATAAAAATAAAACTATTTAAAAAGTTCAATATTATATTAACCCCCGACGAAAAAAGAGGGGTGTTATAAGTTTGAGGTGTTTGTCTGTGTATCTGTGTGTCTGTATGTGGCATCGTAGCGCTTATACGAATGGACCGATTTATATTCCGTTTTTTTTTGTTTGAAAGCTGATGTGCCAACGATGGTTCTTAGCTAAAATTTATGAAGATCAGTTCAGGCGTTTGATGACTATCAGCTCATTTTCTACATGATAATAGGGTTTACTAACTTTTACAGATCCGATTGATTTGAAATTTGGTGTACTGTCACTTCGATGACATTTCCATGACATACTATCTTTGAGCTGATCCTATACCATCAAAAAGTCTGCGAAATGCTTAATTCTTCAGAAACTTACAGCAGATATAGCGTGTTTGGGCTCTAATGAATGTCTTAATGAGATGGTGTTAGATAGATGATTAATAACGCCGGGGGTTACTTATTTTTTTTTAATTTTGTATTTATTTTACAAATATGGGTACATTATTGATCTTACATTCAACCGAAAGACATCACAGTTTTTCTAATAACTAGACATGAATGCAAATTTATCCAAAATAATAGGTTGGGGAAAAAGTCTTTTCGCATTATAGTATGTGTGAACTTGTAATAAAATCTCTTTGGTTGTACTATTTGTATCTGGCTGGTTTTGGTATCATTTAAAGTTTAGATTTTAAAAAAGATAATTCCAAATTCAAATTAGGAAAATGTGTTTTTCATTTGTTTTTTGTACTGTCAAGATAAGTGAATCTAATGAAGAAATTCGATACCAATTAAAATTTTACTACAAAAAAGGTAAAAATGCAACGCAAGCCGCGAAAATAATTTGCGATGTTTAAGGACCTAGTGCAGTGTCTGTGAAAGTAGCACAAATTTGGTTTGAGCTCTGGTCGCTCTATTACGGATTAAATTGATGCCATTTTTGAAAAACTGGAGCAAGATCGGCATATCAGTAGTTACGACGTAGCTGAAGAACTAGGAATCGACCACAAAACAGTTTTGGCGCATTTAACGAGCTCACTGAATGAAACCTAATGAACCTAATGTACTCATTTGTGATTCTTTATTACGACGTAATGAAACCGAACCATTTTTGAAGAAGCTGATAACTGGTGATGCAAAGTGGATCACGTACGACAAGAACGTGCGAAAAAGGTCGTGGTTAAAGGCCGGTCAGTCTTCACAGACTGTGAACACAGGCGAAACCCGGGTTAACTCGCAACAAGGTGATGCTGTGTGTGTGGTGGGATTGGAAGGGCATTATTCATTATGAGCTGTTACCACCAGGCAGGACCATCGATTCTGAACTCTACTGCGAACAACTGATGAGATTAAAGCAAGAAGTTGAGAGAAAGCGGCCGGAATTAATCAACAGAAGGGGTGTGGTTTTTCATTATGATAACGCTAGACCTAACACATCTTTAGCCACTCAGTAAAAATTAAGAGAGTTTGGCTGGGAGGTGTTAATGCATCCGCTCTCTTCAGAATTCTCTAGGCAGTGTCAGGTTAACATCACGAGAGGACTGCCAAAACCACTTGTCGCGGTATTTTGATCAGAAGCCCCAAAATTTCTATAGCAATGGGATCATGTCCGTACCTACAAGATGGCAAAAAGTTATCGAACAAAATGGTGCCTACATACTTTAGTTAAAATGTAAATAAACAATATTAAAAAATGTTTTGAATTTTCTTACAAAATGCGAAGAAACTTTTTCCCCAACCTAATATAATAGATTAATCTGACTTGGGTGTATAAACAAACGGCGCTAAATTTAATATTTCTGTTTACAAATACTTGTCGAATGGTACATTAGAAACAGCCCGTATATCAATTAACTGAAGTAAGTTATATACAACTAATGTGATAACTGTTGAAAGATCCATTAGCGAGACTCAGATAGGTATTGATTACTATTGGGAAAACAAATTTTTAAGTCGCAGTTCGAATGGACGGTTTTTGTAAAAGCTTTGATAGAAGTCTGATCGGTTTTGAGGTAGTCACTAGTTGTTCTTTCATCTGTTAAAATTGTTAAATATAGTGCGTCTTGTCGCAAGCTTCTACTGCAACCACAACTCTTTTTATTACGCCCGGCTCGTCAAAAAGGGCGTGTCAAAAAGAGACACAAACGCTAAGTGCAGTACGGGTACTGCACTTATCGTTTGTGAAAACCTCCGCATGGAGCGAGCTCCATGACATGGCATGGTTTGACAGACAGTTTTTGGAACTAATTCAAAAACTGTCTGTGAGGCCGCAGAATATCCTCGGGTAGTTTATGACAGTTAAAAACCAATTGTGTCTTGAATATGTGACAAGAGAAAGTTTCTCTAAAACCGTACAGTTTGCGACCACTTTGGATCCAAAATGTGAGGAGTATGAACACTTTGCTGGAGAGCGGTGCGGTAGAAAGAGACCATGGGCTATTGGCATCTATCTGCACCTTATCAAGTATACAAATCCCTTGGCTTTGAAATCATTCAGTCTTTGAAGATTCATTCTTGAATAAATAAAGTAGGTAGCCGTTGATCACTTGAGCCTCATATGTTGACTAGTACAGTTTAGTAGAAGAAAATGTTTTCTAATAAGCATTCATTGGACGAATTATCATATTACTTCATAGACATTAGACGGACGTGGAGGGAATTACATTGTTAAATAGTAGCATAAGTTACTAACAAGAGTAGTGGTGGTGCCATTTATCGAGTCGAATGACTACTTTAAATTATAACATTCTTTATTAAAATATTCGCGCCAAATCCCTTCCTACATCCCTTGCACTGAGGTATTATTCGAGTGTGCCTATCGACCATTGAGGAACCACATAGCAAGACACATGAGTCGTGTGCAGGAGCTGTAGCCGCATCGGCGAGCACAGCAGGACGTCTGAGATCAAGGTGGTGAAATGTACTCACAATCCCCGCGTTACTAAGAACATAATCTATTCCGCGAACCGCGAAGTCCATGTGAAATAATATGTGTCGTGTGTCAGCTTGTGCGTGCATTTACAAGAAAACAAAACCAAACGTGGAGACTTGAAGCCGGAGAAGATCACCGAACAACACCAATCAATTCCGTCAGTGCATACCTATCACCTTACTCCTAATTCAGTTCTCCCTTTGGCGCAGTTCATTAAAATTATACAGTCCACTTAAATCAATAACAATAATTACCTACTAAACGAATGGTCGCAGCAAGTAGGATTTTTTTTTATACAACTGAATGACAAACAAGCTGACGGCCCACCTGATGGAAAGCGGTAACCGCCGCCTATAGACACCTGCAATAACAAGGAAAAATCACTTGATATTGCAGGTGCGTTGTCATCCTGGGGCCTAAGATGAAATGCCGTCCATGGCCAGTAATTACTGGGCATGTTTCGGATTCAATCCGAAACACAGCGAAATGTTTCACGACTGAAATAAGAAAGGCAGTGGTTCCTACCCAGACGACCCTGCATACGGGCCTACCACCTAGTGAACAGGATGCTGAATGATTGTCACAATGCACATTAGTTTTGTATTTCATTCTATCTATATATTCTTGTATCTATTCTATCTTTAGTACTCTGTATAGAACCCAGTTTTAGTGCAACGTTTCCTGTTAAAAGGTATTGGTCTCCAGATGATGTTCCTTGTACTGTGTGGGCATTGCAGGAATGTAAATTACAAAACTCCCTAGACGGAAATTTCATGTTGGTTGTACCAATCTCGCTCAGAACATCTAAAGTTATAGAGTTTTTATGGGGTTAAGATGAACTGGCTAACGGCGCTGTTTTTATGTTTTCTGCAGGGCTGGTAAAGTTTTCTTTGAGAAACACCTACACAGAAAAGTAACATATCTTAGAGCAGCGAAATGTATTTATATCAAACTTTTCATGTTTAGTAGTCTATAGACGCTTAAAGCACCTTGGGCATTAACCCTTTTCTTTTTTATAAATGGGTTCACTATTGATCTCACTCTTGCTCCGAGGGAGGTTGAGAGGGGTCAACGATGAGCGAGCTTACTCAAAAGATGCCTATTTAATCCTGCTTTGAAGGAATGCAGGTTATAATATACGGGGAACACCGAAGCCGGCAGACCATTCGACTCCCTGGCTGCGCTCATTATAAAACGTGGCGAATAGCGTGTTTAGTATATCAACCACCTGGTTGGCGAGCTATCACCCATACCTATGGGTGATAGCTCGCCGAACGTTTAGTAGTCCTTCACAGCGATCGTGGTCAAGGGCGGGGAGACAAATGCTGTAGTTTGGTTCTTTGGCAGGTAGTTACTCAGTTCTTACCTAGTGATGTTCATATCATAAAATTATTTTCACTATATTCTCTTATGATTATGCAAGTTTTTAAATATATATTTCCGCATTTACTTCTTAATCTTTACATTAAGTTTCCGTTAAATTTGTTAACTTTGTCCCTATATAAAGTTCCGTTATATTTGTAAACTTTGTATCTGTTAAAGCTGGCTTGTTTGGCATCCTTATGTCAAGGCTCGGTGTCAGTCGAAAACCAGCGCTGGACGTATAGTCTGGCATAACCTAACATAGATTTTATTGTAAAATAAGTACTGTTCTTAAATTATTTATTCTTCTTTGAATAATGTCTATGTTCTCCACCATTGTTCTGTATCAATTTTTTTTCGCATTGAAAAGTAATAACACCCGTATTCACAAACGATACTTATGTAAGTAAAGGAGCAATACTAAGCGAAGTAAGGCATTTCTCAGTGCGTTCACTTTGACAAGTCTTTCAATTCACAAACAATACTTAAACGAATCTTTACTATGCGGACGCATAGCGTTGAATATAGCTCTGTGATTGGTTGATTAGTGTGTAACGTAGTTCACTTCACTGACTGACATTTCAATTTTATTGTTTGTTTGCTTTTTATCGTAAACTCCGTAGTGATTACATTCTCTTTGGTGAGCTCGACACTATGCGTAGATTAATATAGCTATCAGGCTCCCTTAGCTAAGTGTTCATTATGACAAACGCATTTTGCCGATTGTCACTCAAGTATTGTTTATGAATAGGAATTTGGCACCCTGTGCGTCCGCGGGCACTGTGAGACCTCATAGTGTCGTTTGTGAATACGGGTGAGACACGGTTTCATTTCTTTCTTTCTTTCCCCACAGAATACTATCAATGAGCTCTGTAGACGAAACTACCTACCCTGGCCGAACACACTATAAAGCAGTGTTATTCAGCTGCGATCATCTGTAAGGAAGTGCTACCACTGTCGGACGTTCAAAACTGGAGTCCTCTCTTGATTATTGATAATAAGCAAAGCGCTGTATCGAAATTCATGGAAAGCAATGAAATAAATACCTTGAAAAATCAATAAGTCTCCATCAATTCACTTCAATAGTTACATGACGAACAATGACATTGACAACCCTAGTGTTTCCACAAAATGGTGACCACTCGTAACCTTTATATTATGGATAAAGATTTTAGTGTAGATGACAATCCTGTGACAATGGACACCTTTCCACGCCCATAGAATCAGGTCAAATCGTTCCAAGTAGTGACCATAAGACATCTAAAAATTATAATCTTTAAATTAAAATTGAGATTTATCAAACATTTTGGATCATTCAATTCGTATTGAAGAACATTTTCTAACAGAAAAACCAATTCCATATATCGACTGTATTCAAGACGTTGTATCGACAAGTCTATAAATATGAAGCCAAGGGCGCCAGGGCAGTGGGTCGAGTGGCCACTTCGATTCTTCAGCATTGTTCCAATAATTTCACGAATTATGCTTTCGACATGATCAGTTGCGTGTCTGGAATAATTTTACGTAACTATTACAGCGCAACCGAATTTGAGCTCTCTGACTTAGAGGTCATGAGTTATATTCGAATTTTAGACCCCTTAATACAGTCGACTGGCAATATCAAAGTGTATCACTGGATATACATCCGAATACCCGACACTGACCAAGCCTTGAAAGTCTAAGAAGTATAACTCCAGTTAGGTACTAGCGGGTACGTCATACTCAATAACGCTACATACAAAATTAGTATCGAGTGACTGAGAAACAGTTGATCAGTGAAAAGTACTACAATGTAAACACAGAGCTGAGACACGATAAAGAAATACATCACGATACGTAATGCGAAAGCCTGTATCACGCTTACGAAGTTTTCGAGGTACGTTGAATACTTCAAACCAGAACCAGATAGATGCCTTCGACAAATAAATATACTGATGTACATCAGTCAGTTTATATTTTGAAGGCATCTGGTTAAATTAGTCAGTTGATTGGATGCCTAGGCCGTTCATTACACGCCAGCATCCAATAAAATGTCTAGGCCGATGGTTAATTCAACTAGACTCACTCAACGTTTAGCGACTTTGGCGTATTGAAAGTCAGCTGAACTGGACGCCGGGGTGGATCGTCTTTTACTGAAGAGTTTTGGTGCGATTAGCAGGTTGAAGGTTAAGCCCCGACGAAAAAAGAGTGTTGTTATAAGTTTAACGCGTCTGTCTGTGTATCTGTGTGTCTGTCTGTGGACCGATTTAGATTCTTATTTTTTTGTTTGAAAGCTGACGTGATTAGGATGGTTCCTAGCTATAAATTATGAAGATCAGTTCAGGCGTTTGATGACTATCAGCTCATTTTTTCACGATAAAAGGGTTTTACTAACTTTCACTGATCCGATTGATTTCAAATTTGGTGTACTGTCACTTCTTTGACATTCCCATGACATACTAACCTTGAGCTGATCCTATACCATCAAAAAGTCTGCAGGATGCCTAATTCTTCAGAAACTTACAGCAGATATAGCGTGTTTGGGCTCGTAAGAATAGTCTTAACGAGATGGTGCTAGATAGATGATTAATGAGGCCAAAAAAGGCACAAATACAGCGTGTAACGTTAATGAACGTAACTTAAACAAGTATGATGTAATCAGGTACCTAATCTATCTAAATCTGGCATCAGATCACAATTTCACTCTTTTCATTTCATTGAAACACTCAATTAATGAAATGAAAAGATCAATCTTTCTCAGTAGTCTGAATTCGGCAGAAGATTACATTCTAGGAATGTAGTACAAACGACAGAACGTCAAGTGTAACAGTTGCACTACGAAAGCCGCCTCTATTAGCAACGGAGTAAGGGTAACCTCAAGAATGAATTAGTCCGTTGATGTGCTGTTGACTGTACAAATAAATTCCTGAATTACTCAAAGATAAGGACATAGGAATAATTTGAAAGAAATAATTCCACACTGAGAAAAACTGTTCAACCAGGTCGCGTATGATATATAAATCTTTCATCTCTTACCAGCCCGTAGGATGTCACGAAGCTTCTTACGGTTAAGTTTTTAAGTTCTTTTTCGGTTCTGACTTCAAATTCTAGTAACTTTTTTATTCTTCAAATTTGGGATTTTTAACCGACTTCAAAAAAGAAGGAGGTTATAGTCACCGATTTCTCTGTCAATTGTGGACCGATTTTCAAAATTCTTTTTTTATTTGATAGAGTATACTCCAGTGGTGGTCCCATTGTCACCAAGTCAGGATCTGATGATGGGATCAGATCCTGACTTGATGAAACCTCAAATTTTATTAACGCGCATGACATATTTTACTTTTTTTCAAAGCTAATCAAGTATTTGCTTCTGTTAGTCATCATCTCATTTTAATGAGCTGATGATGGAAGGTACAACTCCTTAACGGTTTAGAGTTAGAAGATAATTCTTTCACTATGTATTTCGACCAAACACTGAGAGACAGACAAGACAAGTCGATGGTGCTGACGGTCACTCATCTTGCTTTGACCTTAAGAAATCACTTAAAAATGTGAAAACAAAATATTTTTTAGCAAAAATAAAACCGACTTCAAAACACTAAAAAGGTAAAAATAATTTAATTTCGGTACCGAGGTACTTACCTCCTAAAATGTAATTTTTGGAGTTGGTGCTCCTTTTTAGTGTTTTGAAGTCGGTTTTATTTTTGCTAAAAAATATTTTTTATATTCGATTTTGTCATCAGTCTTGCCTATAATAATTCTATGATTACATTGCTTTTTCATCTATTTACGTTAGTTATATCTTTATACAGTCCACTCTACATTCAAAAAGTTCAACTACATTTTTAAGCTCACATTAATTAGAAAAACTATTGGTGACACTATTCTGGAGAAATTTGTTCCTCGTTGATTTATCTTCAACGTTTATTTGTGATGGCGTTTCGATAGCGTCATAGCTTTTAGCTCCAACAGATTAATAATTTAAACAGAAGGCCAAAGTACGTTCACTGCTAAAGACATTACGATTAAAGCTGCACCTACTTCAAGTCGTCGTGTTTTAGAGTCTTTGTCATATTTATTAAGCGTAGCCATTTTGTTATTTAAGGAACGATTTCTCAATCCGTAGCCGGATGAATCATGATCCGGCATAATTTTGACGTTTTGACAAATTATCTGGTTAAAAGTTATCTGAAGTTTGAAAATATACCCTTACATTCGCTAAAGCCTTTTCTGAATTTGAATTGCGTATCGATGATAATTTTAAAACTAACAAAGTATAGTGCGAATAGGTCCGCGTCGCAATAGACTAATTGCCTGTTTATTTAACTAACAATTACGATTATCCTGTTTTAAACAATTCTATTGTATTAAATAACTAAAGAACAGTGGCTAAGGTTTTATTTTCATGCATGACATAATAAATAAGTGTCATATTGTTACTGCTGTCATCATTGCTCTCATAATGTTGTATTTATTGATCAAAGTTTATTTAAAAAATCTAGTATTATCAAAATTACAAAATCTTTGGATGTTCCGAAAATATATGGAATTTTAAAAAAAAGTTGTTATAACTGCAATATTTTTTTGTGTGACTTGACTGGTTTTAAAATGACTAAATAGCTCAGTGATCAGTAGCAAGATCGACGAGTTCTAGAGTTAAGTATCTATACCTATTAACTACTTATGTTTTAAGGTTTAACTAAATAAAATTCTTAGAAATAATTTCGATCTTCTCTTTACAGCAGAGTTTGTTTCAATATTCAATTCGTTGTTTTTAAAATTCGGAAAACTCTGGATTTGAGCTTAAGACTGAAAGACGCAAATCTTTAACATCACTATCACTACTTGTTAACCTAATTAGTGAACCACGTTTATGAGCGTTTTACATTTAATTTAAATTTTAAAACTCTCCAAGTTTAATTTCAGAGCTTCCTAAACATAAACCGCTAGTCCCCTACGCTACCGCATCCCTGATCTAATCCCGACGTGAAAAATAGCCTCTGTCTGTGTCCATGAAATAGCTGGAAGTAAACTAAGAATTCCCAAGGAGTGTTGGTTTAGTGCAGGGGTCTCAACGTTTCTTTTTGAAGCCCCCGACGTTATTATAAATGGGGGTAGCAGTGTTATGAACCAAGTTACATACAGACTAGGATTTATTAAGAAACTTGTGAAAGGTTTTAAATTTTAATATATGCGGGATGAATCAAGGACGCGGCGCTCCTGACAGAAAGCGGTGCTGTTGCCTATAAATGTATACTTTTGGCGGCAAACAATTATTGCTGCGTTCACTAAGCAATATAGTTTGTCTGTAATTCAGAGATTACATGTCAAACTCATTAAGTAATGGAAAGCTAACAATGACATGGCATGAGACTTGCCTGGGATCATTTCATTTTGATACTGGTAATGTTTCTATGACAATTTGATTGTTTTAATAGTAAAGCTTGTAATTGTTGCGTCATTTCTAGGTTTGACAGATGAATGGGGATGTGGACTGTATTCAAATTCAAATCTAATTATCACGCGTAGTGGTAGTTTTTATAATGGAAATCCTAAAAAACACAATAGTTTATTGTATTATTACGGAATTTCAATAATATTTAAAAAACAAAATGCAATCAAATCAATACCCGGTCACGTGACAACGAACGCCAATCTCAGTGTATAACGTTACTTGTTGTTCGAATTAGACGCTGTCAAAGGGAAAATCATCCAAATCACCATAGCAACCTACCACTGCTTGGCAACGGGTGACGTCAAAGCGGTCACGGCATGGATTGTCGTTTTGGAGCGAAATTTTAAACGGACTTTATGATACATGATTTTAAAAACATTAGCAGTAATTAATTAATTATGATAACTGTTTCGGGCTATATTCGTATAATACAGGACATGAAACAACTTCCCAAAATTTGTCAACATCCGCATTGCGAAAACAATACACAAGGTTCTGGAGTATGGTTTGTCAATCGTGCTTTACAAGAAAGCAGTATAGCAATTGCAACTTTTATCGGAATTTTTACCGTTTTACTTGTTGTTTTGATAGAAAAATTGGTCCTTATAGAAGCTACGATAGTACGGCAGTCTACATTTATGACAATGATAAAAAGAATTATAAGTGGTGCCTACTTCTACTTTGGTTTATCCAACCAAATCCACAAATAAGCAGCACTATCTGACACTAACTGAAAATTCATAAAAGCAAAACTTATTACTACTATTTTTGGGTTTATTACAAACGCAGGCACTATGATATGAGTAATAAGTAGTAAATCAAGTTTAAAGCCATTGTCTGCATAATTATATTCAGTAAAATCCACTTTAGTAACCCGAGTAATTTGCCGCTGCAGTCTGTTAAAACCTTAGCGAAAGTTTAATCAAATGGTGTTGGAAATTTGATGAGTATGAAATTCGCTGAGGGCAAATAATCTGATGCCGCTAGATCGGCTAATGGGGGATGAGGGAATATTGGGGGACTATCAGTTAATTACGGACGTTAGGGCGCAAGCGATTCAATTACGTTAGTGTATTTACTCTTTTGCTTAGTAATAATAAGGAATAATGCGTACAACGCTTGATGATACGAGTAAGCTGCCTAATATCGTAGCCAGTGCCATTAGCACAAATATTTTTTACCGATAGACTTTGGAGTGCGCGGTAAATGCAGCGCGAGCGCGACACGTTGCTTGTCGCGCAGCATTTGCTGCCCTCAAACATTGAGTCAGTTGTCACGCAGCAAGAAAAGCGATGTTATTTCTTATTTCAAAAATTTTTTGCCTTTTCTTGGCAACCAATACTGGCCATCAGCACCGTTTTATACCTTATCTTTTGTATTTGTTTTATATTAAAATTTATCATTATTTGGAAGTTACGTTTATTATGTTATACAGTGCAGTTTAATTGTTAAAAATTTAGAGGTAACAATATTTTACTGTTGTTGTATACCACGTACGACACTGACAGTCTGAGAGCGTGTCGTAGTCCACGTGCTTATACTCATTTGGTGTGCCGCGTGCCACGAAGTTCCGGCGTTGGCGGTAAGCGCCGCGCGGCACGAGCCACTCCCACTGCCGCATGTCACGTGGTTCCAAAGTCAAGCTTTATCGTGTTGTTGACATCCGCTAAGCGCTGCTGGAAATTAAAAACAAAAGTTAACTATGTACAAATGAAACTAACTATGTATGAAGCAACTTTCGCTATGGTCGGTCCCAGGATGGGTCGATCAAATTTAAAATCTCGAGCTCCTCCGTGCTTCGGAAGGCACATTAAACAGTCTGACCCGGTTGTTACTGCAACCGCTATAACCCAACAAACCCGCATTGGGCTTGCATGGTAGGGAGGTGTTATGGCCCAAGCTCCTCATGTGTTTCTCTCATGTAGGAAGGCCTGTGTATTAGTACGTATAAATGCTGTGATGGTGACTTCCAAAACTTAATTATTTTGCCAGCACATGTTTGTCCACCTTCCTATAACATGGGGTCCTTCAAAAGACGCGTGAAAGGGCCACCTCATAGACATGGCTAGAACAGTGTATTCAAGTTGCTCTAGTCGACTTTTCTTGCCGGTTCACTCGTGGTCTTAAGTCTTTTGTCGCGCTTTGTATAAAAAAGGTACAGCAAGTCCTTGTCTGGACTAAGAGGATACTCTACGTTCTGTCAGAACTGCTGTCAATAATAGGCTTTAATAAAACTAGCTTAGATATTTAACCATACGAGGACCACACCAACAAACAGTAGTGTTTTGATCAATACATTACCGGCACATTTCTATTGAAAACTCTTCTTTCAAGAAAGGAACCGCATAACAACCTATGGCGGTCTATCCGTGTTGTAGTTACCACTACACCGTATTTTACACTAATTTTAGATCTCACATGTTGTAATATTCTATTGCATAATGAAAATCTAATAATACTGTTGATCTGATTACGTTGAAGCCAGGCTGCGATAGGCCTCTAAACACCTAAACCAGAGCACTGCACCCCGGGGAAATTACCCGATCGGATGGGTGTATACGCCATACGCGATAGTTTCGTATTGATGAGTTGGGAGGTGATGGGTTTTATGATATATCATCCATGCGTAACGAAAGCATTGCAAAGATTACTGGTATTGCTAAAGAATTTACAGTTGAATATGAAGGTGTTTTAGAAGCTATCGTGTAATCATATAAGCATAAAGAAGTTTTTCAACTAATGAAAATTCTAAGAATAAATCCGTGGTTTTTCATAGCGATGTGTTTCAATAAGTATACGTAAGAATTACCTTTAAACTTGAAAAGAGTGCTGAATTCAATTATGTATATAGGCTGGTGATGAAGTTACATAAAATCAGAATAATTGCAAAGCCAACTTCCCGAAAATACTTCAGTGTAATCAATCTGAAACCTTAAGAGAATCCTTATTCAGAATACCTATCTGAGACTCGGTTCACAAGTGCTCTCATAATCCTTATCTCCGTAATCATTGTGAAAGATGAAATATGAAAATTTGATCTTTAAATTGTCTAAGGCATTTATTAGTCTACTAGTGCTGTAAATATTTATTCAAATCGAGCTTAAGCTGACCAATTGAAATGTGTTAAATTATACAAGCATGGACCTGCATAATTTGGCGCCGATCCACATTGAAGAAAAATGATCCAAAATAATTATTACGTTTTTAATTTTTCCAGTTAAACCGTTATGGAAATGGCAATTAAGTATTGCTAATTTTAGGAATTGAGATCGCGATAAGTGTAAAGAGTGACGAGTGATAAATGAGGAGTTGATCGTTAAAATGTTTGAAATTAAGGATCCCTAGCAGATACATGTATTTGATGAACACTGCAAGAACTGTCTGGAATTCAAAACTAAACTAACGACCCGCTTTACAGTAGCATCGGTCACTGTTTAAAATTAGTTTTTAACGCTAAAAGCTCTCAAACTTTTTAGAACCTGTTAGGGAATTTTCATTGTCCACGAATATCTGGTGGAGCGATATCTGGTCACGGATATGGACAATTTCCTGTAGCCTCGTCGTAAATTCTTACGTAGCAGCGAAATCGATGCGCCATTATTTAAGCTGGTTTACAAAAATGCGTATCAGTAGCAACTAGGAGCTATTCTTTATTGGATTTGACGGTAAAAAAGGACAGAATAGAAAAAGGCAAGATTATTACCTGTTCCAGATTTACAGATAGGATCGACATTAAAGGGATCGCAAACATGTTAGCACCCTTGAAGATAAGTAGGTCCCATAGATAAGAAGAATTTATGGTACCATCCAAAGATACCAATACCAATTGGAGTGTTACTGATCCTAAACAGATGAGGAAGACAAGTTTTTCAGGTAGCAAGCCTGGAGGAAAGACTTCGACAAAAGGCACAGCTCTTTAAAAGGTAAAATGTTGGAAAAATGTTTTTACAGTATTAGCGAATTGTTTGGACATTAGATTTCTATGACATTATTTTTCTTACTTGATTAAGTATATTGTTGAATTTAGTGTCAGGAAATGTGTGTGTAAATAATGATATTAATATACTGCTTACACAATCAATAATGTTATGGAATAAATAAATAAAAAAATAAAGATGTTTGTTTGCGATCTATTGTAAAAGAACGAAACCCGGATTTCTTCCAATTTTGTTTAATGGAATATACTTACCACATCATTCTTCATTTTATGATTATTTCCATTCTAAAGCACTACGGTTCAAACAAAATTTACAAAGCTGTAGAAATCAAGATTCACAGGGTTTGGAAATAACTATCAAACTGTTGATGAATAATATGCAAATGGAATTTAAATTCAACATTAATATTACATTGTTCTGATTTTAAAAATAAAACAATACTCGGGTGAGTAGTGTTTTATTTTAAAAATAGCAGTGATATTAAGTCATATTATTTAATAACTAATCGTAAATCAGATTCAATGGCACTATGAAGAAATTAATAAGTACAAAAAGCTATTAACACACAAAGAGTATCCTTACACGTCAATCAAATTGACCACTAAATCTTCTCTACCAAATACATCGTCCATCTATGCAAATTCTCCGTATAGGGGCGGATATATTTATGCGAAAGCCAAAGGATTTTACGATGACACAAATATAGAGGCCCCTGGAAAAATCTTGGCGTCAGACCGTACAATAAATCACATAGGCAAATAAGAAGACGATACAGAATTACGCGTCGTTTGTCAAAATTGTCATATGCGAGACGTTAATACAACGATAGTGTGATCGATGGCGTGTTCATTTTCACCTATGCAAAGCTATGTGTGATGTTAAAGTGGCGTTTGTTTTGATAACTTACCTTTTGGTTTAGTCGAAAAGGATATATTTTCCTTAGAAGGATTAGGGTCAGGAGTGTTTACACTGTATTGGATTTAGTAGGACGGAAAAAAAGCAGTGCCTAAAAGGATTTATATTCCAATATGTACTTACATTAGAAGTAGCTGCCTATTTAACAAAGGTTAATAATAGATATTTTTTGCTTAAAAACGAAGAACAAAGAATCGTTGAAAAACGTTTGCTCAAAAATTATCTGAAAACTACAATACAACACACACATATTGTTTGTAACAATATCAATCAACTAGAAACTTAAAACATAAATTACACAGCTTCTTATTACGTTAGAATACAAAATATCCGGGCCTGGAAACAGCTTTAAAAGTTGAGAGCGGATCATAATCCGGACAATTCCAGTTCAAGCCGGCTCAGGGGTGCAGCGAAACTTGCGGCACATTATTAGACTATGAATATGCATGCTGCTCTTGATTTAACATAGTTTAGTTGATTTAGTTCCCAAAGTCCATCTCGGGCTATTTAGCTGACGGTCAGGAAGCGTGATTGAAATTTGAGAGGTGAATCACGTAACAGCAGTTGTAGAGGAGTCCATTGACGAATGAAATAATTAGTAGGTATTAATAAGACAACATCTTGCTGGAAACAGCCCGTAGGCATGCCGCATGACTTGACTCATACACATTAGACATATTTATAGAAAACCCCTAAGAACCCTTTATTTCAATCATTTTTTTATGTTTTACCTTTACTGAGCTGGTATGTAGTTAGGCATTTGATATTTTTCAAACGATTATTATTGCCATGTAAAGGATGAAACAAACCTACCTAGTAGATTTTTGCCTCTTCACTATTTAATTTATAACTATGACGCTCACGACTACACCTTGATTAAAAGGTTTAATTGAATCATTACACCTGATTATCGGTTATTAAGTGGACACATAAATAATACATTGAACCACGAGAACTGATGTGAAATACACGTTATACTACGAGATTATAAACAATGGCACAAAATCTTTCGGAAGGCATTAGCATTGACGGATCTTTAACATCCGAACAATTAAAAACTTTTTATTAAAGTGTGACTAAGTGAAAATACGACGCGTTAGTGAAGAAAAAGTTTTAAGTGAAAGAAAAATTAAAAAAGCTTCTCATCGCAACGATGATATGGGTCAAAATAAAAACGTCGTATCACGTACGAGGGTAGCGGATTGTCTTTTTAGAATACAGAAAAAAGCAGCCAAAAAAGCAATATAAAACCTACGGAGGTCTTTCAATCTTAAACAAGGCCGAGGGGGAAGGAGAGGAATCCGTAATTAATCTGTCTTGAAAAAGGGGTGTACTCTGGTTGGCTTCGGCTCACTGCGCCATTTGCTTCAAAGCTATTTTTTCTCGAAATCTAATTGAATTGCTCTATGGATCGCTGAATCACACCTAATTTCTCTGTCAATAGTCTATTGAAAAATTCTCAGTATAATGAAATTTAAAATTGATAGCCGATATTACTTTCCGTAATGAATTATGAATCCAATCGATTCAAGCATTTTCCGTTACAAAAAGCAAAGATGCGACCCACAACCCATAACGTAAAGTTCTAATATTATTTATGACAATTTTATTAAATTTATTATTGCTTATACAAGGCACTTATTTGCATCATCATCACCAGCCTATACACGTCCCACTGCTGGGCACAGGCCTTCCTACATGGAACAAACACATGACGAGCTTGGGCCATAACACAACCACGCTGGCCCAATGCGGGTAGGTGGGTTAAAGCGGTTGCAGTAACAACCGGGACCAACGGCTTTACGTGCCTTCCGAAGCACGGAGTAGCTCGAGATTAGAAATTTTGGTTGACCCGTCCCGGGACCGACCATGGCGAAAGTCGCTTTGTTTTCGTAAACGAAACCGGAGCGCTCAAACCACCACGCCACGGAGCTCCGCACGGAGCTTATTTGCATAGTCAAATTCAAATTAAGTTTATTTGCTATAAATATTTAAGTTTGTTACAATGTTGTTTGAAAGTTCTATTTTCATATTTAAGGTTGTTGTTATTTTGTTATGTTAAGTTCAATGTATATTTAGCCATAAAACTACAGCATGCAAATTTTAACAATTTCAACGAACACGTAAAATAATAATAAAATCAATTTAAAATTTACTCAATCTCAGCTAATAAAATAACATGAACAATTATACAAGTCATATTGATATATGTGATTTATTTTTAAAAAATAATTTTAACCCGTCAAGCATGAGATTCCAGACACAATTGATTTTTCTATTGTCATCGCCCACCGGTGGTATATTGCCGCTTTACAGATTAATGTAGTAATAATGATATTAGTGTAAACAAAAAAAAAATGCATTGTCGGTATAAAATTAATTAGTCATTGTTTAGGATTTTTAAAATATTCTACAGAGTGAAATGTGTTTATCTAGTGCCATTTTCGGAGAATGCTTGTAAATTTCTTTTTATGTGGTTGTTTGATATGAGTCGGTATGTGGTTACGGTAACAGTTTTTTGAAAACGCTTCGATTTCGGCAATGTGTCTAAAACTAATCTATCGGGAATTCTAGTGATACTCCTTTTATTCAACTCCTTGGATTTTTTGAATTTGAACATATTTTGGTTAACAAAAGTTCCAATGGTAATGGTAGTACATTAAGGTGCATGAACGAAGGTCTAAATGAAATTGTCGATGAGATGTTGCGTATTGCGCGGATACATCATTTTTCAGCAATGAAGACATTTTTATTATCTGCTCCATTGTCCCAGACTAGCAAGCCGTATCTTAAGCAAGAACGTAAGCGAAGTAGGCAGTCAGTGCTGTAGACCTGCCTGGCATGCTTGATTATTTATATAGAACGTATGAGAAACTACTTAGCTTGCTGTATAGGTAAACTTGGAGAAGGTTCTCCGTGTTTTATTTCCAGCCAAACAACGGATAAATAGACTTAAACCAAAAAAGAATTCTAAGTAAGATTTATCCGTGGAATGTAATGTCAATTGTGTCATTATGTACATTATTAAAGCTACTTACTTAATTTTGTTTTTGCTAAATTTATTGGCAGATCATTATTATGTAACCTAAATGGCTACAATTAATAAATGTCATTGTATTAAGTATGACAGTTTTGTGTTTTTTATTGAGGAGCCAACTAAAGTAATATGCAAGATTTTAACATGCGAATCGGTCGCTGTGGCTGTTTCATATCCTGTGCCTTAGTCATCAACGAACGTGCCTAGACTCCAACACTGCTGAATAGATGTTTAAAAAAACCGGAATCATTGGATAAAAGCGCTTAAGTAATTATGTTTCGAACTTGATGCGCTAGTCGTAATAACAACCTCACCAGTGTCATACGTCATGTTACATATTATCATTAAAATTAATATAATATTAAAATATTTACATATCACTCGCTAAAAATTCAGAAATCGTTAAAAATTTCATTGTTTTTATACTACTAGATGACAAACGAGCTGACGGCCCACCTGGTGGTAAGCGGTTACCGCCGCCTATAGACACCTGCAATAACAAGGAAAAGCACTTTATATTGCAGGTGCGTTGTCATCCTGAGGCCTAAGATGAAATGCCGTCCATGCCCAGTAATTACACTGGCTACCTTTCCCTTCAATCCGAAACACAGCAAACTGTTTCACGGCTGAAATAAGAAAGGCGGTGGTACCTACCCAGGCGACCCTACATATGGGTCTACCACCTAGTGCCATCAATGCCAGAATACGAATCCCAAAAGACATTAGGTGTCTTTTGGGATAGGTACAGTTTTACTAAATCGTTTAGTTACACGTTCTATATTATTTAGTATTACATAAAAACTGGTAATGTCATTCTACCCAGTCATTCCTCAGATTCCTCGTGTGTTTCTCTCACATCGGAAGTCCTGTGTCCAGCAGTGGGACGAATATAGGCTAGTGATGACAATAATGATGATTCCTCATTCCTTCTAAACGAAAATGACACAGCACTTAAGGGGTAATAAATTTAAAAATATGTCTAGAATATTTTCTTTTCCATTTGTAGAATTAAAGTGGTTAAATAGCTTTGCGGATAAATAAATTTAAATTTTCATAAGGTTTTTATGCCGCCACGAACCACACTAAAGAAACGTGTATTTAAAAAACAAACGCATGATAAATTTTAGGGTTGCGAAAAGAAGTGGAAAGCAAAAGCATTAAAATCTTGGTTACATATAAAATACTTCCTGTAAGACATGTTTTAGTACAACTATTTGATATAGATTGCAATTTGTTCGCGGATCCAGAGATAAGAAAAGATTGGAGTTCATTTAATTCCATCTTTTTTAAAGTTTATTCGAGTACTTATAAACTATCACATAATCTCAAAAGGACTTTAAAAATACTGTTACAAATAACAAAAGATAAAATTCGCATCTCCAAGTAGTATAATCAGTTACAGGCAAATAATGAAATAAATAGCAAAAATTCAATGTAAATTGTAATGTTTTAATTGAAACATAAAGTCTCAAATCAAACAAAGTAATAACGACATTATTCTGTAAATAAACAGCTAGGTCAGCTAACATAAGGTAACAAATATTGTCATGGTGATTACGTCACTCTTGTTTCAACATTTATAGCCTTTATTTACAAAGTAACGACGACTATTTTCCATCAATTCAGAAGAGTGGAACCTGCTGGACAAAATATACTGCTCATGGATGGTAAACTAGTACATGTACATTTTACGAAAAACCCACAAGAATTAAAATACTATATTTCCAATAGCGGGGCTATCCCCAATATCATGACAGGTAAGGTTACAGGTTTATTTCACAATCATCTTGTTTACTGATGATTATCTTGGTAACAATGTTACATAAGATGAAACTTAGTCTGGGATTCCACGAACGCAAATACCGCAAGATTGTGAAAATTCTTGAAAAGGTTACAAAATCATACGCTTCCCATCTTTGTCGCAAAAAAGGCTGTTTGAATTTAAATAAAAAAGGAACACAAATAAAAACATCTGCGTATTCAGATTATGAAAATTTTAATTAACCCCGAAAAGTAGCTGGGATGCTAAAGAATTTTTATATTAGCATTATGAGTGTTTTACAGTTAGCGGAAACGGGTTTCCGAGAAAACGTAATATCCCCCCGGTATCAAGGGGATACTGAAGGCTTGTACGGTTAACTGAATACTGAAGTCCCACTGAAATAAGGTTTGATTTCCGTTATCGCTTGAATAGCACTGGAAAATATTTGTATTTTATTTAGTATGAAATTGCTTGTAATTGTTAACTTTTCCCAGGATTCTGCTATAGTGACTGAAGAGAATAAAGTAATACAGAATTTAATAGCAGTCTTTCCAGAAATAATAAGTAGTTCTTTGAATAAAATGTAAAAGTATCTGTTAGCTCCGAGACGTTGAGATCTAGAGATTGCTAAGAGGATAAGGAATAAAATATTACAAAGTAATCACTATTCAGATAAGCTTTTTGTGGAATAAAGGGGTATGAATGAATTTATTGGGTTAACAGTAAACTACCCATCTACAAGCAAGGACAGAAAGCTAATATTTACGATCTTATTAACCATTACGACCCTTAACGACAGGGTTATACACAAAAAACATATTGTGTCTGATATGTGGATGGTTCACAGATTAAACAAGTGTTTAAAGACGTTATTGGTCAAAAAAAGGCATCTTTAATTCCGCTTCCTTTCTAAGTCCGAAGCACATTCCTTTAAGTTTTAGCGTAGAGAATTAACTAAATTTTAAATCTCATAAGGTACGATCGAAGTCAGAACTAGATCAACTTTTAAGTACTATATGACTAAAACTATTGCGGTCATATTCGTACCAACTATTATTGTATGAGCGAAATAGTCGGTGTGCTATGTTACTAAGTGTTATATTCCTTTTGAGTTCAATTGCACAATTTCAATCAATTCTAAAGAACAAAAGCTAGCTAAAAGAAAGGCTTTAGACATTGCTGGCTAAGTACAGGTTAATTTTATTACTCAATAACCAAGTTGGACTCGGATAGGCAACTAGTAGCAGTGAACGAGACAGCAAATTAAAGTTTAATAACTTTAAAATACGGGAGAAAATATCTTGTAGCTAAATAGTTTAATGTGGATAGAATCAGAAATAGAAAACAGTAGCTTTCACTTTTATTGAAATGAAAGTGTCTAGTGTGTTGATTAAAATAAACGAAAGATCTATTTTGGGATTTTTGGGGCTAAGCTCCAGACTTACAATAAACAATGAAATCATTTTAAATAAACTGCAAAACTTAAAAAGCCACTTAATATTTCAATCACCTCCCGTCAAGAGCTCTATTTATTACATTGGTGACTAATTAATAAATTGATATTATAACCAATGCATTAGAAGACGTAAAAACAATGTTTAAATTATCATTCGCAAATTGAATCCGAGAGCCTTTTAGGTACAAGCCTTTTCCATTAATAAATTTAATTGCTAAGTTAACTTAGAAAGTGAACAAAGCGTCTATATTATTTACGTGGTCTGATCAATAATCTTCAAATCGATATTCCCTTTCCTGCCCTGATATACTTTTTAACCTTCTTTTGAAATAAATAAAATCAGCATGCAAATTAGGTCACCATAGGCAGTGTAGCTGGTTTTTATATCATCATTAGAATTATTGGTGGTTATATAATATGTAAGCTTTGTGACGGCTTTGAAATATAGTTAAATATTATAGTTTAGTCATTTCATCAGATAGATTTTTTATACCACTAAGGTAGGTGTCAAGCATACGACCCACCTGATGGTAAGCGGTTAAGATAGCCTATGGACACTGGCAACACCAGGGCTATCACTTGCGCATTGTCGACCCTGTGAATACCTTTTCAGAGGTTTTTTGAAGAACCTCATGCTATACTCATTCGAGAAAACCTCTGCAAAGAGCTCATTCCACAACCTCTGAGCGTACGTGGGAGTTTATCAATAAGTTTGCATACATTGTTTCTTTTACCTTTTGGGTAGTTTCAATTTGCTATAATTTCTAAAATAGCATTTGTGAAGCTTTGAAGATGAGAGTAAAAATCAGAGTACCATCATTTCTAGTGAAACAATCAAAAGTTTGTATCTAATCGTACAGAACCATCATCATTAAGTATATATGATAAGCCCAATTTAAGAAACTTAAGCATGACTACAATAGTGATGTTCTATCATAAGCTTGAATATCTGAGTGAGATTATAACGCACCAGGCCTGACTAAGATCGATATTTTTTCTCATTTTATATCAGGTATCGATATATCTGAGGTGCAACTGTCTTATGCTCATCTGTAATAGGTAACAGAAAAGAAACCAGTCGTGGAGTAGATAATCAACAATATACCTAAACATAGCACGGAAGCAGACAATTTATAAGCAAGTATGTCACGCTCACACTACATTGCGTTCCAGGAGGCAATATCCAATTTATCCTCCATTTATGATAACCGTTTAGCGGATAGGCTTTGCACAAACGAACAGCTCCTAGTAAACAGTTCTGGCCGTGTGCCAAGTCATTTGAATTTACCACTAACCAGTCCAGTGGTTTCTTGCATCCGATTGAACATAATGAGTATTGATGTCAATATATAGATGTTCTCAAATACAGAAGTTGGTCACGGCCAATTATGTTGTGTATTGAATCGAATCAATGAAAATTTTAAACAAAAATTAAAACCGACTTCAAAAAACTGAAAAGGATAAAATAATTAAATTTAAGTAGGTATTCATCCCCTAGAAACATATTTTTGGAGTCGGTGCTTCACTTTCTATTGTTTTTGGAAACCACTTAGCACCAACTCCAAAAATATGTTTCTAAGGGATGAATACCTACTTAAATTTAATTATTTTATCCTTTTCAGTTTTTTGAAGTCGGTTTTAATTTTTGTTTAAAATTTTTTTTTCACAATTTTTAGTGATAACTTTTTACGGTCAAAGCTAGATGGGTGACCGTCAAATTATATTGTTTCCTACTATCGTATCGTTTCACTAAAAAGTCATTGGAAAAGCAAAAATTCGCAATTACGCATATGTAGACGAATTCATAATTTCAGTTTTTTTACATTTAAAACCAAAGTACCCAACTGTTTTTGAAAAAAATTTTATGGGACCAAATGGCAGCTATTATGCATCGAACAAAAAAAGAATCACGTAAATCGGATCAGTAATCTCGGCGTAATCGGTGTACATACATAGAAAAAAAAAAAAAAAAAAAACATACCGGCCGAATTGAGAACCTCCTCGTTTTTGAAGTCGGTTAAAAATAAAACAAACCACCACTTTGTTGAGTGTTTTCCATTAAACGATTAACTTGTAGCCGCAGACATTAATATAGCGCTTCTAGCTGATACATTACTAAGCTTTAGAACTAGTAATAGAGAAATTGATATGTATGTTCAAGCCTCGTAAACAACCTTTGATCGAGTGATATTTATTTACTCTCTGTATTAGAAATATTTAAAAATCAAAACAAATTGTTTACAGAATAAAAGACAACTTCAAAAAACCAATAAATCATTGAAACAAAGTCTGTCCCCAATAACCTTAAAGTTGAAAAAATAAAAATGCTAGGCAACAAAACCGACCGTTAGAAGGATAAGAAGAGTACTATACTTTCTAAGAACTGTTTTAGAATTAACACCAGTTACTTAAGTTTCAGTTTCCAGAACTCAAGGAAAGTCAGTCCCTAAGGAATTTACATATCGCACGTTCAAATAGTCAAAAACTTGTGATTGTCAAGATGAAGGGACCAAGTATCGGATTTCTAACATACATATATAATGGTACAATACTATTTCTCTACCATTTGCTACCTTTGCAATAATTTAATCTCCTCATTATCTGCAAAATGTTTGATTAACAAAATCCTAGGTCCCTCCATTCTAAGTAATTCTAACGTCAAGGTGGAGGGACCACACACACAGACAGCTATTACGAATACTCCACCTATTTAATATTTCAATATCGTAATTCTACCTTAATTAATTTTGATTGACATTTCAAAAATATCGACCGCTTAAAATGGTCCCTTCAAATTGACGGTTTAATTTTTTAGTGCGAAAAATAGATAGGTGGGTTTTAGTTATGTACCTTCAAAATATTCAAAACTTCTTACGTTACTTACTTTGGTCTTCATGACCTAAAGTTTAATTAAAATTATCATAATATCATCATTACGTAGTAGTTACTATAAACACATTGTATTTTGATTTATAGTCTGCTTAAAGAAAGGATTTTATACTTGACGCCAACAGACGTTGTTTTTGTAAAATAATAATAATAATAATAATTTAAATTTATTATTGTTCTCAATTAAATGTAATGCATGTTGCGGTGCTCGAACAGGGTTCATGTTATGGTACTGGAACCTAAATGTACACCTAGTTTTAACCACATGATTGCAATAAATGTTTTGACTTTGACTTTGACAGACAAGTATGTATTAAAGATTTCATACTGCCATCTAATTATGAATATAATTTATTATAAATAGTTATTAATATATTTGATCGATTATTATACAGGCTAGTGCCGTCAATTCGACAATAAATTGAAAAAAAAACATGGGCTATATTGGATCATAGAAATGGTTTGCCAGTTTAAAAAAACCTCTTAGTCATTTGATAATTTAATAACATTTGTATGAAATAATATAACATTTTACTGTCGTATTGTGATCACCACCCACATGCACTCATAAAATTTAGCACCTATATTCAGAAGCTGGTATAGACTAACATACACAAACTGAGCAATTCTGACAATATTACATACATACGGTACATAAGATTAGCGCGTTCAACCAAACAAACAAACTCTTGAGCTTCATAATAGATTTAGAAATCCGAGACTCGGTCCCTTCATCTTGACGATCACAAAAACTTTTATTTGACAAAGTGACATTATAATTTCAAACGCCTGATTACACAAAAGTACTTGACTTGACACCAACAACAAAGGGAAAAAAGTTTGGAAAAACTGTAACATGAGTCGGCTTCTAAGCGAATGTTGCGAAAATTTTAGTAATAGATGTAAAATTCAAACGGAAATTTGACTCCGTACTTGTGAAATTCTGGCCAATCGTTTCTTTGATTAGAGATCCCAGTTTTTAACCGACTTCAAAAACGATGAGGTTCTCAATTCGGCCGGTATGTTTTTTTTTTTTTCTATGTATGTACACCAATTACGCCGAGATTACTGATCTGATTTACGTGATTCTTTTTTTGTTCGATGCGGAATAGCTGCCATTTGGTCCCATAAAAATTTTTTCAAAAACAGTTCGGTACTTTGGTTTTAAATTAAAAAAAACTGAAACTATGAAATCGTCTACATAAGCGAAATTGCGAATTTTTGCTTTTCCAATGACTTTTTAGTGAAACGATACGATAGTAGGAAACAATATAAGTTGACGGTCACCCATCTAGCTTCGACCGTAGAAAGTTATCACTAAAAATTGTGAAAAAAAAATTTTAAACAAAAATTAAAACCGACTTCAAAAAACTGAAAAGGATAAAATAATTAAATTTAAGTAGGTATTCATCCCCAAGAAACATATTTTTGGAGTTGGTGCTAAGTGGTTTCCAAAAACAATAGAAAGTGAAGCACCGACTCCAAAAATATGTTTCTAGGGGATGAATACCTACTTAAATTTGATTATTTTATCCTTTTCAGTTTTTTGAAGTCGGTTTTAATTTTTGTTGTATTACATTGCTCAAGTTTAACTCCGAATAAGTCTTAATTTCTTGACACAAAAACCACTTTTTTATTAGGTTTAATTAAATTATATTACAAATCTGAATAAAGCAAAGTAAGATTTCGTGAATAATGAATAACAAAATGGGTACGATACAAATAAAAATACTTTTAAAATGAAATTCGAAACTCAATCCTTCAGAATACTTATCATAATAGAAAAAGGTACTCAAGTATGTATTTGATAAAGAAAAAACAATACGGTCTCTTTAGATTGGGATTGCTTTTATGAGTGAACTGAAAATTTGCTGGAGGTTTTCATAAGTTTATAATTTGTTGTAGTAGTTATTAATGTGAAATTGTTTTACAAAATAAGCATTGATTATTGGCGATGTAATACTGGTACGTAACGAGGACATAAAGTACAACAGTGACTGATAAAGCCCTTGTCAGGTGTACTGCTTCAGGTCGTAATTTATTAAAAGAGTATCTAAAAGTTGAAACACTCTAAGCAATACACCAAAATTGTAGTTAAGAGAATGATAATATTTTTGAAATTTTTTCAGAAAGGTGAACTTCTCTCAACGAAAGCTCAACTAAAAACGAATTTTAAATTTCCAAACTAGTTCGCTGTGGTAGTTTTATTGCTGCATGTTACTGAGAAATTTTTATTGTTCCATTACGCGCCGCAGAAATTTCTAGAAAATATTTCCTTAACGTGAGTGCTTTATAAAGCCTGACTAACGGTGTATGACTTGAAAAATACTCCACAACTGGCTAAATAAATTTTCCAGTTCTTTATGCTTATGGAGAAGACAGGAGCGAATTGGCTAATTCGCGACTGGATTGTTCATTTGTATTTGTAACATCATATGTAAGTGAAACAACAACTGAAGTTTTAGCTGCATGTCCATTGAAAATGTTGATTACTTTATTTATTAGAAATCACTGTTCTTCAGAAGCAATTCGAAACCTGCCACCTATCTGTCTACCAGGTAAATCAAATGAACAACGATACAGTACCAAAAAATGGTTGGTATATAGCTGTTCAATTGCTTTATGAGCTGCGTGCTCATAATAGATGAGAGGAAGCGCCCTGACCTGCCTGATGGTAGTCACAGCTTATAGATGCTTGAATCATTAAATTAATAGATATAGTTGTAGTAGATAAGTGGGAAGATTTGTTACATCATCAAAGCAATGTAAAGAAAAAACTGATAGTTTATTTGAAAATCACAAGTACATCATGTAACTCTTTAAGGCATAGCTTGTTATTAAAACTGAACGTGAAATGGATTTAAAAGCAGCAAAAACATAATAAGGATATTAGGTACAGTACCATTTGGTAACCTTAAAGGAATTTAGACCGTGTACAAAGCAAATGCTTGAGAATTTTATCTTTTCGTTGCAAACAGAGCCCTTGTTATTATATAGTTATGCCAGGGGATTCATTTTGGTGAGATGACGATTGAAGTTCGCCGAAAACAATATGACTCGATTTTGTTACATAAAGTCTTCACTCAGAAATGGACTCACCTGCTGTTTGATTTTTGTGTATTGTGTGTTGCTATACTTCAGCTGGTTTTTCAAATGAGTGAAAGCCGGGTACAAGAATGATTATTTTTTATATATTTAAGCGAATCAGTTTATTAATATTAAATACATGAAATTAATTAATTAAATCGAATATTGAGAGGATGCGAATGAAGGGGGATCATGGCCGACATTGGCTTTTATAGTTGTTTCGTTGCGCCTCTTGCGGTGGGTCAGGGAAACTCCAAACAGTCACATCATCACGTCAGTTGGTAGGTACTTCTGTAGTGTGCCGAACGATGGCGTTGTTAACATCCCGGCGGCCTTGAGAGCATTGCTCTCAATGAGATACAGTGTGAGTGCTATCGGAGTCCATCTGCGTGTGGTTGCTATCCAGCTTGTCCTGGGTGACTGGTAGTGGGCAGATCTTGGAGAACGCTCGCTCCACGATGCCTGATGCTGTTTGAATTGTAGCAACTCTTGCCACGCCGTCCGTTCCTGGGAACAAAGATACAATGCGGCCCAAACGCCACTTAAGCGGTGGTAAGTGGTCTTCCTTTAGAATTACCAGAGCGCCTTCTTGGACGTCCTCCTTTCCAGTCTTCCATTTAGTGCGTTTTTGAAGTTCAGACAAGTATTCTCTCGACCATCGCTTCCAAAATGTTTGACGCAGCAGTTCGATTCTTCTGTATCGTGTCAGTGCGGTTGGTGCTGCAGAAGTCATCATTTCCCTCTCTGCGGGTGCTGTTAGTGGCCGACCAATCAGAAAGTGTGCCGGGGTAAGAGGGGTAAAGTCATTGGGATCTGAAGACAGAGGATACATAGGGCGGGAATTCAGGACAGCTTCAATTTGTACCAAAGCTGTATTGAATTCCTCATAAGTTAAATTTACATTGCCTATCATACGAGTAATGTGATGCTTACAAGATTTGACCCCAGCTTCCCACAAACCGCCAAAATGAGGGGCGTAAGGTGGTATAAATTTAAATTCAATGTGATTATCAGACGCATAATCAATGATTGATCGACTATTATTTTGGAAAAATCCTGACAACTCTCTAGCGGCTCCCACAAAGTTTCTACCGTGATCTGAAAATATCTGTGAAGGTTTTCCTCTACGGGAAATGAATCTTTTCAAAGCCATTATGTAACTTTCCGATGATAGACTAGTGACAAGTTCCAAATGTATTGCACGCGTCGCAAAACAAACAAATAAACATAAATAACATTTTTCAAGTTTAGCACCCCTGCCTTTTCTATTCAAAATATATAAAGGGCCTGCGTAATCCACCCCACAGCGTGAAAATGGAAACCCAGGAACTACGCGTTCATTAGGTAAATTACCCATGATTGGTTGATAAACTTTACTTTTCATACGACAGCATTTTACACATTGTCTTACGACTTTCTTTGCTAAATTTCTTCCACCCAAGGGCCACCAGCTATCCCTAATGTGCGATAAAAGTAACTGGGGTCCCGCGTGCAACAATCTAACGTGTTCCGTATGAAATATTAGACAGGTAAAATAGTTCCTACTGCATAATAGAATAGGATGCTTTTTATTGTATGCAATACTATTTGAATTCACCAACCTACCACCTACTCTTATAATATTGTTATTATCTAAAAATATATTTAAACTAGAAATATTGCGACAAGACCTTAATTTTAATCTATTAACTAATGCATTATATTCATCATGAAATGATTGTAACTGCGATTGCTTAGTTAAATACAACAAAGCATTGTCTAATTCAGTCACTGATAGCGGTCCGAGATACCGCTCGGCATTGGTTTTAATTCGGGTATTATGTATAAATCTCAATATATAAGCACATACACGTTGTAACCTATTTAATTTAGAAAATCTATTAAAATCTAAAATATTACTAAGCGTAAAAATATCAGTACTTGGCATAGCAATTGTGGAATGCTTAAGTTCAGGCAAATTTTTGGAAACTGTACCATGATTCTGCGACCATTGTGGTAGATAATCTTTATACAGAAATGCGGGTCCATTCCACCATAATGAATTAGAATGCAACTCACTAACATTAGTTCCGCGAGAGACCAAATCAGCAGGATTATCTTTAGTTCCAACATGTAACCAAACTGCATTATTGGTTAAATCGTTAATCTCAACAACACGATTTTGAACGAAAGGTTTTAACTGGTGGGGAGACATTCTTAACCAGCCAAGAACAATATTTGAATCAGTCCAAAATATTGTCCTAGTGAACTGTAATCTTAACGATTCAACCAATTTTTCATGCAGCTTAGCACCAACAAGCGCACCGCATAGTTCCAACCGCGGAATGCTAACCGGTTTAATGGGCGCAACTCGACTTTTTGAACATAGTAGTCTAACCGTGACGTCATTGCCATAACAAGCACGAACATAGGCGCACGCTCCATACGCCTCTTGACTCGCGTCTGTAAATATATGTAATTCTATTCGGGTATAATCACTGTCCTTCATTATGTATCGGGGTACACGAATATTATGTAAATAACATAAAGAGGAAGTAAACTTTTTCCAGCTCAACTGTACATCATTAGGAACCATGTCGTCCCAATCCAGTTTGCAAAGCCATAGCTTTTGCAATAAGATTTTGCCCACTATAATAATTGGAGACAATAACCCTAACGGGTCGTATATCTGAGAAACACCCGATAGAATTAAGCGTTTAGTGATTTTTATATTTTGTTGTATATTTAATTCTGAAATAAAATGAAATTCGTCGCTTTTATTGTACCATCCTAAACCAAGAGTTTTATTAGACATGTTTTCATCCATAGTCAAATTTTTCGACTGATCATTACTAAAATCTGACAGAAAATTAGGTGAATTAAATGTCCACTTCCGCAGTGGGAAACAACCGGACATACAGATTTTAGTAACTTCCTGACAAATTCGTATTAACTTATGGCTGCAGTCATGGCCTGTTAATAAATCGTCGACGAAGAAGTCATTCAATATAGTGCGTGATACATCTTCGTCGTCGACGCAATCTAAGCCTAACTGCCTGACACAACGCATGCTCAAGAACGGTGCTGACGCCGTGCCATAAGTAACGGTATTAAGCCTGTATACACCGAGTGATTCTGAACTATTACTTCGCCATAAAATTAATTGTAAGTTTCTTTGATCTTCTTGAACTTCTATTTGCCTAAAGAATTTTTCGATGTCTGCACATGCTACGTATTTGTACTGACGAAAACGTAGGAGAATGGAAAATAAATCGTTTTGTAATGCCGGGCCAATCATCTGAATATCATTAAGTGATATACCAAATGATGTTTTTTGACTCGCATTAAACACTACGCGTAATTTGGTCGTAGTACTTTGTTCTCGTAAAACTCCATGATGTGATAAGAAATAACAAGGATCCGTGTAATGTTCAATACGAGTCATGTGTCCTAAGCTCAAGTATTCATGCATAAAGTCACTATACATTTTTTTATAGACAGGAGATCGCGCAAGTTTGCGCTCTAATGATAGAAACCTATTTTTTGCAATAGTGAAGCTGTCACCCAATTTGTTTAATGACTGCTTAAGTGGAATGCGGACCGAAAATCGGCCCTTCTCCTTTCGCTTAGTTGTTTCAATAAACAATTGCTCACAAAAGCGTTCATCATTACTAAGATTGCATTGATTTGAGAGAGAAATTTCTTCTATTTCCCAAAATTTCTTTAATTGGTCATTTAAATTTACTGTAAGCGAAAAACTACTAGAAATTGCAGGGATGCATGATTTTTTGGTGTAAATCATACCAGAAATAATCCACCCTAGTGTTGTATTTTGTAAGTGCGGGCCGTTAGGTAAACGAATTTTACCATCAATTAATAATTCCCAAAAATGGTCTGCACCAATTAGTAAATCAATCTTTGAAGGCTCATAAAAAGTTGGGTCGGCAAGATCAATATTTTTGGGTATATCTAATAAGTAATTATTTATTCTAATTGGAGGTAATGTAGTAGTAATATGATTTAAAACTAAACACTTAAGGCGTATACTAAAATCTTCATTAAGAGACTTGAGCCTAATTTCACATGACTTTGTCGATTGGGTCACTGACTGCCCTATTCCCGCGATTTGGTAAGTGGACTGTACGGACTTAGCGTTTAATTTGTTACATAAGGTATCAGTAATGAAGCAATGCTGACTTCCACTATCGAGTAATGCGCGTGCTTTATAATAAATATTGTCGGTACCGGCTACCTCGACTATTGCCGTAGACAATAATACCGTTTCTAAAGCGTGAATATTATTAGTGCTACCTACATTCTGAATGCAATCAATATTAATGCGTGACTGTTCAGTTGTATGTAAAGCTGAGGTCGAAGGTATTGGGTTCGATTCCGGTCGATGATTAACAACCGGTATTGACGTGTGAAAATTACTATGTAGTAAACTATTGTGCTTTTTATCGCATTGTTTACAGGGGCCGAATTGACAATCTGATACTGAGTGTCCACCTCGTAAACAATTTAAGCACAGTTTTTTATTATTAACGAATTCTAACCTATCTTTGACAGATAAATCTAAAAATTTATTACAGGCGTAAAGCGAATGATTTGACTTGCATAGTATGCAAGTGTAAGTATATTTTGAACTTGAATTATTACGTGTAATAGCAAAACTTTGGGTCTTTTGTTGAGACAATTTCCTGAAAGATTCATTAGTAACTTTACTGCTAGAAATGTTGGAATTATGCGCCTTAATCATTTCTAAAGTGTCAGCTTTATTTCTTAAAAACTTCAGGAGATCGTCTAACGTTGCCTTTTTATTTATTTCAGTCACAAAATTACCCTTATAATTTTCCCATTCCTTTTCTACAATAGAATCGAGCTTTGTTGCAATTAAATAAATTATGAGGGTATCCCATGACGCTGTGGGTTCTCCAAGCGTCTTAAGGGCACGTATATTTTTTAAAACAGTGTCTATTAACTTCCTTATATGAAACGACGATTCTTTAGTCAACGTAGGCATACAAAACAATGCTTTAACATGATTATGCACTAATAATTTAGTGTTATTAAACCTATTATATAGTAGGTCCCAAGCTATGCTATAATTGTCGGACGTGAATTCTATTGATTTAATAACCTGAGCAGCGTTACCTAATAACGAAGATCGTAAATAATGGAATCGTTGAATATCGTCAAGCTGTTTCGAATTATGAATCATAGAAAGGTAGGTGTCTCTAAACTCTAGCCAATTATCATACGATCCGTCAAACGAGGGTAGTGAGATAGTTGGAAGTTTAACTAAAGAATTCGGAACACATTTAGGCTTGTCAATAGTCTGATCGAAATCATTATAACTTTTTAGCAAACAATCAACCCTTGCCATTATTTCGTAATATGAAGATTCAAAAGATTCACGTATTTCTAACTGTTGTGAAAGATCACTATCAGAAACTAATTCTTCTATTGAGCTTTGGATGTCATTAAATTCGCTCAGAAATGATTTGGTAACATTAGTACGCAATTTAATTTCTGATAATTGCTTGTCACTTAATTGAGCTCCGTCGAAAGCGGTCACAAATTTTACAAATAATGTCAACCTACCCTTAATTGAGCCGCGCTTCTTTGTTAATTCTCGAATGCTATTGTCGTTTCCTTCAATATATAATTGGGGAATTGGCGATTTACTACGTGTAGAAATATTATCAATACTCATTGTGGCGGATTATAGAAAATTAAGGTACTCACTGTTTTTCCTGTAAACACCACGTTGCTCTCTGGGGCGATCCAGGCCCGTTCGATCTATAGAAAAAACACAGCTTTAGTACAAATTGACGGATATTTAGAAGAGGGAATACCACCTGGTCACACGTGTGTTTCTTTCGACTTCTATGCGGCGACGAAGGTCCAATGTTTGATTTTTGTGTATTGTGTGTTGCTATACTTCAGCTGGTTTTTCAAATGAGTGAAAGCCGGGTACAAGAATGATTATTTTTTATATATTTAAGCGAATCAGTTTATTAATATTAAATACATGAAATTAATTAATTAAATCGAATATTGAGAGGATGCGAATGAAGGGGGATCATGGCCGACATTGGCTTTTATAGTTGTTTCGTTGCGCCTCTTGCGGTGGGTCAGGGAAACTCCAAACAGTCACATCATCACGTCAGTTGGTAGGTACTTCTGTAGTGTGCCGAACGATGGCGTTGTTAACACCTGCTCTTCTTGCGTTTTTAAATATTATCACGCAGTGCAGATCCCGGATTTTCTAAACTATTTACGTTACAAATCTACAAAAATAACACTTCATACTATAACCCCGTGTCGATTATACAATGACACATTGAACAAATATAGCCAACTTTGACATTTTTATTCCTAATCGTACTCAATTCAAGCAATGCGTTAGGCTGCCCTCCAGTTTTCTAATATTAGGTGATATATATATTTACGCTCATAATATGTGTTAAACATTTAGCTTTGATGTTTAAGTTTAAGGTGCTGTAGATTGTCATTTCATCAGGGACAACATGGAGATTTTCATAAATACAAAAGAAAGCAAAAGATAGGCACTCCACTCCACCAATAGTTACACCGATAAACTGCCTGGACTGAGTCTTGATCTTATAACTTCGCACTCAGTACTCGATCATATTCACATTCTCACATTTTTGAATGAATGTAGGCGGTGCAAAATGAGTATCGAGTTTAGCTTCTCACGAAATGTCAAATGATTACACTGTAACATTTTATTTGTTGCTTTGTTGTTTTACGAGTCTGACACAAAACATTTCACAGGTAAACATTAACGCTACAAGTTAAGATCACTTTGTATTTAAGCGAAACATTTTATGTTTATAGGGTTTTTTTTTAAGAAAACGGGAAAAGTCGAATTGAATATCTGGAAACATTCTTACAATTTACAGTTACGGTTTTAACCCATTTTCCATTATAAATTATAGAAATCTCTTTAATCCTATGTAGCGATACATTTCCACATCTCAAACTTGCGACTAAATACAAAAATGGTAAATAATAATATTGGATTTGCGAATTCCATCCCCGATAGAGAAATTAGATACTCTCGTTGATTACATTTTGTTCGATGACTTCAAATATTCAATTCAAATCGTTTATATCAAAAGAAAGCACTCAATAAGGAAATGATAGAAGACGTTTACAAACCCAATGAAACAGCCTAAATTGAGCAAGATATTTGAAACGATTTGATCAATTTTAAACATGAAATCCAAATATCCGTCGTCGAAAGCAGGATTATGCTAAGATTGCTATTATTCAGTGCGGCCCGAAGCCATTATGGTAATCCCGCAGCTCGTACACTACTTCCACGTTGTTTCAACAAGATCTCGCCACTCGTTATTTCTCTAATTGTATATTTATCGGCTTAAGAACGCCATAAAATCGGAGGGGATTTTAAAGAACGATTCTTCATTCTTAATCTATAAAATCTAATTTGTTCTCTTGGCTTTAATGTAACTTGCATAAGTAGCATGGAACTATACTCAGTAAGCAATTGTTTCATTTTCATATTCCTTACTTAAAAGAGTTTTTCTTGTAGTTAATGTGTGTACGTACCAGACCATTTAGAGTGATTTGCAATATGCACTTCTTACTTTGAATTACTCTATTAGAGTTGCAAATTCAATTTTAGCAGCAGCAAAAACCGTTTCCATTACCTGTAACAAAAACAGTTAACTTTGATCAATTGGAATTCAATTTTCAGACAGGATCATCAATATAAATCGAATAATTAGTTACTTGGTTAAAACTTTCAATCGTTCCACTGCTAAGAAGGGGTTCTTTCAGCATATAATCATTGTAACGGTCTTACTAATAATCATTGGTGTTCACGTATAGGTATAGTTTATAGTTCTTATACTAGATGGCACTGCACGTTCCTGAAACACGATGTTCAGGTTTACATCTCTTTTTATATGTATAGTAGTGTGTTTAGTTCCGTAAGATGTTACTAGATGGCATTAAGGCGATACCTCGTCGGAACTAGCGACACCACTTGATATATATTAATTGTGGTGAATATAGAACATATTAAACAAAAACGCTTTAGTGAATGACTAAAGAATGGTATTTGTAATTTTTTGAGATGTGCTCGGTATAAGATATTCCTCTACATGTAACCTATTCTTTCATTATCGCCGAAAGTGGCCACTTTTAACAATAATAAAAAAAATTGTTACTTATTGGTAGACACTTTATACAAGATACATCTTTAAAAATTACAAAAACCGGTCTTTAGCAATTCTCTAAAGCGTTTTTGTTTATTATGTTCTAAATTCACCATAATTAATAACAATCAATTGGTGTCGCTAGTGTGCACGAGGTAGCCCCTTAAGCAACTTTACAACACGCTATTTAGATTTGTCATGCTAATATATAAGTACACCTGATATTTTGTTAGTAAGGGATCCACAATAACATTTTAAGAGTTCTATAAGTCCAATACACGTGTAGTTCCAGTACTGACTTTCATTTAACAAGCTATCGAAGTCGGTAGTGACCTAAACAATTGTATAAAATTTATCTGAATACATTTCTGTTTGTTAGAATTCAAAATGCCATTCGAAAGAAAGAGAGAAACTGTGTGAAACTATACATTAGCTATATTATTTTTTGTATGTTAGTCTGATAAAACCAAAACTGTTCAGTTATAATATATTGTTACTGGCTCATTGTTTCTCTACATTTAAAATTAATGGGCTGTTTATCAAATCATGCAGAGTAGAGCCATCTCGACCTTCATTTAATGATAGGAATATTTTTTAATTCAAAGGATCAACGTTTTTACATCGTAATTAGGTTTAACCTAAAAATTAACATCAGCCAGCCACAGAAGCGGAATGCATTTGAGCGCTCATGCATATACAACGTCCTAAATACATTGAAATACGCGCATAATTTCCCGAATCCCAACTTTACTATATGCCCGTTACACTGCCGAGATAAGCATTAACACCCATGCGGCAATAAGTAACGTTTCACTGGGCGGAGGACATAACATCAATTTGGGAATTTCATTTGAACTAATGTGAAATTAAAATTTCACGAATTCTTTGTCCCATAGGGTTAATCAACATGCAAGCCTGAAAGCTTACTTCCTTCTGTAGCAAAGTAACGAAACGTCAATATGTTTGTTTTATCTGTGTAGCTAGCCAAGCTATATATATTTTGACATTAGTATTGTCGGGCACTTGCCTTCATTCCAACGCCCCGACTAGACTTAGATTAATTAATATTAATATTACTACTGTATGTTACAATTGTACTATCGTTGTGATAATAGAAATATACCACTGAAGACCTTAACAATTGTTTCACTAATCAAGATATTACACCTTCCTTTTTTCTTTTCATAAACTAAGCTTCTTGTCCGTATAACACGTTTCTACCTTTCCACCAACAATCGTATTATATACGCCATCCGCCAAATCCTCGCCGCCATTACCACCAAATACACTTTAAAAAAATATAGTTAAACGTATTTTGAAACTGATGCATAGCCGTCGTTTTAGCCACAATGAAAAACTTCTGCGTGAAGGTCACGAAAATTTTGTTTGCGTGTTGCGTTGAAAGGTTAAATTGAAAAACATCTGTCAAATTATATTTTACATTCAGGAGTAGGCGCGCACTGGGAGAGGATGCTGCGTTCTGATCAATACATCGTTCATTCTTCTGACAAGCCCATCTAACAAAGTGTCCGCAAAGTAATGGGTTTCTTCAAGAACGACAGCCATATTATCGCCCGACGTCGTGTCATTTTGTATGAAAATTTCAAATGAAATAAAGCTTGTTCAAGTTTAGTAAAAATCGTTGACACGCATAAACGGGGCCACGTTCGAACGATACACTCCGAGTTTCTCAGTTGTTCTAACTCGGTCTGATTCCGTTTAATGTAAGGTTTTTAGTAACCTCGAAATTTCCGAGATTGATGTTGTCAGATTTATGTAAAGAGTTAAGACGTGGAATGTGCATAATTTTCTTCCATCACGGTTTAAAATGAGTATTTAAAGTGTGGGCGACGGTTATCCTACATTCTTGCACGGGAATATGATAATATTTATTATAATTGCAGAATTGATACGACTCGAAGTTTAATTATCATTACGGAAACAAAAACGTTCAGCATAAAATCGTTGACTCTCGGAAAACATAGAAGTCAACAGTGACATAAAAAACAAAAGAATAATTAAAAGTACAATAGTATCAAAAGGCGTCGGTGGTCAGGTAGAAGCCATGCAACCTTCTTGGTAGGTTGCCACAAATGTATTAATTCCTTAAATTATACTTAAACGATGAAAAATGTACTGAATGAACTTAATATTCTTGTTATTTAAAACAATAAACACCGGACTTTTTCTACAATTTCATTTAAATAGTCATAACGCTCAAACTTCTGGAAAGGATAGGTTCTGTAAACCAAACGCTCGGAGTTGTACCCTCTGATTGCAGTCCCGGCTACGGGTGAAAATTACGTTCGTTGACACTAGTACCATCAACAGTTCCATGATGGAACTACTGATAATAAAAGATTAATGAATGAATCTTTTTTTTTGTATGCAAAGCACGGCAACAGACTCAGCAGCACCTGATGTGAAGTGGTAAGAAGAGTCCATATGCGAAGACAGCTAGTGCAGCTTGAAACACACTGTTCTAACCGCCTCCACCTTGCCGGCCCATAAGGTGCCTTTTCACGCCTCTTTTGAAGGAACTCATGTCATAGTAAGGACGAAACACATGTGCTGGCCAAGAATTTCAAGTTTTGGAAGTCCGACAAAGAAACGAGTTTATTAAATATATGGGAAGGTATTTAGAATTTTTTTTTTAAAGAAAACTCACATATTTTGGGACAGGACGAGAAGCCGCGACACTAATATTAATGTAAAAATAAAATTGGTTACTTAATAACACGAAATCGTCAGAAGTCTTGTAGGTAAATACTTTTTAAAAATATCGCGTGGGTTTGAACGAAGCCAGGAGTTAATAGCCTTATTTGTTGTCTGTTGTTTAAGTGTTTGCCGATTCCAAGATATATATATTTTATTTATAGCCTTCAAGAGATTTAGTAAGTTCTAAAATAAGCTTTTTGATCGAAATAAGGTTCCGCCCACGTGAATGCACAGAGGCCAACACACTCGCGCGCCCCTCAGGCGGAAACTTGGGAATCTTAGAGTAAGTCAACATGAGATTGTTCAGGAAAATTAAGTAATTCATTATTAAAAGCTTCACCTACGCTAACATGCTGTAGCAAACATTGAGAATTTATCAATTTTCAAAATAATTTACAACATAATTTAAACTTAATGTGAATCTTGCGCATAAAAATAAAATAGAATAACAATTTCAAAATGTCCTTAATCGTAAATCATGCAGCCTAATTATGAACCGGAGACTGCACGTGGAAAACAAAACGATAATCTATACAGCGGACGATGACACTTCCTTAGAAAAACATTTAGAGAACTCTCACCTTTAAAAGGAGGCGTCAACGTTTAAAACTGCGTGAAGGTAGCGCCACAGGTGTAAAGGACGATGAATCTGCTTTATTCTGAGGCAATAAAGTTTAGAATGGTGTGAAATAAGTTGTCAAAGGTATGTGAGATGATGTAGACGTACACAAATGTAGGGCGCGGCAAACTGGGCTATCAAGTGATGCTTGTAAGGAATGCAACTGCGGCGAGCTCAGGTCGTATATGCAATATAGGATTGGTTAAATAAGTCATTATATTTGTTGACAAGACATAGTTGAATGGGAAACGGGTTTTTAACATAAATGTTGTAGATAATCCAAATGGTTTATCAAGCACAACTTAAAAGACTGTATTGAAAAAGTTCAAACACGTTTTTATAACTGATGTTCATTATTTTAGAATAGAAGAGTTGTAAAGTTACCAAGCATCCATTATGCGTTTCAAGTCAAGATATCACAATGTTGCTATAATAAAGCAGTGATCATAACTTTGGACAGTCAAAGTTCATGTGTCCTTCGAACAGCAAATGTTTGCATTTTAAATCGGGATCATGATTTAATAGCTAAATAATGAGGTCACACGAAGCTCGTTTGCAAACCATTCAATCGTCGATAACTTGTTCGTAAACATTTCGCATTGTCTGTTAAATCGTTTGGATAAAACAGCATTCATAATACGTAGATATCGTGATTTATGTAATGGTGATTATATTTCAAACATTATTTACTTAACTCATTGGATTTTCAACCTTAATAAATTCAGTTATTAACGAGAAATGTATACTCGGTTAAAGATCTAGGAAAACACTCTGACATTCGCGTTCTCCTATAGGTACATATTTAGCTGCGATATTATTGTCGAGATGTTTTTCAACACGGCTGCATAAAACATTTGGGGTAGAAAATACCTACCACTAATACCCTACTCCTCTTAAAATAAAAATTTAAATTTTTATCCGACTTCAAATAGAAGGAGGTTCCAAATCTTCAAAAAGAAGGAGGTTCCAAATTTGATTAGAATGTTTTATTTTTTTATTTTTTTATTTTATTACACCGATTACGCCGAGATTTCTGATCCAATTTACGTGATTATTTTTTGTTCGATGCTGAATAGTTGCCATTTGTTAGTTAGTTAAACAACTGGTATAATTAGGTCGTCTCTGTATGTGAAATTGCGGATTTTTGATTTCCTAAGACTTTTCAGCGAAACGATACGGTTACGAAACGATTTCAGCGATACAGTCACCCATCCAGCTTTGACCTTAGAAAATTATCACTAAAATTTGTGGTTTTTTTTTATCAAAAATCAAATTCGACTTCAAAACACTCAAAGGTTAAAATAATTAAATTTAAGTAGGTATTTATCCTCGATAAACATACTTTTTGGAGTTGGAGCTAAGTTGTTTCAAGAACCAATATTTGTTTGTAGGGGATAACTACCTACCTACTTAAATTTAATTATTTCATCCATAGGGTTTTGATGTCGGTTTTTATTTCTGTTTATATCATCTACTATCTTTCAAACTCTACGTGGGCGGACCACGTGGAGTTTGAAATGGATACACACCCTAAAGGTCCATTCTAAATATTTCTAAAGGAATTTTTGAAATTGTATCAGGTAATACATTCAAACTTAACCTGTATATAATATTATTGCAGCCAAAACAAACCTCATCAACAAATCGATATGCAGCTCATAATTTAATATCCAAAGTTAAACTAGTTACTAAACAATGTCCAGGTGATTTAATTGAAGGACATCACGATCACTAGCAGAGATATTTTGCATCGACATACAATTTATTTAGTCTGTGGATATTTAATCAAGCGTCACGTTCAGGCTGTTACCTAAAATTCAATTACGGTTTTAAAGGAGATGGTAAAGTTTTAGACTTGCCCATGAGCACCATTTCAGATTTCCATTAAATGACACAAAAATTATTTAATTGTAAAAAAATGACAAAATAAAATAAGTGTTGTATAAAATGGCAAAATAGAAGTCATACAAGTGCCCAAGCTTGCTTAGTCCATAGCCTCAATCACGCTGTTAAAAAGTTGTCTTACAAAACGACAATATTCAACGTAAAGTCCTAAAAATCTAAATTGTATTAAGACATTGATATTTTGATTTCTGCAAATTGGCGACCTCTGTGATGTTTTTCAGCAAATTAAATTATTTATTTAGCCGCTTCTATCAGTCAAGATTTATGGAAATCATGAGGAAGGATGGATTCTTAACTTCTTAATTCAAAAATAACTGTACGAAGATATACTTAGTGCTCATGAGCTGGCTCATATCTCTCTATAAACTTTTATTATCTCCTTTCAAATTCCAGAACATTCTATATTTTGTCCTTTGACTTCGTCTGATGGTGACTGGTATAACTATATAGCTGTATCAATTAGAATACTACTAAACTTAAGTCGTTCTTGGCTTGTATTTAAAGGGTGACAAACAGCAAACAAATAAAACAGTACATTCGATAGTATAAGTACTTAGGCTTATTATTATTAAACTAAAATCCAAGCATTTATGGCATACAATAATGCTTTAAACACAAGATCTTCATGTTGGAAAAAACATCATCAGGGATTCGGTTGGGTACGGCAAAAAGAGAAGAGATAATAAACATTTTTTAATATGATAATGAGATAATGAGACTTTTTTATAGAGATGACAAACAAGCTTACGGTCCACCTCTCGTTGTACCGCGTGTTACCGCCGCATATAGACACCTACAATGACAAGGAAAAATCACTTGTAGTTGCAGGTGAGCTGTCATCCTGGGGCCTCAGATGAAATCCCGTCCATGCCCAGTAATTACACTGGCTAACTTTCCCATCAATCCAGAACGCAGCGAACTGTTTCACGGCTGAAATAAGAAAAGCGGTGGTACCTACATAGAGGACCCTACATACGGGCCTACCACCTGGTAAACTTGGCCACCAATACAATAGATCTTTAATTTGGGCAGTCCCCGTTTGCCCAGACCCAGGTCACTAGCTCACTAGATTGGAATATCTAACAATCTACTTGTACCAAGATTACGCTCGTTAAGCCGTGAGATACATGGGTTATGAGCTTTGTCGATAAATAAAGTTCAAAAAACGTACGTACGTTCGGTACGTCTCAAAAAAACTGATTTATCGAGTTTGAATCTCAACAATTTTATGATAGGCTCCATTTTCAACGCCCGACGCAAAAAGAGGGCTGTTATATGTTTGACGTGTCTGTCTGTGTATCCGTCTGTGGCATTGCAACTCCTTAACGAATGGACTGATTTTGATTCAGTTTTTTTGTTTAAAAGGTGACGTGATCAGGATAGTTCTTAACTATAATTTATGAAGATCAGTTCAGGCGCTTGATTACTAACAGCTCATTTACTACTTGACAAAAGGGTCTTACTAACTTTCAGAGATACGATTGATTTTTAAATTTGGTTTACTGTTACTTCGATTGTATTTCCAAGACATGCTAACCTTGAGCTGATCCTGTACCATCATATAGTCTGCGGGATGCTCAATTCTTCAGAAACTTACAGTAGATATAGCGTGCTTGGGCTCATAGGAATAGTCTCAATGAGATGGTGTTAGATAGATGATTAATCAAATCAAATCAAATCTTAGGAGAAGCTGTTTAACTTGCTTTCCGTAGCAGAGTGCACCTCGAATATTTTGACTAAAACTATTTAGCTTTTCATAAGGTAACTTTACAATAATCACCAATCAAAAGAACTGCAAGTTCTCCTCAGCCTAGCTAGAAATAATAAAGTAGAAGATCTAACAGAAACAAAACCTCATAATGATATAATTACCAAAGTTACTGAAATGTTCCATATTTTAACAAGCAGCCAAAAATATATCCAGCACGTAATAGATTTTGAATTCACAGACCATACACGAGCGAGTGGAGCGTTTAAATAATTGTTTATTCGTCCATTACCGCTTTTATCGCTTCACAAAGTTTATTGGAAAGGTTTATGATGAAACCGCTCGGTATGTTTTTTCAGACGATTTGAAATATTGATGGACAGGATATAAATATGAAGAACCTGACTTTATTTAAGGATTGTAAAGACAACTTTTCTTGAGGAAAAAGACGAACTCATAGATATAAAACCAGTAGGTGTATCATGAATGAATATATTTTTTTCTCTGCGCGACACTGCACTGCTAAATATAATCATTATATTTATATTTTTATATTAGCCTTTATTGCCAACTCAGATACAATGTTTGATTTAAACTATTTAATACATAATTATTACACATCAGTCTTCGGATTGTCGGCGTGTCCTTTTGACACAAAGGCCTCCTCCAGCTTTTTCCATTCTTCTCTTATCAATTCAGTTCTATGCCACAAAGGGCCTGCTATTTTCTTTATATCGTCCGACCATGGCTTTCTTTGTCTCCCTCTTTTCCTTTTGGTTTGGAATCTAGGGGTCCACACGGTTATGTCATCTGTCCACTTATGTATTCTTTCTCTACACATGTGTCCCACCCATCTCCACTTAAGTCTTTTAGTTTTGGTCACTACATCTTCTATTTTTGTTATTCGCCTTATATCAATGGCTCTCTTCCTGTCTCTTTTTGTGTAGCCGAGTATGCTCCTTTCCATGGCTCTTTGGCATGTGGTCAATTTTTGATCTTGTTTTTGGGTGTTTGCCCAGGTCTGGCTCCCGTAGGTTAGTATTGGCAATATGCATGTGTTGAATATTTTTCTTTTCATTGCAATGTTATGTTGTTTATTTTTCATAATTTCTTTAAGGGCCCAATACCTCTTCCACGAGTTTGCAATCCTTCTCTCTATCTCTAGCTCCATTTGGTCATTGAAGGCAATTAGTTGGCCTAAGTATATGTAGGAATTAACATATTCTATTTCTTCATCTTCTACTTTGATGCTTTCTTTATATCTATTTGTTATTATTTTGGTTTTTGTTTTATTCATTGTTAGACCCACTTTTTTGCTGCCATGTGCTAGTTCTTGGAGCATGGTTCGAAGACTTTCTGGGTTATCTGTTATAAGTATTATATCATCTGCGAATCTTAGATGGTTTAAAAGTGTTCCATTAATGTTAATTCCGATATTGTCCCATTCCATTTTTCTAAACACTTCTTCTAGTACTGAGGAGAAAAGTTTTGGCGAGAGTGGGTCCCCCTGTCTCACTCCTCTGCATATTGGGAAGCTTTCTCCTACAGTTTCTAGTTTGATTTGTGCTGTGCTGTTGGAGTATACGTTTTTTATCAACCTTATGTATTTGTTTTCGATGCCTTGATTTTTTAGAGCTTTCCAAATGTGGTGATGTTCTAGAGAGTCAAATGCCTTATTGTGATCTACAAATCCCATATATAATGGGAGGTTATATTCTTGACATTTCTCGATAAGCTGTTTTATCACATGTATGTGGTCAATTGTGGAGAATCCTGATCTGAATCCAGCTTGTTCTCTTGATTGTTGCTCATCAAGTTTTTTTCCAATACGATTTAGTATAACTTTTGAGAATACCTTATAGATGTTAGACATCAGGCTTATCGGGCGGTAGTTTCCTATTTCAGATCTGTCTCCTTTTTTGTGAATGAGGATTATGGAACTTATTGTCCATTGGATGGGTATAGTTTCTGAGTTTAGGATGAAATTAAATAGCTTGGTTAGTTTAGTTGTTGTTTCTGATAGTGTTAGTTTCATCATCTCGTTGGTTATATGGTCAGGACCTGGAGCTTTGTCGTTTTTCTGTGTCTTTATTGCATGAAAAACTTCTTTTTCGAGAATTTGAGGGATTTCCTCTGTGTTATCTTCAAGGTCTTCGCTCGGTCTACCGCTCGGTATGGTCTTCTATTGTTAGTTAACATTTTTACAGTGATAGATTTTACATATGGGATTTTGACGATTCGAAAGAGCTTTAAATAAAGATATTTTCATTTCATTTCATACACTCTACCAAGTTTGTACTTAAAATTCTGAATACACATACACTTATGAATAAAATCACAAAATGTCCGAGCAAGCTTATAGCCGAGTCCAGAGGATAGACCATCATAAATCAACGCTAATGCACCAAGAAGTGGTGTAGATGGAACTTTCATGTTTTGGAAAATTTTGCTTCGAAATTTTTCGCGGCAATGGTTTTGTGGTTGGCATATGAAACTGTTTTCGTGGTTGCGCTATTGATTTGGAACTACAAATAAAGAACTTTTAGGCTTACCTTCATTATTATTAGGCAAGCAAAAGCAAGCCTGTTGGCCATCTCTGAAATAATATATTTCGCCGCATGAACAACAAACATAATATTCTTTGTTTTATGGAATTTTACTTAGAACTATCTAGTGTCCATAGTTGACATATTTGTGTGAGCTAAATGGGTTTACCTTGTCAAATGAAATATTTGCAGTAACGAGGCAAATATACAAGTCAGGTTTTCCATTCTATCTATTGTACCTAACACAAAATAAAAAATTGTACTGATATAATAGTAAAATTGTTTATTTAAAAGTAAGTAAGCACACACATAGATAGGTGATAGGGGTCGGAGTCTAAAAGAATGATTTCTAAATGGCGATAGCCGTAAATTGGTCTCATTTTGTGTTTGTAGGCTTAACTTAAGTCCTTGGTAATAAGAATCAATTCCAGAAGTGACGTGTTACGTTCGATCAATATTACTGGCCCTGATTTGATAAATTGTATGGTATGTGACAAGAAAGTAAATGTTTGTGCTCAACACAAACCCATAACCCCTATCAGATCCGGATCGACTGTTTTAGGAAACACTCAACGAAGGGCGTAATACGTCAATAACTCATCAAATACGATATGTATCAAGATACACAATATACCTGCTCTCTCAATAAGAAAACATGTGTCCCCTGAGTAGCTTTCAGATCAAAGGCATAAAGGTCCCTTTGCAACTGACAGCACGTCTGGAAACGTAACAGATATTATTTACAGGTGCGGAAATGAAAATAGTGTTGGGACGGAAATATCGAAAGACCTTCACCAATGATGTTTGTTTTTCTATCCATTGATTTTGTGTTAGGTTACTTTTTACTCATTCCAGAATACGTTTATGTGCAATGAGGTCTGAAAAATCGGCTATGACTATAAATAAACGGACAAACGGACACATATAGTGAAGCTATTAAGTGGTGAATCTGATAAACTTTCATCCTTTACCGGCACAGCATCTCCTAATATTTCTAGTTTGTGATTACTTCACAAATTACGAATTATGTTTTGCCACCACCGCGGCCGTGCATTCTCCATGGGCGGCAACACAGTTTACTAGACTGAATATCGCAACTTAAATTTTTGATGTCTATTACCAAGGATGATAGATGCTATTACCTACTAACAATTTACGAAAATTCAATGCTTCGGCAGGCAAGTTAAGCGGATGTTTTAAAATACGTCACCAAATTAACGTTAGTGGATAACCGCACGTTAAAAAGTACTTATGATATGCAAACTTTTCCTTTATCGGAACTCAGGACGCGATTAGTTTAGTTATGTTGTTCGTACGCCGTTCTTTAGCAAATATAAATTATAATAATTGTGTTATCATGACTTACGACTCCGAGTGAAACTTTTGTGGTTTTGGCTTTATTTGGCAGTCCCTGTCGCGACATTACGCTAAGCTGGAGCTTTTTTGGGGCAATTGTTTATATAAAGTTTGATTTAAGTATGTCTGGATTATTGTGGCAAATAAACTTGTGGTTCTACCTATTCTGATTGTATATTATTTCTACACTTTTTATCCGATGCATCTTGAACGCTAGTCCCAATTAATAAAAACAGTCATCACGTAAGCACACCGTCGAAATTCTGGAATATCCTAATTTTTCATTAATCCTAGGAATTTCAGTAATTCATCATCATCATCATCACCAGCCTATATACGTCCCACTGCTGGGCACAGGCCTTCCTACATGGCAGAAACACATGAGGAGTTTTGGGCCATAACACCACCACGCTGGCCCAATTATTTCAGTAATTGAAAACCAATAATTAATGATATCTTATAAACAGCATTGCCGTAAATATCGACAATCGACACTTACTTTCAAATAGTATTTCCATCCCTAACGAAACAGAAAACAGACGCTCGAAGCCCTAACAAGCCACCGGCGGCACATGTAAACATTGTGGGGTGGAATGAGCTGGATCACGGATCGAATGGGGCGAGAATCGATATTGACAGCTGATGTATACGATGCTAACACTCGAAGCGTACTTACTTACATACTCCTTACTTTATAAAATTTTTTGCGTGGTGTGAAAATGATGAGTGTTCCGGAAATGATGATTTTGAAAGTTGCTTTGCACTTTTTATATTTAAAAGTAATGTAAATAATGTTTTTTTCCTTCTAAATAATGTAATTCTCTTCGTTCCAAATCCATGTCCACGTATTCTTAATATTAGGAGTATTTATCGTGTTAGCACAAGCAACATGTGACTATGTATAAGCGTGATCAGCAGGGTTTTCATGTTCCTTTACATAACTTAGGTAATTTATGGCACATTCTGTATTCATAACACTTTTTGAACAAGCTGTCAAGAAAATATATTATGTTTGATCAAAAACTTGATACTAACCAGCGGCAGCGTAATCCATAACAATTACGTTGGTGTCGTTATCGTTGTGGCAATATGCTAAAAAATGAATATTTCATTATATTGTCCAAATGCTTATAACCTTTCATCTGAGTTGACTTTTCTACAGATTATTATATTTTATTATTATTGTATTAGAGTTCTGATCAGCCTATTGCAGTTCAGCGCTGGAAGCATGCCTATGCCTCCCCAAGGCTGCGCTCCCGCTTTCGTTATCTAGCCACCAAGGTCCTTATAGCAGAGGGATGCCCCACGCTGCGTTTGCCGAGCCGTGGTGTTGGGAGTTTAAGGGACGGGAGTATAAGTTACAAGTGAAATTGTTATGTAGTGACAAGTGAGGCAAACCAGCATACCTCCTGTCTGGTGATAAGCAGTTACTGCAGTACTCCTGTAGCGCCAATGCATATGCAAATTTGTATAGGGATATACTGACCTCTTAACATCGTATACCTACAGCAAAAATTACATGCACACTTGGTTCTATTTAAAAAAAAGTTCGGGGTTTTTCGTGTGGGCCGTCACGGAATTGCGTTTTCAAAAAGCCGTTATAAATAATTCGCATGGGACAAAGGCGCGGCCAATGTTTTTGGCACCAACAAAATCAAATTAGTTGGGCATAGAACAATGAACTTTTTAAAATGTTCTCCTTTGTTTGTGCTGTGTGAATTACAACCTACCAGGTTAATGGTTTTTTTATTAAACCTCAACAATTTGCGTGAGGGTGTCACATATCTCCTTTATCTGTTATAGCTGATACAGCTGGCGACCTGCGGGTGTGGCTAACTATTTTTTTTACACAACTTTATAACAAATCTGATTTTTTTTAAATATTTTAAACCTCAACAATTTGCGTGAGGGTGTCACATATCTCCTTTATCTGTTATAGCTGATACAGCTGGCGACCTGCGGGTGTGGCTAACTATTTTTTTTACACAACTTTATGACAAATCTGATTTTTTTAAAATATTACCCCATTAGAAAAACACTCTTTTCGAACTCCAATAAAACCATCGAGACGGTCTCAATATTAAAAGCAATTTCAATTAGAAAGTACAAATGAATATTGTCAGTCACCTTTTCCAATGTCAATAATACTAAAAGATCTCTTTAAATAATTGAGGCGTTTGATAGAGACAGCTCCATCGAAAGAATCTTATTAATATCCCTTGATCATATAATTATATTTTCTAATAACTTAAGGGACATCGATTGCATCCTGAGAAAGGACTACCAATACTAGGTACTTTTTGGCGCGATAACTGACATCCACGCGGGGATTGCTAAAAAGTTATTTCTTCAAGATAACCTAAGGTGATATAAGATATTACGAAGAAGGAGAACGCAGGAAGTGTGCAAGAATTTGAAGGCACACGTAATATTATACTATATGTAAATACTTAATGGAAGTAAATGATAAAAAAATAATATAAGTTATAAATGAATAAACCTACACATTGTGCGATAGAATACAAATGAAATACAATACACAGCTAATGAGATAAACGTAAGAAATGTACTAATTACATCCTAAAAAGCCTTAAGTATACCTAATGAAAAGCTTTAAGAAATCCGTATCTTACTCGTCCACTCTTTTGAGCTTATTTCAAAACACAATAAAGCTGCCCCAATTACCTTTACTGTTACGCAATTAACACCTAACTAAGCACACAGCCTAATGAAGTGTGGAGTAAACACCCATCTACAAGCCATTGGAGCTACACAAATACATTTTAAATTGAATTCAGAAGTTGGACGTGAATCAGCCCAAGTAGTTAGAACCTTCGCAATAAAACATCTAGGTACATTTTTCAGCAGCAGGCTGGAACGACTCAGGCTGTTCTTGATCAATATTCAAGGAACGGAAATTACTTAAACAATTTCGTTCAAAATTAAGGTTCCTCAGGTCCGGAACAGATGTGGCCGATTTGCAGTTCGGTAATTTCCGTAAACTTACCTACAGGGTACAATGAAATATCAAAAATTTCAATAGCTGCAAAATTATAAATATTGATTTGAAATAAAAGAAATGTTCCAATATCCGTCGAAGAAACTTTGTTTCCATTCTTTAAGTATAAAAGAAAAAGTGTTGGCCAGTCTCATGAGACGTGACAGATAACTTAGCTCTGGAAATAAATCAATATTGCTTTATGAACATAATAAATTCAGGAATCTAAACTTTAAAGTAGACGAAAATGGAGAAATTAATGTCTGTAATACTTTTCTAAAAAGCTTTGAGAGAATATTGCAGTGTTCTTAAAGATATACAAGATAAAAGAAACTCGGCTTTCAATCACAATACTTCAGTACGAGCACTAGCAATATTTACTGCACAATAATTTCAAAAAGCAGATGAATTATAGGAATGTATTGGACATAATAACAATGCCAAAAACTACTGTTTATTATTTTGATTTCTCTCGGTACTAGCTTCTGGCCGCGGAGCCCTCAATGCACCGTGGAGAAGTTTCCACTGTGAGTCAACTTTAGACGATAGATGTAAGATATAGCGAACTTAACTGTAGGCCTTTTTAAAACCTACAATTTTTTGTTTTGATGTATCTTATACATTTAGCCAGCGTATACCATGTAAGCGCACGAAAATCGAACAGAAACTACGGCATGCGTCAGTAAATAAAATTCTTATTACGCCACTTCCTTTGGTCATAGCGTAATGAAATGATATATAGTATAGCCTAAAACCTTTCGCAAGAAACACCCTACCTTACAGCAAAAACACAATACAATGCCTATGTTCTTCAGCGTAGCATAACATCTAAAATATATAAATGAACCTATTGCGGTATGTGCATTTGCTGCCCACACTAATATCACCAAGAGGTTGTTTGTAAGTTTGGTAACTACTCATCCACAAATATAGTGACTTTCATTTGTCCATTCATTGGGTACCTACATCAGAAATTTCCATTTCCCGTCATGCCGTTAACGAGTTCTGTTAGTAATTTTCTGGGCTCAGGTAAAGGATGAAACTTTAGTTAAAAGGGTACCGACTAACAAGACCTGGTTTGTTTACCGGCTAGTTACTGGTAAAGAGAAACTGCGAGTATATTTAATGGGGTAATTAGATAGCTTGCACTGTATTTCCTGAGAGCACGGTAATTTTGCGGCAAATGGTGGAGGGCGTTTCCATAAAAGATTATTTTATCGCTAAGATTTTGCAATCTTGTTGAGCAAAATTGTTGAGATAAAGCATCATCGTCTCCAGGAGAGAAACACTTGATGTTCTTGGTTCATAACCCCACCAAGCGGGTCATTCCCAATTACCACCACCTGCAACGCCACCGCCGGTGGCAAATGAGAATTTTTTTAAAAAACCTTTCCGATTGCCACCGGTGGCGGCTTATCGGTGGCAACTGGGAAGTTATTTTAAAGGCCTTCCCAACCTGGCTGATTTTTTTAAAAGTGGTCGCCGATAGAGTAGGTACCTTTAAACATTTTTATCAAGGTGTTTGCATGAAATCATGCAAAATAACTCAAACACTCCGATAGGTGCCTAAACTATTTACCATCTCGATCGTTTTTTTTAACCGGTGTGTCGGTCTCCTTTTATTATCCAAACTTTGTCAGCGCTTAATATTGTCTTACTTTATACATTTTGTTTTCATTTTTCTTAAGTCTATATACATTTTTTGTTTTTACTTATATTATAATATAGGTAATAATAATATATAATTTCTAGTTCTAAAAGAACATTTTTTTCTTTTCTTAACGGTGTAACTCTTGACCTTCATCTCACCTGATGGTAAGTGAAGATAAGGCCGACGATGGAAGCGAGCTACACCCAGATTCCTCAACCACAGAGGAACTGGCTATCTTACCTCTAACTGCCGGAACACAATGCCGTTAACATTATTGCTATGGCGACAGACTTAGGTAAGATGGTGGTAGCTAGCCAGGCGGATTTAGAAAAGCCCTACCGTACCGCCCTACCCTACTGCAGAAAATTCCTGCCCCCACGGGAATCGAACCCCGGACCTCTAGAACTGAGGCAGGTGGTCTCAACCACTAGACCACAGAGGCGGTTAAATAATGTGTTCTTGTTTTTTTTACCTAACTAAATTATAGGGGTAGCTATTTATTTTGTATCTAAATAACGTGATTGTGATAATTATTATAATAAGTACTTACTTAAAATAAATCTAAATTGATACATGGCAATATTTTAATCCACCTACATAAAAAAGTAGTAATATTTAGTTATATTAAAGTTCATTTTAAAACATTGTTCCTTCTAAAATAAAACATTTAGAAAAACCATGTTTCTTTATTTCACATTAATAAATATTAAAACCCCTTTGTTTTATCACGATAGGTCGCTAAAATAATGGTTCTCTATTCTATGTTCGTCATAAGAGCGAGGGAGGGCGTTTGCCCGGCGGTGGCAACTGGGAAGTTATTTTCAAAAAACATCCCATTTGCCACCGGCAGTGGCGTGGTAGGCGGTTGCAACTGGGAATCACCGCACCAAGCTAGCTTTAGTTGCCGAAACCACCCGTAAAGGCTAAAACGTACCTTACAAAGCATGGAGGATCTCTCGAGAGTATAACTTTTGACTGAACACTCCCGGAATCCGGATATAACTTGTTTTCAAGCTTTGTCATCATAGAAAACAGAACGCATATAAATTCCTTTTATGTCTTATCATCAAATGGTGTGTGCGACGTCATTCGCCATGCACTGCTTTCTGTTTAAAAAATCCTGTCTTCATCATATCGCACTGAATTAGGTAGACAGAGGCACTCAATATGCAATTATCTGAAAAAGACTATTCAAGTGATTCTTTTTTAAAAAAGGGGGGAAAACTTTTCAGAATATTCAAATTAGTTCAATCCAAATGCCTGCAAAGAATTGATTGTTTCACAGTCAAAATATCAAAGGTATGTAGAGGGGATAACCTTCACTACCTTTTGTTAGTAACAAATACATCCTCTAGTGATGCTTCTTTATCATGCAGCCTATATACGTCCCACAGTCCCACTGCTAGGCTGAGGCTATCCTACGTGGGAGAAACACGAGCTTGCTTATTATATTACAAAGTAAATAACATAATAACTCGGAAACCTATTGGCAGTATGGTATTACGTAAATTATATCCCTTATCCTGGCAACATCACGGGATTATATTATGTATCCGTGTTTCAGATAGAACCATGTTATTGAGGCATTGGTGCTAATAAGGTCAAAATATTTGGTGGCAAAATCAGAGGAACGAACGTGTTACCTTGTGTAACCGTAAACCGTACCTCTTTTGTAAGTTTCAATCAAAACGAAACGAAAACTATCATCGTCGTTTTCACCTTTCAAATATAAAAATGGTTTCCAATAATTCACAGAAGAAACGCTGCTGCCGCTTTCAAACAATTTAAAAGTTATCATAACGACGAACGTTTTCGTTTCAATTAGATTGAAACTTACACTAGAGGCACATGTTGTTTTAGCATAATCATATATTATTATATAAGTACCTACCTACTCTTAGTTTGTTGTATGTTATATACAGGGTGGTGCCGTCAATGCGAAAATAAATTTAAACACCACTTTGTTTTGGTTTGCCACTTTCAAAAATATCGTATTCTTTTGATAATTTCATGACATTTGTATAAAATAATGCTGCCAACGTTACACTATTCCATACAAATTTCATGAAATTATCAAATGAATACGATATTTATGAAAGTGGCAAACCATTTCTATGGACTAATATTGCCCATGTTTAAATTTATTGTCGCATTGACGGCACCACCCTGTATAACACTCCCCAAATTATATCCCTTAAAATGCCGACAGACATACTACTCTGCAGTGATGTTTGAGATCATGTAGGTTTATCTAACCTAATTTTGAGTTGATTCCATAATATGAATAAATTCAATCACTTAATAATTAACAATAATTACAAAGACGTTTATTGTGGTTAAAACAGACAATGGAAAATATATCCTGAATTTGAAACATTAATATAAATACTATCATTATGTAGACATAACACTTTATAGGCACCTTAACACCAATGGTGGTTTTAATGAAAAGTATACCCAAATAATACTTTCCAGGCAATTTCCCTTCTAAATGAATTTCAAAGTTAGATAAAGGCTTATCTGTCGATCAAAGCGATTGCGCTTCATTAGCTTTGAACAATTTTATTGGCTTTTCCATGTTTTTTTTTCTTTACGCTAGAACGGAGCCTAGGCTTTAAGCATGCCTCTTGGAGCCTATACACGACGGTTTTCAATGTAAAAACTCAGATGAGACGCACTGCAAACGCCTTAAGAATCGGCACGGACGCAAACTATGTGATAAAGGACCCAGACGACGATCCCCGCCGACACGTAGTTACTAAGTATATCCTCTTCGGCCGTCGACGCACTGTGGGCTGAAAATCGCGTTTCATAGACATAGAGGCTTGAATTTTTAAGGGTCATTTTTTGGCTTGAAAACGATTTTACTAATCATAAACTATGCTAAAAAGTCGTGCGAGACAATTAGTTGTACAAACGAAAGAGTTATAATTTTACGCCCGACGCGCAGAGAAAGCGCGTATCAAAATCGCGCGTTATAACTTCTATTATTTGCTTCTGATTGAATTCGAAATTTAAAATTTCAAAGTTGTATGTCATAACACAAAAAGTTTTTTGAAGTCGGTTTTAATTTTTGTATTTTTTTTTTTCACAATTTTTAGTGATAACTATTCTAAGGTCACTGGGTGACCGTCAGCTTATATTGTTTCCTACTATCGTATCATTTCACTAAAAAGTCATAGGAAAGCAAAAATGCGCAAATTCGCATACATACTTAGACCACTTACTGACTCATTCCAGTTATTTTGATTTAAAAACCAAACTAACCAATCGATTTTTTAAAAAAAGTTTATGGGACCTAATGGCAACTATTCCGCATCGAACAAAAAAAGAATCATCAGTATCGGTTCACCCAGTCAAAAGTTCTGAGGTAACAAACATAAAAAAAATACAGTCGTATTGTTAACCTCCTCCTTTTTTTAAATCGGTTAAAAATAAGAAAAATTTCTTGAATCCCATGGTTTGTTGGTATAAAAGTTGAAATTTTTCGTCGATTTCACTGTTATTCAATAATTATGGCAATGTGGCGATCGACTTTGAAGTCAACTAAACGTCACCAAAGTAGTATGCCCATGTTAAAAAATTTTTTTTTAATGAAAATTTGGCGGTGATGCAGTTTTTTTCTATATAAATTCATGTTTTGTGTCACGCAACAAAGCAAATAAAAAGAAAACGGACAAGTGAACACCGTTTTGCATATTTTTACCTATTTTTCAGTATAGTATACAAAGTTCTGGCCGGGTCTTCATACATTATTGGAACATCTCTTTTGATCAGAAGTTACACAAATCCCTGTGAGCTGAAACTATTAAAATGGATATTACATAGACAAACGCCTAATAAACAACGCGATATTTACATATGTCAAAATAAGTTCACTGGTCCCTTTGTTGGGTTGGGACATCAGAAACCTTTGTACGTAATTTACCTCAGCTTGTAGATTTAGGAATACCCTAGTAATTATTTGGCCAACCTTTAGTTAATCATATTCAATAAACTGAAATCCCCGAGGCGATGTTCGATGTTTAATCTATAAAATCAAACTTTTGTTCTATCGGTCAATAGAAATAATAATCTTGATTGAAGGTATAACCTTTGATCAGCAGACTTCTTTCACAATAGATTTATTATCAATCCCTATTCAAATATGCGAGAAATAACCGTCAAATGGTGTATTTTATACAAAGCCCGAAAAATGACTGAACACCACCTGATGTGAAGCAGTAAGAGTCCATATGCGAAGACAGCTAGTGCAGCTTGAATCACACTGTTCTAGACGCTTCCACCTTGCCAGCCCATAAGGTGCCTTTTCACGCCTCTTTTGTAGGAACCCATGTTAGGAGGGGACACATTTGAAGCATAGGAAAGTGCGATGCGGTGCGGCCAGATGTAGCTGAACCCTAATGAGGCACCCTAAAATTTTCCAATTTATATTTTTTTTGTGGTGTGTTGGTGGGGTGCGTAAGGTCGAGCTCATTAGAAATCCTAGTCTCCTGTGCTGTCAACATAACGGTTTCTCTTCATTTTCACAGGGTAGGCAGCGAGTAAGCAGTGCCCAAGATGCTACGAGCGTTTATAGGCTACAGTGAAAACGCGTGAGCAGTGCCCAAGGCGCTACAAGTTTCATAGGTTACAGTAACAACGTGTGAGTAAAGCTCAAGGTGCTACGAGCGTCTGTAGACTACGGTAACAACGCGTTAGCAGTGCCCAAGGAGCTATGCGTCTATAGGCTACGGTAACAACGCGTGAGTATTGCCCAAGGTGCTACGAGCGTCTATGGGCTACGATAACAACGCGTGAGTAGGTATTGCTCAAAGTGTTTAAAGTGTGCTCAAACGAGTTACGGTAACCGCTTACCATCAGGCACACCGTACCTCCCTTGTCATATCAAAAAAACTCTCCAGCACTTTCATACACCATTTCGCAGTGAGTTTGTACTAAAAGGTTTTATTTATTTAAGATATATCTGCACAGACGGCTCGAACCGTATCTTTTAAATTTTCAAACTTGAGAATGTTAGTACTAAGTATGGATACTCTAAGGCGGTTTCAAAGTTTATGTAGAAGACTTGACTGACACTTAATATAGTATTTGTAGTACTTCGTGGGTGGATCGGATCAACTTACAAGAGTCTCCGGGGCTTAATTGGAATCCAGTTGAGATCTTCAAGAGCATCAGTATTCGAAATATTTGGATTACAGTAAAGTTGCTGAGAGACCCGTGCTTTAGTTAACAAGTCGGTTTTATGTTAAAGGCATGGGCAAACAATAGCAGGTGGACTAAAAATGGTGATGAAGCAGTATTAGTGTTACATGTGGCTTAAGACTGTTTGGTCGGATCTGAAAAACGCGTTTTTCAGATCCGACCAAACAGTTCAGCAAATGGCGTCAAAACAAGTAACTTTGCACGCAATATCTAGTAGTTAATCAAAGTTGAAAACCAAAGAAATTTCATGGTATAACCTGTCAAGTCAAATGTTCCAGGCACAGTTGGCCTTTAACTGTCTTAATAAGACATCATGACAAGTCCTACACGGTTTGACAAATAATTAATAAAAGTTTTACGTTTGATTCAGTGTTTTTCCACATAGATACTCCGTTTGGTTGATTCATTTGGAAAAATCTAATATTTGGTCAATCGAAAAACCACATGCATATTTTTTTATTTATATATTTCATTTTACGGACTATCCAAGTCATTAACGTTATTTCTTCATATGTTCTTTATTTATTGCATTCAAACGATGGTGTAGCAAATTTAAATGCATTGTGTGGGCGTAATATATTATTTCATAAAAATGTCATGAAATTATCAAATTAATAAGATGTATTTGAAAGTTGCAAACTATTTCTATGAACTAATATAGCCCATGTTTTAATTTTTTGTCGCATTGTTGTCACCACCCTGTATGATGATTGATGATAGTCTACATTATGCTACTTCGAAGAGACAATAATTATGAGACGAGTTTGAAGTGTGTTGATTTTAGAATGTTATAAGAGCTCGCTGTAGCTGAGTCTGTGAGAGCGCTCCTACGCAATTAAACTTAATTTTTATAACATTAAAGTCGTGAATACTCTGCGCCCAGAAGCTATCGGGTCGCACAAAAATTTCGACGTAAGCGACAAAACATTAATAATTCGATTTAAAAAAAAACTACGAGGATTAGTACAGTAAAATACTCCTACACGATTCTAAATATTCATGATGTCAACTTATTAAACCAATTTTCTATAGACTATCTTTTCTCATCTCACAATAATCTTTAAATTTCGTATTTAAGAGGTCATTTCAAAAAATAAATGTATCGAGGCAAAGTCATTAAATCGTGTTTCTGGCTCTACTCAAATCTAGATAAAGATATGAAGAAATGCGTATCTTACTACCAGATTTGTAACATTTCTAAGCGTCCTATAGTATTATATCAAAAAAGGCATTTTTTTCAAAGTATCGCCTTAAGGCTATTAATCCTAGGCGTTGCGTACCGCTGGTAGCACAAGAGTTATAGTACTATAGTCCCTCCGCTCTTAGCATAAGGCTCAAACTGTTGTGTTATGTTGGCAGCACAGACGATAAGCTCCTCCCCTTGTAGCAGAACATTTTTTCAACCAGCTCTTGCGACCTTGCTTACAGATACACTACACTAGAGAAGCATTATTCAGTTGTATTTACTTTCAACTTAAGGGGGTTTATGCCGCGGGGGTTTTCATTCAAGCTTTGAAGTAGAAAATAGTTTTTCTTCCAACTACGCAATAATTTCATTGACACTAGCCTAAATAGTTAAAACAAAGCAGCACTATAATGCTTTTGAGTAAAACAGTGCAGTAAAGTTGTATGAAAATCCATTACTGCATTGTTTTCGCACAAACACCACAAATCCCAGGTGACTGTCGAATCGCAGGCTTCATATTTACTATTATGGCCAACTAGTTTTCTTTCTACCAGCCAATCAGCGCTATTTCTATTCCCGGGAACAATGGCGTTAATAAATTGATTCTACTTTATTTGAGTTCAGTTCTTAATTCGGTAGTTGAAAGAAAAGCAGATTATAAACTTCGCGAAAGTGTCGTATGTAATTGCACTCCTGTTTTAGAGTTTAAACTAACACTCGATGCAATCGTAAGTCACTCTCTGCTCGATGCAACAATCTACTAAAAATGAACAAACCTAATCTAATAAGACTTTACATGAATAAGCAAGTCAGGCTGGTCTAATTATTTGTAAGCTCTGTTACATTTAGAAGAGGTTTAGATGCTACTTAATTAGCTTAACAAGTATCAACAGTATTCCCGATATTTCCTTACCTGTTCACTTGTGTATTGTAAGAGCGGGAACGCAAACATTCAATACACTGAATAGTTATGAAATAACCAGTTGCAAAAGCAAGTAACAGGACTGCAGACCGCAAGCAATGCAGTTTAGATCAATAACAACCAATAATAGCGCTGATAGTAAAATGTGAGTCTATCTACACAGTTCTGTTGCTAAATGATACTTATACATATTATAGAGTAGGTAGATATTCACGATGTGCAGTAGTCAGAGACCGGACAATGGGTGTGTAATCATTTATTTAAGTATCGAACCTGGGAATCGAGTAATAGGCACGACGAGCATGACGAAAATTGGCGAAACAAATCAGATGTCGGAGAAGCCAAAAATAGCGGCCCGCGGCGATGACTGTATACAAAACCAACCTAATTTGAAAATACACAATTTTATTTAAGCCGCGCTAAATGGAACGATAAAGCTTTAATTAGGTCCTTCAAAAGTGGATTCAGGAATATGGATAGTGGGTACAATTCGCAAGACATACCTACACTTTACCTAATACATATTATTTGGTCCATGCTAATACCTATACCTGTTTCGCTCAATGGGTAGGGTAAAACCGGGATAGATAGATGCCTCACTTTCTGAAAAAGCCTCCTCATTTTGAAAATCTTCATTAATATGAATAATGTCTATGAATGTGGGCTAGCTCCATTATTTATTTTTGACAATCAATCTGTCTGTGTTCTGTTTAAGTTACAGTTACCCAAGTTAGGCGTTTCTTTACGAGATAGAATCAGAAATGAGGACATCCGTAAGAGAACTAAAGTCTAATTGTATGAGCTATGTCAGTGGACATAGCTTATAGAATTAGCAAGTTGAAGTGGCAGTGGGCAGGGCACATAGCACGCAGAACGGACGGCCGATGGGGCCTTAAAGTTTTAGCATGGCGACCACGTAACGGAAAGCGCAAAGTAGGACAGGCTCCCACTAGATAGACAGACAATAGAAGTTTGGAAATCGATGGAGGAGACCTTTGATCGGCAGTGGACTTCATACGCTGATATGATGATATATATATGTATATAAAAGCTAAACAAAACGAAATGCTTCATCCAACTACAGCTCAATTTACAAAACGAATTCCGCAGTGAAAAGTGCTCCAGATAAAGGTCGATCTGAACATTGTAACCACGATTCCGCACACATATAATCTACATTTATGATGCGTCAGAAACATTGTCCCTAGTTGGGTGCCACTAATCTACGAAAGCTTATTTCATTTAAGGATTTAAATCAGATTAATTCCCCTTTTAATAGGATTCGTTACTGCTAAATAGTTTGAAATCATGTTATTGATTATATTATGTCCAATTTTTTCATTGGATATTCCATTTGTCACATGGATACGTTTTACAAACAATGATGCTAGTTAATTTTACCTTCATGGATACTTTATTAAACCCATAGAAAAAAGCAAAACTTGCCGGATGAAGGCCAATTCTTTCTGGATACCGTAATTATCTCAATTTGAAATATTACTATTATTACTCTATATCTTTACTACTCTGAATGTAAGGGAAAGTTGGTTTATTTTTTGTGGGTAGCGTACCCACAAAAAATAAGACAGACAACAAACAGGGCCTAATTAAGGTTCTATCTCCAAAGAAAAGGACATCTTAATGCAAAGAGTCTTGTAATTGCTTTATTTAAAAATAATAAGGCCGAGGACAATAGCAATATATTTCTTTTTAAAGTTAAGTTCATGACTATGGCGAAAGGGAGTGGCCTCATTATTATAGCTAGAGTTTAGGATAGGAAAATTTCTCTATAGACTTTTTAGGCAAAAATAAAAACCGACTTCAAAACACTAAAGGGATGAAATAATTAAATTTTCTATTGCCTCTGCAACACTTAGCACCATCTCCAAAAAATATGTTAACTGAAATTTAATTATTTTATCCTTTTTAGTGTTTTGGAGTCGGTTTTAGTTTGTGTCAAACTAGATGGGTGACCGTCAGCATATATTGTTTCCTACTATCGTATCATTTCACTAACAAGTCAAAGGAAAGCAAAAATCGGCAATTTTGCATACATAGACGACTTAATTATTCCAGTTATTTTGATTTTAAAACCAACTATTCAATCAATTTAAAATATTTTTATACGGAACCACATGGCAACTATTTCGCATCGAACAAAAAAGAATCACGTAAATCGGATCATAAATCTCGTCGTAATCCGTGTACATATCTACATAGAAGAAAAAACATACCAACCGAATTGAGGACCTCTTCGTTTTTTAAGTCGGTTAAAAAGGATATCTCATAGGATTCAAGACAAATATAAGTCTCTTGACAAATTTAAGGATACCTGTAAATTCACTCAAGTCTGAAGATGTATTATCACGTCAATGTCTTCCCTCCAACGTAGGCAAGACTAACATCAAGTGAAAACAGTATAATTTGAGAGAGAATTTATACGCTATCCGGAATCCTGTAGAAATAAACAGTTTTATGGCAATAAATTAATTAAGGGCTCGCTGTTTAGAGAGGTGCCTTAGGGAGCCAATTACCCGGGACGCTAATATTGTTCCCTCGCCCACGGTTGGAATTATTCTGGGATACGAGCGAGAGACGGTCACAAGAACTATTTGGGCTTAAAAGTATCTGCTTCATCAAAGTCCAATTAAAGAGATTTTATTAAATTTCTTTATATGGTGCTAGCGAACAGTAATTATATTCTAATATAATTGCTTATTAAAATCCACACCCAATAATACACTTGTAACTGAAGTCATGAGTTTGTAATTACATCCGCGGAGAAAATTGGTTACGCAACAAGTTTGAAAATATTTAATCATTTAAGTACAAGATATTTTTAATTTAATGATATTGTTAGTTTGCTAAACGATGGGAGTGAATAAAACGGAAGTAAACATGTAGTAACGGAACAGTAGCTTGTATTAGACTGTCAACCGGATAGGGCGCAGCCTACCCGAAACTTACTAACAGAAATATATCAGATTGATTGAAACAGAAATTGCGAATATCGGAAATTGATAAATATGAGATTAGAATATCTTCATTTCTAAAACCAGAACAAGTTGACAACATAACTGAGTAGGTAAAGATATATCAAGAATGAAAATTAAACTTGCTATTTCAGAGCCTGTTTGTTTGGGATGATATACTTACAGTGCACACTATACTTCATGTGGAACTGTCAGATACCTAAAAGGATTTAAAATCTCTTAAAAATCCTTATTACTTACGAAAGACTAAAGAATGTCCATGATCCGACAGTTGAGAATAATAAGGCTGGGCCAGCGTCTTGCACCATCAAATCAAAAATTTTACCTCTATTACGAGATTAACCTTAGTTCCATCGAGTCGACCTTATTGAAGAGATTAAATTTTTCCAACAATCGGTCGGGCCTGACTAAATCACAAAAACCTTACGGTCCCTGTCGGCCTTTGTATTGAATAGGTCTAATCCCAGTTTGGCAGGAAATCATTTATTAAGAGACGACTCGAAAGGAGCAAAACGGCTTAAAAAGAATAAAGGTCTAGACAGAACTAAATTCTTTAGAATATCAAACGAGACTGTTGAGTTCGCGTGGTACTACGGTAACTCGTCGCTTTGTTGAAGCCAGAGAGGAGAGCGAGTGTGTCATGTTAAATAAAAATGGTTTAGGTAGTCCGCTATCAATTCTTACTTCTAATTTATGAAAAGAATATTTCTTAACACATACTTTAAATTTGCTGCTCTCATTATCAAAATTTATAAACGCTCATCAAAGCTTTATTAGTTAAAGCACTGTTAAACATGGTTTGTCTTCTGCATGCTGAGCGAGTGAATCAAAACATATTTAAAACCTGTGTCTGGTTTGTGTACTTCACAAATTATCAGCGTTTTAAATAAAATGGGTTTATGATTAGGCCCGTATTACGTCTACATTTTGGTAAGAATCAAAATTAGGTTAAATTTAATTTAATATCAATTGATAACACAAAACTTCACGCCTAAATAGGAGTGTTAGGAGTACAATGTTGTGACTCGAGACAACAATAGTACCTGTGTGAGCGTCCATTCTCAGAAATATGCAGGTAGACGGCTTGTTAAAATCGTCCGTTTGTTTGCTTTCTCAAACTGAATTAACACCTTCGAAACACTACGGCATTAAGTGATAAACTCAAATTCATGTTGACCATGCAATCAGCAACACAATTAGGCCAAAGATAAGACAAACATAGATAAAAAAATCGAAGTTCGTTAAAAGCAAAAGATACCCGAAAAGGTTCTTCAAGATTTCTCTTAAAATTCAGTTTAAAGGATTCCCGAACTACGTCTTATTGGAATAAAGAGGAATTCTTGGATGGGGGAATTTTAAAAAGGTTCTGGAAACTTTTTAGAGCCTTTTAGTCTGCAAAAAAAGAAACTTCAGAAGTTGCGACTCACGGAATATATTTATTAGTTCTAAACAGGCTAACTGCGGAGGGTCAGACAATGGCACCAGGGTTTAATTAAATAGGAGTTCCATTCGTCAAAGGTCAGCTTGGGAGTGGCTTTGCGACGACACTCCGGAGCTATTCGTAAGGAAAATGAAGACCAATAAAACGGTACAAGAACAAAATTTGCTTAGTGAAGTAAATCAAATACATTTCTTTTAGAAGTTTGGCCAGAGACAAAGATAATATTGACTGACAACTACATACCTTTACCTGATCCACGCGTGAAAACGTTATTGAAAAAATTACCAATAACCAGAGAGAAATGTAAGCAAAACAACTCAAGTATAAGTATTCCTTTGAATCGTCACTCCAGTGAATCGTGGGACGTTGTCGAGTTTTCTTTTTCTTTGTACATTAACCTAAAAAGGAAAACAAGCAGTGACGAAACTTTTTAATTAGAAGCCACTATGACATTGCCGCGTAGGTCGCCCTAATCGGGCAGTCGATGAAGTTATTTCGGTACCGGGTCTAGAACCAAGTATGGCTGATAGACGTGGACTCGGTTTATTCAAAACACTAAACTCATTTTATCTCGAATTTTCATCCATTCTCATTTCATATACAATTTTATAACTACCTAAACACACTGCAAACCACGATATTCACAATAAGACAATTTAAACTCCCCTGCAGATCGACCAGGCAATCAAAGTTGCCAAATAAAACTCCAGTATCATACAACCAATATTCTCTTTATTTTCTCTGCTGTTTATTATTTTTTATGGTTGTTTCTTCAAAGTTTCCATCTTCGGAAGATTTATCGTGAATTTTCGGTGGCGCACGACAGGAACGAATGTATTTGTAGAGAGCCTGGGTTGGGGAGACAAACACGATTTATTACCGCAGGAGCCGCTGCATACTAAGGTGCTCGTCTCCAGTATTTGTCAAGGAATCATTACGGAACTCTGCCCTGAATAACGGTAGCTGCATATAAAAATTTATTCCCAGTAGGTAAACCGACTACCGAGAGCTATTGAAAAATGAGCAACGAGCGAGCCAGAGGTAATACGATAGGAATGAATAGCATTTTCTATGCAAACATTGTAAGTTTACTTTTACGGTTATAAATATCGCAAGGTCACTAGACTATCCTGGACTTAGATACTTACACAGTAATCATTACACATTTCGCTGAACAGTCTTTACGGTGTTGTATAGCGAATGCAAAACCGGACTGTTTTAAAAACCGGTTTTTATTTTCGGATTTTTTCAAAAAAACCGGTTAACCGGAAAATCCGGTTTTATGGCATATTTTTTTAATTTTAATAAAAACAAAAATAAACAAATTTTAAGGGCTCTTGGCATCATTTATTTTTAATTTAAGTCTTATAATCCAATCACAAGAAAATATAGATAATTTATCAATACAGTAAAAATATAAAGAAGCAACAATACATAATTATAAGTAAATAAATAATTTGCTACATTAACTAACAGTTGAACAGAAACATTTCGCAGTCTTTAACTATGTATAAACTTTAAATTTTCAATAACAGCAAAGAGTATCAAATAGATAAATCAATAAATTTTGACGATACTTTTTATTTTCTTAACCCGAGAGTGGGTTGAAAAATAGTAAAAATATCGTCTTATAGTTTTTTTTTATACAATTAGATAACAAACAAGCGGAAAGTATAGAAAATATGGTTTTAAAATATTAAGTTGACGAAATAACAATTATTTAAGTACTGGATTCACGTCAGTGGTTAAAAAATATACAATAAAAAGAAAAATATATATTCATAATATATTTTCATTTATATATATTAGTAATAAGACTCGAACCGTGGACACACAGCATGAAGACTGAGTCATTAGGCGATGAGCTACAAGAGTTATTATAAGAGGGTCGAATTTAAGATTCATATTCTTTGCGCTTGTCTATAAACGAGGTTTAACTGTGTAAGTCAAATGTTTTCAATTGTAGAACGACGTAAGTCTCTAACAAGTGTTTCGCTATAGTTTTGTGGGACTGTCACTGGACTTTTGACCGCGACAGTACATACACCTACACCACAGAAGAACGACGTAAGTACGACTACGACCGACGCGAACGAAATGGCTACCATTTTCCTATATGATGGCTACAGCGTCCGTCCGTCAAGATGGCGTCTTTTTCTTCAACACTGGCCCTAATTCTGGAGAACACATGCTAAGTTTAAATTTAAGTTCAGTCTCTTTCTTTCTTTCAAAACGAATACGAAAAGGATGGCTGCCCTAAAAATTGATATTTAGAAAGGTCCGTTCAATTTTCGACCATAATGAACGTGCTAAAATGCAGTTGTTAGGAGGTACCTCCGTACATGCCGTCTAAAATTGTCTATGGTTTCTTTGAAATCTATCTAAATTTAATTGACAGCTCTAAACAGATTCTTGCTATCTTTTTCCTATGACTTATTGCGAGAAAGAGACATATTGTACCTAAATTTAGAATTAAAGTGTGTTCCCAGAATTAGGCCCAGTGTTGCTATAGCATAAAAAATATTAAAAATAACGCTTATGATGGTGTTCGGTTAAGTTGGGAGTTACATTAAGGAAAAAAACGATTTAATTTGTTGTTATAACATTTAATTATAACAATAAATTTTAGATATCAAGTCTATTAGTTATGTTTAATGAAGACTTGTTTGTTAGTTCGTACACCTGTACATATACCTGGCGGAATATGAAACATATCTTTTTAACTCTTATAAGCAAAATGCTACTCCATCAAAAAAACCGAAAAAACCGGTGTTAATAAAAAAAAACCGGTTTTTTAAATGAGAAATTAAATCGAGAAAAAACCGGTTTTTCGGTTTTCGGTTAAACCGGTTTGCATTCCCTAGTGTTGTACGACCGCATAGACAATGATAGTCTTCAAGACTATCTACGACGAATAATGAGTCCTTAATGTATATGTATGTGCTGTAGAAGGCACTTTAAGAGCTGTCCTGGTTACTATAGCCAGCTGGTGGTCTTTTACACCAGATTCGAATAGCGGAAAGCCCACATTTATTTCTTAATACAAGGCATGAAAATGGATTAAAATGTAAGTATTCGAACGTGTATACTGTAGAGTAGACAACATGAGTGACCATTGTAAGTAACCAGAAACCACGTCAATCATCAATCGTAACATCGAAATGGTATGTCAAAATGTCACATTTAACAAAAGACCACGCATGATTTATAGACGTCGGTCAAGCTAACTTTTTTACGACATAATGCACACGGTTGTCCATCAAAGTTGCCGGTAAGCTGAAAGTAGGTCACTGCGAGGTACTGCGACCTACGCTCATTCTTAATTCTTATCTTCCGATCAATAACAGGTCACCGTTTAAACTAATGTTTAAAACTTTGTCAGTGGGTTTGTTGAAACAATCGCCTACGCGTTGCGCATCTTTGATCGCAAAGTTGAAGTCACAACTATTAGTTAAAACTGATTTATAATTACAATTTATAGTAAAGAATTGCCAGAAGTATCACACCACAAATATTATGGTCGTGGAAATCTTTATCTTTCTATCCAGCAGTGGACGTCGTTCAGATCAGATGTAATGAAGATGATGATGACTCAACTGAGTGGCCAGTGCTGTGTATTATCATAATCCTCAATAGTCTTCTTAGCTTTGGAGGTCCCCAGCTCAATCAACTCCTTGAAGACGCCAAAGCTCTTCGAAGAACTTTTGAAAAAATTGTATTTGCAGTTGAAGAGATTGTGAATTGCCTGAAAAATTCTAAATCTATCAGGCATTACAAATCAAGATGTTGAGTCTGCCTCGTTTCTGTAGTGCATAGGGATATTTGCAAAGTACCAAACTGATGGCTTTCAAGCAATATGAAGAAAGAAAACTGCTTCCCTGATCCGCAGAGTGCGCGACAGTCACAACACCATCCCGATGACCTTAGCTAATAGGTATACTTCACCACTTTGGGGGTGTCTTGTACGAAGAGTTATCGCGTAAGGATTCTTTGAATCCTATCGGTTGCTGTCGGCACAAGGCGTATGTGTAAGTTTGCATAATTTAACATAGTTCTTAAGATGCTTTTATTTTCCCAATTATTTTAACTTCTTATTATTATAATAAAATAAAAATAAATTCCTATTATTATAAATTCAATCATTGGAGCTATTGGTGGATTTTTTACTAAACTGTATGGATCAAATGTTGTGCCAAATAAACTATTTTTTTTTTACAATATCAACAAAATCCACTGCAGCCAGTCAAATTTGAATGCATGCATGAATATAGTTTGTTCCGCTAGTAGTGGAAAGCTGGCTTAATTTGGATGCAGTATATTCAATCGTAATAAAACCAGCTGTTAATTTAGTGTGTAAGTAGCATTTAATTTGATATGCTTTACAGAATCTACTAATCATTTCTGTTTTATAAAAGCAGAAAAAACAGATTTATTGCGTTTCTGACAAGACGAGGCTATCAAACAAAACTACCCGTACCTATCTGATACCGGTAGATTTATTTCAAAGGTCAGAATAATTTACAGCTAATTGTAGTATATTTCAGTCTGTTTGGAACATACAGATGTCTCCCTGAGGGCGGTATGATAGGAGTAATGAACTTTGTAACAAACATTACTGTTATGTAAGAACAGCAGTACCTAAAGGGTTCAAACGCGATGGAAATTCGCTACTTTTACATACAAGAATTATATATATTATTCAGTTAATTTCTACAGATGAGACTAGCAAGGAAAAGCATAAATAGAAACCCGCCACGCGCAAAACAAACAAACTTATATTAAACTCCTTCAAAAGACCGTCGTCGGCAGCAAGACAAACGGGCCGGACGTGGAGTAGAAAAAAACACAAGGGGCAATGCCACTCAATACTGCACGCAGATGTTTAGGAAAAAAATCAAGCACCTGCCCCAAGCACACGACAGGTTTGGAAAAAACTGAAATCACTCGTCTGGAATATTTCACCACGGGTCTGTACTTTAAGTAGATATTTATATTATCTATACCTACTAATGTTATAAATGCGAAAGTGTGTCTGTCTGTGGCCTCTTCACGTATAAACCGCTGAACCGATTCAGATGAAACTTAGTATAGATATAGTTTGACTCTCGGGAGAGGACATAGCATAGTTTCATCCCAGATATCATCCTTCAAGGGGGTGAAAAGGGGAGTGAAAGTTTTAATGGTGAGTCAATAAACGCTGAACCGATTTAGAAGAACGGTATGGAGATAGTTTGAGACCCTGTGAAAAACATAGGATCCACGCAGGCGGAGCCGCGGGCGGCCACTAGTTTTATACAGGATGGTGACGTCAATACGTCATTAAATTAAAACATGGGCTATATTCATTCATAGAAATGGTTTTGCTTTCAAATACATATTTCCTATTCATTTGATAAGACATTTCTATGAAATAATGCAGCCTATGTTATACAATTATTTAATATACACATTTTTTTATACCACTAAGGTGGCAATCAAGCATACGGCCCACCTGATGATTAGCGGTTACCGTAGCGTATGGACGCTTGCAACAGGGGTATCACTTGCGCGTTGCCGACCCGGTTAAAACCTTTTCACGTATTTTTTGAAGAACCCATGCCATTTTGTGTCCAAAGCCTATACATTATTGCTCATTTATACGACACTCAACGCTCCGTCCGGCAGGTCATGTCATGTCACGGTCATGTTCCGTAAATAAACACACTGATGCTTGACAGCCTAGCATCAATAGAAAGTGAGGCACCGACTCCAAAATTATTTGAAGACTAGACAAGACAAGTTCTCTTTGATTATTCTCTTCTTTTGTACAAAGCACAGCAATTGACCCAATACCACCTGATGTGAAGCGGTAAGGAGAGACCATATACAGCTAGTGCAGACTCTGCTCTAGCCGCCTCCACCGTGCCGGCCCAAAAGGTGCTTTTTAACGCCTCTCTTTGATTATTTTTGCCTTTCAAGTGTATTACAGTTGGTTTTTAGTTTTGTCAAGTTTCATCTTCATTTTATCAAGGCACAAAATGGAAAACACTTGCCAATCCAGAGACTTGTTAATGTTATTAGATGATCGCGTTACATAAGGCATCCGTCACATTTCAGGAGCTTGCGTTATATGTATTGTAATAATCGATACAAAATATTCGTCTTCCTCGAGATAACTGTCAGTCCTCTTCAGAAATTCACCGGTATCTCCAATAATGTAATCAGTCAAATAGAATCATCCTTTTCGCTTCCCCTCCCTTTACAGTCTAAACACAATTATAATTACGTCTCGCGAGTGGTATTTTCAATTAGGAGCCGCCAGACTGGTGAAGTATTGCTTTACAAATGTACTTTGATATCTTTATAATGCTTTTTTTGCAGTTTTACTTTTGTGCCTGATGCTGTTGGAATAAACCATGTGAATCTATACTGTATCCTAGACCAGTCAAATTGTATCTTGGTCTGCTTTTGCCACAGGTATTACATTAAGTAAGGCTAAAGCAAGAGGAATGTTGATTCAAACAAGATATCGTCAAGAAACTTTAATTATTCCTTCTGAGTTCCAAGAAGCAGTTCTTATAATTAGAATTGCACTGCGTCCGTTCTCTATAAGGGCGTTATCTGAATAAATAATTAGTAACTTAACATTCAAGTTACATAACATCGGCACGGACAATGCGAGACACTGCACCATACACGATACAGGTGCCGTATACAAAACAGTTCATACTTACCCATTGTTTCTCGCAAACTCGAAGCTGAATTGTGTGAATGTTGACGCAGTGAAGAAAGGGTTCCGGCAAGAGCTAGATTAATTAATTGTATTATTTAACTCAGCGAAAATGGCGTCAGCTAGAAAGAGATGAAGACATAAAAGAAACGAGATAAACAATCAGCTTTGTAACAATAAATAAATGAGCTCAACTCTTTTTAATCTCGGAGCGTTTTATAAGGATGTTCCCTAAATTGCCTATTAAATATTTAAGACAAATGATATTCGTCATCAGACATGGTAAAACACTTTGACAGAAACTAAAGTTTCTTGAAAATCTCGACAAAACGAAAGATATAATTTGTGCAGAAGGGAATAAATTTTAAGAACCTTATCCAATCAGGATTATTACTTTTAAGTACTTTGCAAAGTCAAAGGTGATGGTTAGAATTCTAGTCAGCAGGATTAATTAGCATCCCCCATTTTTTAACCCCGACGAAAAAAGACGGGTGTAAGTTTGAATTGCCTGTCTGTGTATCTGTGTATTGGTGTGTCTGTCTGTGGCATCGTGGCGCCTAAACGAATGGACTGATTTTGATTCGGTTTTTTTGTTTGAAATCTGATATGACTATGATGGTTCTTAGCTATAATTTATGAAGATCAGTTCAGGCGTTTGAAGACTATCAGCTCATTTTCTACATGATAATAGGATTTTACTAACTTTTACATATCCGATTGATTTCAAATTTGGTGTACTGTCACTTCGGTGACATTCCCATGACATACTAACTTTGAGCTGATCCTATACCATCAAAAGGTCTGCGAAATTGTTAATACTTAAGAAACTTATAGTAGATATAGCGTGTTTGGGCTCTTATGAATAGTCTTAATGAGATGGTGTTAGATAGATTATTAATGACGCCGGAAAATTTTTGATTTTGAAATTATGTATAATGTTAAGTAAGTACATTATGATATGGCTAAAATTCTAAATTTCATAATTGTACAGATTTCAATGTTGAATCATTTCTAGATTCAGTCTATTATCGGTCGTTATGTTGTTCTTACTTCGAGATCTTTCGTTAGTTTCAAAACTAACAAGGAATACTTTTCATAAAATAATCCACATTGCAAAATAAAACCAAAAAGGCATTTCATCTAAACCACATGACACGACCAGTCTCTCACAAGCAGAACACCGAGCAAATTCCAATTCAAATCAGTTTTGTGTTCTCAACAATTCCGACGACGAATAAAACGCAGAAGGAACCTGTGCACTATACTTAGGATCTAAATAGCTTGATTGCATATTCAGATACCACTTAAGGATCAATTTGAATACTAAATTTGGGTTGGACATTTGCTTTGCATATCGAGATCTCATCAAATTTTGAATTGGCACTCTGAGTTATGATTAAATTATTAACGCCTGTGTTTACAGTAATTGTCTTGTCCCACGTTGTTCATTGCATCGGGTTGAGAGCCGTTTTGTCATGCTAACGACACGAGTTTGATTTCCAAATAGAAAGATCCGATGGAAAACATGTACAATAACTTATTTAGGGTCCTGGTGGGGCTCCCGCGCTACTGTAGTGCGTCTGCTATGTTTGCGCACGAGGACAAAGATGGTTTCAACACTGTATCGCGACGCCGGGTCGCGTCGTTGATGCTGCGAGCGCGCAGGAGTACCAACAGCATCCTGAGCCATAAGCCTGACTGCCCTTCTGCGACACATGCCACAAACACATGTGCGTGTGCCGGGTGCCCCAGATCGAGGCAGGTACTTATATTAATGATCTTTTTCTGTTTTTATGTATTTAATTTATTTCACTTTGATTGTAATTTTTTTTGTACCCACGTAATTTTTAATATTTTATTTTGTAATTTGGATTTAACTGGGTTTAAATTGTTTTAATTGTGACTAATGTGATTTAATTTAATTAGTTATATTTCATTCCTGTCACTAAGAATTCATGGGAACACGTTGTCTGTAATAAACTTATTTTATTTTAGAAAATAGATTTTTATTAAAACTAAAATTGTATTCTCCGCGCTAATTGATGTAATAAGCACACTTAATAACAGACAGCTAATTACATTTTCGAACGCTTATAAAATTTTAATGTAGGTAACGCGAAATTATTAATTGATGTAAATTAAGTGTTGCTTAATTTCATTTTAATATCAAAAAGTATGCCATTACTTTTCAGCTGTCTGCTCACTAGATGTTTCAACAAGGCGTTGCCGTGCTATGATATTGATTAAAGCGCGAATATATTACTAGGTGGTAGACCCGTCTGTAGGGCCGCCTCGGTAGGTACCACCGCCTTTCTTATTTCAGCCGTGAAACAGTTCGCTGTGTTTCCGATTGAAGGGAAAGGTAGCCAGTGTAATTACTGGGCATGGACGGCATTTCATCTTAGCCCTCAGGACCATCTCATCTCATCTCTTTCTACCTTTTTGTCTGTTGCGTCTCGAACGGGCAGTTAAGAGTGTTGCTGACTTAAATTCAATTATTTTATCCATTTCAGTAATCTGAAGTCGCTTCTTATTTTTGTTTAACCCTTAACCACCTACCTCCGGTCTCAGAGACGTCTACCCGAAATGTTTATGATTAAATTTTCGTATGCAACTGATGCTGTAACATTTATTAATGGAGATTGAACAATTCCCCACCCTACTAGCCCTGGAAAACTGTTCTTAAAAAGGTGATGGTATAAAGAAAACAACTTGATTGTAAGTCGAGAACAATTTATTGTAATTCCTCAGGAAGGTCATTAATATGGAGAAATTCTCAACACCGCCAATTAGAAAATCAAACCAAAAATACAACGCCATCTAGTACTCAATTTTGTAACTAACTTTATATAGGTAATCTAGCATACTAAAAACTTTTATGTACACAATTTGACTTTGGCGATTAAACATTCCGCCCACCATGGACAAATAATGTCCATCCCATATTACAATTTGACAGTAATAAATAAATTTTGTTATGCTCACCACATCCTATTATAACTAAGAACAAAAACTATTTGTATATAAATTTAATCTCCAATAGCAGGAATAACAATTAAATAATTATTTCTATAACTTTAGTCGAATAAATTGAAAATATTCAGTTTATAGACAGGTTTTTTTGAAAACAGAGCCTTTACGTTTAAGAAACTGCTCGAGTAAGAGTGTAAGACCCCATTAAGTTTCTTAAAGATTATGCCGTGCAACCAATCAACATGCCGGAGGAAGAACATCTTCTTTGACCAAAACCACATCTCCTACCTTTGGCTCAGAATAGTGTTGTGACCAGACACAATGCTGGTAATCGACCCATTATTTGCTGGTTGGTTCGTGCAGAATTCTGTCGATATAAAATACACTTCCGATAACGTTGCCGAACGAGATATTTTGCATCAAGAAGTTGAGCATCAAAGAAGACCACCGCGCAAAGTACACCGGTGATAACCTTCTACGATCAGATTCGTTAGATGTGACCTTAAAGGAATAAGTATTGGATGTATCAAATTTTCAACAACACCGGCCTTCTGCAAGCGTCCGCCCACCCTGAGGGCACCGTTGGCATCAAAGAAGGGACTAAGCGGGGTAAGTTTATTATTTTTATTTACATATTGTGACTTGACTAATGAGTTTATCTCTTTCAGAAAGCAAGCTCCTTGGTACCACTGGATGCAGGTAAGTAAAGACCATTTTATTTCTATATTTAGGTAGTAGTGTTTCTTTCTCTACTAAGAAGTCTACGGCAATGTGCAATAACCCTTAATGATAAATTAAATAAAAAAATCTAGTTAAAATATCGTCATTTGCCATAGTTGTCATATCTATTTGAAGTAAATGGCATGAAATAATTTCTTTTTTGTTCACTAAATCTTTCATCATAACAGTGCCTTTAGTATAATTCATCTGATTTTTATGCAGCCATTTAAATCTAATTTTCCAAATTACAATTTCATGCAGTTTACTAGGACTGATTCCCCATGATGCACAATCAACGGGGTTGGTTTCAGATGTTACATAATAATATGATGCCTTACAAGCATCGCTAAATCCCTGGAGCCCTACAACCCCATTAGTTTTTCGAGTTCCAGTCCATTTTGGAAGAGTAAAATCAATAAGATGAGGAATATCACCTCTAAACTCAAACCGATCATTTGAAATGTATGAAGGCCACTCTTCATCCCGCTGAATACCTGATGACCATACTCTTTGGATAAATGCCTTTGCAATAGTTCTCACAGGAGCGAGCCAGCCGAGAGGGTCAGACAACCTTGCTATGTCATAGAGCATTTTTCGTTTAGTAACGGGTGTTTCCAGTGAAGGAAGTTGGACAGGGTATTGAAACTCACCTTCCAGTCTATTCCATGATAAACCTAAAATTTTGATCAAAGAGTCTAATTTAAATTCCAAATTATCCTTTGAATCACCCTTATCATTGTCCAACTTCAGCAATAGCTCATTACTGCTACAACTCCATTTCTGAAGCTGGAAACCTCCGAGACTAAGCAATTCATAAATCCCCTGGTATATCTGAATACCCTTGTCTTTAACTTGACAGCCGCTCATGAAATCCTTGACATAGAACTCGTTGACGTGTGTTGCCCTGTGGGCAGCAATACGAAGGTTTGCCCTTTCATCGTAAGCTAGATGCTGTAGAGATCTTACGGCCAAGTAAGAAGCCGAAGATGTACTAAAAGCTATGCGTAAGTGAGGAAGATGTTGAATTCCCGAGTTGACATTACCAAGCCACAAAATTCGTTGAACATCAACATCGTCTCGAGCTACCTTAACTCGCCTGGACATTATGGAAATGTATGCGACTAAGCTTACTGAATGGCAGCGCCAGCGCAGAATAATATGCCTTAAGTCGGGCTGAAGAGTTGGACCTACCATAAGGTCATTATTCAAAGATGTTCCGTTGTTAAGTGAACATGACGCATCATACACTCTCAGTTTTGTGGTGCTTCTCTCATTCCGAACAACTGCGCGATGAGGAAGATGAACTGCAGTAGGCTTATTTAATCTAAACTCTGGCACATACTCCATATGACCTAGTTTTAGGTACTCCTCAATTACTTCGGAGTATTGAATTTTCAGATCCTGGTTATACATTAAACGTTTTTCTAGTAAAAGTAAACGTTTCTGAGCAACTTCATGCGAATTGCCATATTTACACATGGGATCATTAGTTTTACAATGCAACTTGACTACATAGCGACCCGAATCATATCTAGTCGTGGTTCTAGGAAAAATAACCTTACACTTATGCTCCTCCTTTGTAAGAAGTCTATCATAGACAGAAGAAGTTTCTTCTATCGCCCAATACCCTTTCGAGAGATCATTGGTGGATATTTCAGTGTGCATACTAACAATTTTATTCCGTTTAGAAATGAGGTTGAGCGGTGAACGTATATGGCCTGAAAGGATCCAACCAAACTTGGTTTTTTGTGCAATAGGATAGCCTGGTGGACCTTTGAAAATACCATCCATCAAAATCTGACCATACACCTCCGCGCCAAGTAGCAGATCTACCGGACTTGGGATGTTAAACATTGGATCTGCTAGTTCCATGGATGAAATTTGAGATGGTAGCATCTCAATGAATATTTTCTTCTCAGGAAGAAGAGAAGTGAGTTTTTTGAGAACATGAGCTTTAACTTCAACTGTAAAGTTGGGATTATGGCGTGATTGAAGTTTGATCATAACGATCCATTTAGACTGCAAACTAGAAGTCTGATCACTCCCTAACCCTGAAACATAGCTCATGTTTGAAATCTTTTTAAGACCTAACATCTGAACAACAGACTCAGTTACGATAGAGGCCTGCGAACCTTGATCCAGAAGAGATCTTAAAACAAAGGTGCCCGTTCTCGTTCCTACTTTAACTAAAGCAGTGGCCAGTAATACTTGGCTGTTCATATTTGAGAAACAGGACATGATATTTGGTACCTCGACTTGGGAGGATGGCCCCGCGCCATCTCCTGACGGATCACTAACATGATCGTCACCTTTAGGGACTGGTTTTGGGTGAAGCAAAGAATGATGTCTCCTTCTACAAATGCGGCAGGCGGTTGATTGGCGACAGGAATAAACAGAGTGATTTGAGCCAAGACAATTATAGCAAAGCCTGTTGGTTCGAACAAACGTACGACGAACCTCAACATCTTCTTTAGCAAATTTCTTACAGTAACATAATTTGTGAGCTTCGGAACAAAATACACAAGACCTGGTAGCAATTGCATGCATAGCTTTAGGAATATAATGAGTAGAATTTTTCTGTTTACTAATTTTACAATCCAAGAACTCTAATGACTTAAAACGTTGACCCAAAAAGACTTTAAAATCCTTTAATTTAGGTAACTCATGAGAAGACCTACTAACTTCAACCTCCCATAATTTTCTAGACTCTGTATCAAGTTTTAAGCTAACAATATAAATTACAATAAGATCCCAGGAATCGATACTAATGCCTAAATTCGAAAGAGCACTTAAGCACTCGTTCGTTGTGTCCAACAGTTCCTTAATAGCACTAGATGATTCTGACATTATATTCCTTTGGCTCATAAAGCGCTGTAAAACACAATTAGCCAAGTACCGTTTGTTATTATAGCGATGCTCCAATTGATCCCAACATAATTTATAATTACATGCAGTGATAGAAATATGCCTTAGCAATTGCTCAGCTTCTCCAACTAAATGGCTTTTTAAATAATGCAGTCTTTGAACATCGTCCAATTCTTTATTGTTGTGAATTAATGAAAGAAATAGATCGCGAAAACTTATCCATTCCGAGTATTTACCACTAAAATTAGGAATAGATATTTTCGGCAACTGAATATTAAAGGATTGGTCGGTATTCGGTACACATGCAGTATTAACCTCATTGGACTTAGAATCTCTAGTGAACTTCAAAATAGCTTCTTTTAATTCCGCTTTGTAAAATATATAAATTTCTTCAGTTTGATCATAGGCGTCACAAGTGCAGTACGTGGATCTTTCCAACTCTGTCGTGCTAATTTCGGAAATAAGTTTCTGGTGTGTATCATAAAATGTTGACCATTGCTTTTCCAAAGCTTCCAGACGAGTTTCCAAGTAAGAAATGGTTATCCGCTCTTTAGGTGTCTTTTTGAAATTGATACGAGCTTTCTGAATCTTAACCTTATTATCTTCTTGTACTTTTGTGTAAGAATCCATGTTTAGTAGTACCAAATATTTTACAAAATAATTTTATGTTGTAAATTTTTCTAAGTCAATGGTCGAAATCGTGAAAATTTTCTAAGTGTTTTCACATACACTTGGCTTAGAAAACGGGCATGGATTCCCCGTATGAACACTTTTTCCGAAACTATTCTAAGTCCCTAGCACTTGTGAAAATTCTACTGGTTACTTTAGCAAACTATTCTTGATCGAAATTTTCTAAGTCCATTTGACAGTTAACTACGTAAATCAAAGAGTACTCACAATTTCACTGCACAACTCACTTTTCCTGGCTCAACACTGAATTCCGCTTCCGCCTTACAAATCGCACTTATAGCGACCACGCTGCTCCAATGACGTCACTCTGCTGGATGAATACTTAAGGTATCCGGCTCGAAGGACCATGAACACTTCCCCACCCTACTAGCCCTGGAAAACTGTTCTTAAAAAGGTGATGGTATAAAGAAAACAACTTGATTGTAAGTCGAGAACAATTTATTGTAATTCCTCAGGAAGGTCATTAATATGGAGAAATTCTCAACACCGCCAATTAGAAAATCAAACCAAAAATACAACGCCATCTAGTACTCAATTTTGTAACTAACTTTATATAGGTAATCTAGCATACTAAAAACTTTTATGTACACAATTTGACAAGGGGGAGGGGGTCGAGGTCTACCTCCCTCCCAATTGTTCATGGTCCTTCGAGCCGGATACCTTAAGTATCCATCCAGCAGAGTGACGTCATTGGAGCAGCGTGGTCGCTATAAGAGCGATTTGTAAGGCGGAAGCGAAATTCAGTGGTGAGCCAGGAAAAGTGAGTTGTGCAGTGAAACTGTGAGTACTCTTTAATTATGTAGTTAACTGTCAAATGGACTTAGAAAATTTCGATCAAGAATAGTTTGATATAGTAAGCAGTAGAATTTTCACAAGTGCTAGGGACTTAGAATAGTTTCGGAAAAAGTGTTCATACGGGGAATCCATGCCCGTTTTCTAAGCCAGCTGTATGTGAAAACACTTAGAAAATTTTCACGATTTCGACCATTGACTTAGAAAAATTTACAACATAAAATTATTTTGAAAAATATTTGGTACTACTAAACATGGATTCTTACACAAAAGTACAAGAAGATAATAAGGTTAAGATTCAGAAAGCTCGTATCAGTTTCAAAAAGACACCTAAAGAGCGGATAAAAATTTCTTACTTGGAAACTCGTCTGGAAGCTTTGGAAAAGCAATGGTCAACATTTTATGATACACACCAGAAACTTATTTCCGAAATTAGTACGACAGAGTTGGAAAGATCCACGTACTGCACTTGTGACGCCTATGATCAAACTGAAGAAATTTATATATTTTACAAAGCGGAATTAAAAGAAGCTATTTTGAAGTTTACTAGAGATTCTAAGTCCAATGAGGTTAATACTGCATGTGTACCGAATACCGACCAATCCTTTAATATTCAGTTGCCGAAAATATCTATTCCTAATTTTAGTGGTAAATACTCGGAATGGATAAGTTTTCGCGATCTATTTCTTTCATTAATTCACAACAATAAAGGATTGGACGATGTTCAAAGACTGCATTATTTAAAAAGCCATTTAGTTGGAGAAGCTGAGCAATTGCTAAGGCATATTTCTATCACTGCATGTAATTATAAAATATGTTGGGATCAATTGGAGCATCGCTATAATAACAAACGGTACTTGGCTAATTGTGTTTTACAGCGCTTTATGAGCCAAAGGAATATAATGTCAGAATCATCTAGTGCTATTAAGGAAGTGCTAGACACAACGAACGAGTTCTATGTCAAGGATTTCGTGAGGTTCATGGTCCTTCGAGCCGGATACCTTAAGTATCCATAGGTCGCTGGTTCAAATCCGGCTCGAAGGACCATGAACATTTCCCCACCCTACTAGCCCTGGAAAACTGTTCTTAAAAAGGTGATGGTATAAATAAAACAACTTGATTGTTAGTCGAGAACAATTTATTGTAATTCCTCAGGAAGGTCATTAATATGGAGAAATTCTCAACACCGCCAATTAGAAAATCAAACCAAAAATACAACGCCATCTAGTACTCAATTTTGTAACTAACTTTATATAGGTAATCTAGCATACTAAAAACTTTTATGTACCCAATTTGACTTTGGCGATTAAACATTCCGCCCACCATGGACAAATAATGTCCATCCCATATTACAATTTGACAGTAATAAATAAGTTTTGTTATGCTCACCACATCCTATTATAACTAAGAACAAAAACTATTTGTATATAAATTTAATCTCCAATAACAGGAATAACAATTAAATAATTATTTCTATAACTTTAGTCGAATAAATTAAAATTATTCAGTTTATAGACAGGTTTTTTTGAAAACAGAGCCTTTACGTTTAAGATACTGCTCGAGTAAGAGTGTAAGACCCCATAAAGATTCTTAAAGATTATGCCGTGCAACCAATCAACATGCCGGAGGAAGAACATCTTCTTTGACCAAAACCACATCTCCTACCTTGGGCTCAGAAGAGTGTTGTGACCAGACACAATGCTGGTAATCGACCCATTATTTGCTGGTTGGTTCGTGCAGAATTCTGGCGATATAAAATACACTTACGATAACGCTGCCGAACGAGATTTTTTGCGTCAAGAATCATCCAATACTAATGCCTTACAGAGTTGAGCATCAAAGAAGACCACCGTGCAAAGTACACCGGTGATAACCTTCTACGATCAGATTCGTTAGATGTGACCTTAAAGGAATAAGTATTGGAAGTATCAAATTTTCAACAACACCGGCCTTCTGCAAGCGTCCGCCCACCCTGAGAGTACCGTTGGCAGCAAAGAAGGGACTAAGCGGGGTAAGTTTATTATTTTTATTTACATATTGTGTATACTTGACTAATGAGTTTATCTCTTTCAGAAAGCAAGCTCCTTGGTACCACTGGATGCAGGTAAGTAAAGACTTTTTTATTTCTATAGTAAGGTAGTAGTGTTTCTTTCTCTACTAAGAAATCTCTGGCAATATGAAATAATCCTTAATGATAAATTCAATGAAAAAAATGTAGCTAATATATCGTCAGTTGCCATAGTTGTCATATCTATTTAAAGTAAATGGCATGAAATAATTTCTTTTTTGTCCACTAAATCTTTCATCTTGACAGTGCCTTTAGTATAATTCATCTGATTTTTATGCAGCCATTTAAATCTAACTTTCCAAATCTCAATTTCATGCAGTTTACTAGGACTGATTCCCCATGATGCACAATCAACGGGGTTGGGTTCAGATGTTACATAATAATATGATGCCTTACAAGCATCGCTAAATCCCTGGAGCTCTACAACCCTATTAGTTTTTCGAGTTCCAGTCCACCTTGGAAGAGTAAAATCAATGAGATGAGGAATATCACCTATAAACTCAAACCGATCATTTGACATGTATGAAGGCCACTCTTCATCCCGCTGAATACCTGATGACCATACTCTTTGGATAAATGACTTTGCCATAGTTCTCACAGGAGCGAGCCAGCCGAGAGGGTCAGACAACCTTGCTATCTCATAGAGCATTTTTCGTTTAGTAACGGGTGTTTCCAGTGAAGGAAGTTGGACAGTGTATTGAAACTCACCTTCCAGTCTATTCCATGATAAACCTAAAATTTTGAACAAAGAGTCTAATTTAAATTCCAAATTATCCTTTGAACCACCCTTATCATTGTCCAACTTCAGCAATAGCTCATTACTGCTACAACTCCATTTCTGAAGTTGGAAACCTCCGAGACTAAGCAATTCATAAATCCCCTGGTATATCTGAATACCCTTGTCTTTAACTTGACAGCCGCTCATAAAATAATAGACATAGACCTCGTTGACCTGTGTTGCCTGTGTTGCCCTGTGGGCAGCAATGTGAAGGTTTGCCCTTTCATCGTAAGCTAGTTGCTGTAGAGATCTTACGGCCAAGTAAGAAGCCGAAGATGTACTAAAATCTATGCGTAAGTGAGGAAGATGTTGAATTTCCGAGTTGACATCACCAAGCCACAAAATTCGTTGAACATCAACATCGTCTCGAGCTACCTTAACTTGCCTGTACATTATGGCAATGTATGTGACTAAGCTTACTGAATGGCAGCGCCAGCGCAGAATAATATGCCTTAGGTCGAGCTGGAGAGTTGGACCTACCATAAGGTCATTATTCAAAGATGTTCCGTTATTAAGTGAACATGACGCATCATACACTCTCAGTTTTGTGGTGCTTCTCTCATTGCGAACAACTGCGTGATGAGGAAGATGAACTGCAGTAGGCTTATTTAATCTAAACTCTGGCACATACTCCATATGACCTAGTTTTAGGTACTCCTCAATTACTTCGGAGTATTGAATTTTCAGATCCTGGTTAGACATTAAACGTTTTTCTAGTAAAAGTAAATGTTTCCGAGCAACTTCATATGAATTGCCATATTGACACTTGGGATCATTAGGTTTAAAAGGCAACTTGACCACAAAGCGACCCGAATCATCTCTAGTCGTGGTTCTAGAAAAAATAACCTTACACTTATGCTCCTCCTTTGTAAGAAGTCTATCATAGACAGAAGAAGTTTCTTCTATCGCCCAATACCCTTTCGAGAGATCATTGGTGGATATTTCAGTGTGCATACTAACAATTTTATTCTGTGGTATGGAACTGAGATTGAGCGGTGAACGTATATGGCCTGAAAGGATCCACCAATGATCTCTCGAAAGGGTATTGGGCGATAAGGGGAGGTCGAGGTCCTCCCTTAAATAGCGGGTCCCCAAAAAAGACAAAAATAATTAAGTTCACAACAAAGTAGGTATACATAGTACCAATCTGTAAATATTTGAACAGTCGTTCACTCCACCTGAACAAGCGGAGTCTATAAATCCAGTTTAGTCAATAATAGTTAATTTATACAGTCTATTAACTCCAGTGGGACGACTAACTCCCTAAATTAATAGCAATAATTAACACGGTTTGAATACAACTCCTCCATGTATTTGTATTAATGTTATGCCGCGTAAGATTCCCGGTAGCATATGACAATTAAAAAACTTAACATAAAACGTGGACTGGCTTTAATGTTATGATAACTCTGTGACTTTTTTTCTAGTAAACAAAGGTGATAGCACCAGGGCCCCGATCGCGCTAATTGACAACGTCTTTACCGAAGCTAAACCAAAAACGTTCCGTAGTGCACAATTTGTATGGCGCTTTGTGATAGAATTAAGATTCAAAGACGTTATATGGGAACCATTATTTATAGAAACGTATTTTCCGCTGTCCGACAAACATTTTTGACGTTTTTTTCGAAACGTTTTCAACGCTAACAGAAGTTGCTAGGCAGCAACTAAATCAAAAACGTTCGTCAGACAGCAGTCTTTTTATCTAAATGCTGTCAAAAACCGTTCAATATACAGGATGGTGCCGTCAATACAATAAATTAAAACATAGGCTATATTAGTTCATAGAAATGGCTTGCCATGTTAAAAACATCTTATACTTTTGATATTTTCATGACATTTCTATGAAATAATGCTGCCTATGTTATATTATCTAATACAAATGTCATGAAATTATCAAATGAATACGATGTTTTTGAAAGTGGCAAACAATATCTATGAACTAATATAGCCCATGTTTTAATTTATTGTCGTATTGACGGCACCACCCTGTAATTAACACGTTTTAGAAAGTTTTTATTTTATTATTTTATGTAGTATAACATACACAAATATAAAATAAAATATTGTAAGATATCAACGTATGTTCCGAAAAAAAAAGCTGATCGGTAGCCGTTCAAATGTTTAGCGCAACACATATTATCCGCAACGTAACATTTTTGGTTTTGCTTTGATAAATACGTTGAAGCGAGCGATCGTCGCCCAGTTTTAAACCAAGTTTAAGTTGAGTCCACGATTTGTAATAAGGGGATTGTGTGTGGAACCTGTGGCTTGACAGGTAAATAATAATAATTCGGCAAGTGTGATTCTAATCAGCTACCTCAGTTTAGGTGCTAAACTGGATCGCGATAAAAGATGGTGGTACGGGTGCAGGTACCGGATAGCGCAAAGCGGGACGGCCTCCCACTAGAATTCACTAGATGGACAGACGACCTGCCTTTATTCACATCTGTCGGATATGTATGATACGTATTTTTAAAACAACGGTCACTTTGATGACCGGCTGGTCGAGCGGTCTGTGCCCCTTGCTATGCAGGCTACTCGGTCAAGAGGTCCCGGGTTCGAATCCCGATAGGAGCAAATGTTTGTATGATGAGTACGGGAATTTGTTTACGAGTCATGGATGTTTATATGTTTATTCTGTATATTTCTAATATTTATATACATATTATTATCAATTTTTCTCCGTTATCTAGTATCCTTATCACAAGCTCTTAATGATGCTTAGTTTGGGCTAGATAATAGGTGTGAGTGTATGATTATTATTATTACTATTCCTTCTAATCACGGTGAGTCAAAGCGAGACGGCGTGTGACTTTTCGAATTGAACCCGTGATTAGACAGATTCTGAATGGGGCTGGTCACGGTCGCGGAGAGCTGTACCTTTTGGAAATCGATGGGAGAGGCCTTAGGGCATCATGACTGATATGATGATGATGATAAGCTGGTGTATTTAGATGTCCAAAATAATAGAAATAATAATATTCTCTCCCACTTATTATGCAACAATAAGAGCTTGTGTTATATGTATATAAAATATGTATTTAACATTCAAACAACCGTGATTTGCGAACAAAAATGTTCGCGTTTATCACACCCTGCCTCTACCAAGACTAGAACCCGAGCCTCATATGCAGGTTTACTGACCACGGCCTGAGGCGGCTAGTAGTGTGTTTCAAGCTGCACTAGCTGTCTTTGCGTATGGACTCTTCTTACCGCTTCATCTTGGGTTGTTGAGTCATTGAGTCATTTGCCGTGTTTTGTATCGAAAAAAAGTCAGTCAAGAAAAAAAGTAGGTTGTAGGTGACATCATTTGAGGTTAGAAAATGGCAAACAAAACCATTTTAGCCTTAATTAATTCACATCTAGAAACATGCCAATTAACAATACAATACTTCTATGGATCAGTTCATGTCATCATAACAATTATATATATAAGTTATAAAATTACTATACTATAAAAAAAACTAAATGTATTGATAAACACACTTTAATTTTACTTAAAACTTCGGAAGTCTCGCACAGGAAGAAGTCTTTTTAGATATTACGCACGCGAGATTCCATAGCTTGCGCGAGCTCATTCGTAAAACGGGTTTTGTCGCAGGCGCAGACGGCGTTCTATATGATGTGGATATTGGTAGATCTACACTTACTATTACCGCCTTTGCGAAGGTCGAAAGGTAAAAGAGAAGAAGGGTGAACAAATAACTTGCCCTAATAATGTATATTAGCCTAATAAAGAGTTTAATAAATGTTTAACATCAGAAAAATTAGCGTATCAAAGAACTCTGTTAAAATACGGTCCTCCTTGTGACACCGACAAAATAAAATAAAATAATATCAAAATTACAACCTATTTCTCCCATCTTATAGCTAATAAATAAATCCAGAACATTTTAAAACATAAATAAATCCTGTTTATTTCGTTTATTAGTAGGTCAGTTACTTGTTAATTGTAGTTTAAATTACTACTGACTGGTTCTTAGTATTTTATTGAAGATTTATTATGTTTATTGTTTAGATTTAAATCTGGGAATGTATTTCATTCCCAGATTTAAATCTATATACAAATAGTAAGTTAATTTGTCAAGCTGCTAAAGACTCCCAGGTGTCTTATGACAATTGTGTCTGGTATCAGTCTCTTGTCAGATTAATGTGTAAAGATGTGATGTAATTAAAAGAGTCATCTGTCCTCTTTTTAAATATTTGCAATTTTTTTAAAAATATTTCTGATTTATTACCTAATGCGTAATCATTGTCTGCTTTGTAATATGAAAATTTCAAGTGTAATTTAAATAAATAATTGTTCATATTCTTATTCTGTTCGTTTTAAATAAAATTCTTCACACAGATGGTTTATATAAAACTACAACAAAAGAAACATAATATATCTGTATATATTATAATACATATTTCATTCCCTTTACCACAGAAAAATTGCACAAAACATATTAAAATAGTAAAATACAAACAGAACCTGCTACCTATTAATACACTTAAAGCAATGTCTACACTCTGGTTCTGTACATATAAAATATTTCTAGGCCTGTCCACAGGGAAACTTAAATTTTACTGATGTTCTCATTTCTATGTGAATTTGCTCGGCGCCCCAATTTGCATATGTAGAGTGGTGGTCCATATTCATTTTAGTTAGCTGTATTAAATTTAAATTTTTTGGAAAAAGAAATTCATTTGCTTGAAATTAATTACCTGGTTCAAGTAAACAAAACAATTATGTGTCAAATCATTCAAATTATTCAAATTAGTTATTGAAGTTGTAAATTTTTATTAATAATGATGTACTGGAAATAGACACATTAATCTGGTAAGCGGTATTATCCTTCCAGAGGACTATGATAGTTGAAAAATGTATTATGTCTAGAATCTGATGTTAAGGGATAATAATGTATTTTGGTAGAACTTATTTGGTCCCCTTCATTTTGCATATGAGCGACAGAAATAAGAAATGGGTTACTAGAAACACAATGTACCTTGCCCCAATCAAGAAGTCTTCAAAATATTTATTCAGATGAACTACAAATTGTTTATAAAAAACTGTAACTAGTTCTTTATCAATTTAAAGCATTTTTAACCGACTTCAAAAACGAGAAGGTTTTCAATTTGGTTAGTATGTTTTTTTTTTGTATTAAAGATTCAAGGCACCTTTAAATTTATTAAAACCATTTTCATTTATGTTTTAGTCGCATAGCAGCAGGATGAGACAGCATGATGTTGTCAAAGATTCATAAAGATGATATCAGCTATGTGTCACATAACAATGTTACATTTGATTATAGTAGGTAAAGATGTATTACATATATTCTTTATATTTAAATGGTTTGCAAATTGTTTTGAATATCGAATATTTTAGAAACATTTTGAGAAAAAGAATTCAAAATGGGAGCACTACTTTTGATTTTTTATATTTCTGTAATCATAAATTGGATAATAGAAGTTACCAACTACATAATTTAATGTGGGTTTAGTCATATAGATATCAATCGCAGAATCAACACTTCTTGTTACTATCTGACATGACATATTTAGATTCACAGAAGAGATTACCAAGGTACCATTGTTGTCAGACAATGCTTTACAAATTAAATGAATCGACTGCAAAAAGCTGCGCCACTGCTTGTGCCCACGAGAAATGTGTGTGTTGTGCAGCATGCAGAAGTTGTCAAGCCGGTTCCAAACACCCACACAGGCTGAACCAAAGCCCTCTACGCATAATCACTAATACAGGAAATTTTCGAAAGTAACACCGAAAAGCTTGTAACCAATTTTAATTAATTCCCTTAATTTTATCATCTTTCTTAAACAACCCAATTCAAGGAAATTGAATACTCATTCAATGAGACGTATTCAGACAGTTCGTATGTAGTCGTAACCTAAAACCATAAAATATGCAAGGGAATACAAATAAAAATAAATAGTAAAGAAAAATCACGCACCTTCATTGTCGTTGTTTCCCTTTACGTTCTGCACCGAAGCCACCAGAACTCCGACGCACAAAACGCTCAGAAATCTCACAATCATTTTAACTGCTTTATTTCCAACACTGAGTTCACAGTTTTACCGAAAAATAACAAAATTTACACACTCGACATAATCAAGACGTTGACACTCGCGCAGCGGAGCACCTTTCGGTCTTTCGTACAGAAATAATATGGCGGCGAGCAGATGACAAGTTCATCGATTGCCTTTTTTTTTTTTCTTGTATACCATTTACAAAGCTAGAGATAGTTGTGTCATTCCTTATTATCTAATTTAGTATTCGAGAGAATAAAATTAAAGCTTGTAAAATAGATTATATTATATTTGTAAAGACTAATAAAATACTCTGATATTTTCTAATTTAGAATCAATTGATTTGAAGTTGAAAAAAATATTTATATAAAAAGGATGAAACACACGATCAATTTTTCTTCTCTTATAAATGTACTCAAATGAGTAATTACAAAATTATAGCTGTGCCCGTGACTGTGTTCGCGTGGATGTCGGAAAATAACAACGGTACCGTTGGTTATTTAATTTTACTTGAGCATTTATTGATTGGTTATGGATGTAAGAGATTTTTGGGTTAGGAGGATTTAGGTATAAAGAGCCCCCAGCCTCCACTTATACCTAGTAAGTACATAAACATCAGTAAATTACCCATTTGACAGTAACAAATTTTTTTTTCGCAAATATTCGGCCCACTACTGTGTGTAAAGTTGTAAACTAAACTAAAAATTAATAACTTGTAAAACAGACAAAGTACCAACCTATTTAAAGTTACTGAAATCGACGTTATATTCTTAACATGCCATTTAACAATGCAATTTAACAGCTTTTATTTTATTTTTAAAAGATTTATTTCGTCATGCACCTACCTGCATATCCTTCTTCTTCTTCTTCTGTTAATCCGTCAAGAGGCGTTATGACAATTAAAAAATCAATTGGGTCTGGAAACATATGCTTGACGGGTTATTAATGGCAATATGTTTATCTTATAAACTATTCTGCCAGTCCAGTACATACCTTAGAACTTTGAACAATAACATTGCCGAAAAAGTAATAGCATTTTTCAAGCCTACACTCCAAACACTCCGAGTTGTTTTTTGTCTTGCTCTAAGGTGTGGTACGACACAAGTTGTTTTTATAACCTCTAATTTTGACAAGGACTTCCATCATTATCTAAAGGCTTCCATTCCGCATTAAATTTTCTGTATTAAATCTGTATTTAAACTTTTATTCACTTTTATTGAAAGTAAACTAAAAATAAGAAGTGCCTTTTTTGAGATTTTACATACCCTATCTCATTTAACGGATGTTATGACGTTTTAAACATCAGAGTGTTTTTTAACCGTCAAAATTTATCGCCAAAAAGTTGCAACTCCCGAGGCTCGGAACGGGTTAGTTGTGACAGCCAAACGTCATGCCCAAAGGTACAAAACGGCCTTAGAGTAAAAAGTTGTAGGCTTGGAACGAGCCCCAGTCAACTATAAACCTTAGTTTCCTATGTCAAAACTGTTAAATGAATATTTTGTCAGTGTCAAAGAAAGATAGGCATATAATGTATATGCTGATTAGAACGAATTTATAATGGTTTTCTCTTAATTATATTAGACTGACAGACATATCAGAGAAAATTTAGACAAACTTGCACTCAAGGTAAAGTACAATACATATTACAGAACTCCTGTAAACACTACTTAACCCTCGATCACTCGCGCGGTTTTTAGCCTCGTGAGCACTCGCGGGGTGTTGTGGCCACCCCACATACTCAAAGTACATTTTTATACATATAGTATCAGTTAATGTAATTAAATCAGCATTTTATTATTTAGTGTTGTATGACGCATTCAAATAAAAAACGTAAATTTTATACATCACATTTATTACTATTCTACAAAACATTATAATAATCAGCCTTTTTAGTCATAATATTGACATCTTTACTCAAAGAACCAAAAAATAAAAACAACTTCTTAGTTTTTAAACTAAACTTTCTCATTGAAAATCATTAATTTAAGGGTTATTTAGCAAAATCAAATAAAATATGTATTTATGTATGTAAAATGTAGTTTAACACGAGCACTCGCGTGGTGTCGTGAGCACCCCACGTAAACTTTGACAAGTCCTCACCTTGCGAGCGTTCGCGCCACATGCCCCTCCCTCCCCGTGTCGACGGGCTTAAAGGTCACTTGAAGGTACTGAGACGCGCGGACTCGTAACTAGAGAAATTATTATTCAATTTTACGTTAAAAAATACGTGGGGTGCTGGCAGCACGCCGCGCGAGTGACGGCGGGTTAATTTCCCTCGCTTTCGTGTAAATAGAGCCTTATTCTTTACATAGTAACTAAAATTAAAACTGTCTTTGTAAACATATTAATTTTATGATATTTTTTAACTGGCAACCTTAGTTTCGAAAGTTCAATTTCGCATGGCGGACGTACCAATAGGTTCTGTTATTTGTTGGTGATAAAATTTCAATAATTATCTCATTGTGTGGCCCTATGGCAAGAGTAATACAAATGCTACTATTTCTTTGTGGACGTGCATTATTTATTCCTTAACGTTAGATGATGTTATAGAGTTCTTTGAAGTTGCATTGTGTGAACTGCATATTATTTTTATAAAAATGGGAAAATGTGACGAAGCTAATGTCGAAGTTAGTATGGGGGACTCGGCGTCCCCCATGAAACCTGATAATTTTACGTTTACTGTGCCACCGGAGGCTCCTGTCTTCGAGCCTACGCCGGAGGAATTCCTAGATCCTCTAGCTTACATCAGTAAAATAAGACCAATCGCTGAGAAGTCGGGTATATGCAAGATAAAGCCTCCAGCGGTGAGTAATTTTCTTTGAGTTTCAAATGTAAAATTGACCTTTTTCACCCCAAAATATTATTATTACCAAATAAAATATTGCTTTGTATTGTAGTTTTCTAACCTTACAACTGTTCCAATTACGTGTGATGCAACCATATTACCCCGTATAAGGCAGTTGCGTGCTATCTTAATTTCGATTTAATTTTATAATCGCGAATTAAACGTGTCAAAGTATCATTTATCAGCTTAACGAAGTGCAATTGCATACTAATTATGTTTTATATTGGATGCAATATTGTATGAGAGTGGTTGCCATTTTGTGTCGTGCTCTCCTGCCTACGATAAAAAAAGAACTATTGCGAGTTTTTGTCGTGTCTAACTGTCCAGCCCCTGAATGAACATCAATTTCGGTGAAATTTCTGAATTTTTCAAGTGATTGCTATTGAGCCATCCTCATAAACTTATGCACCCTATATTTGGATAACATTCATGTGTATGCAAGACCTACATATTATATCTTGTTCTTGGCAATACATGTCCCATTCATTTATATATATATGTTTTCAGTAAATGGCATTGTTTTATCTTATTATTATGTAAATTTTTAGCAAGTTAACAAGAGGATTTATCTAAAATCAGTTTTCTCCATGGCTCTAGCTGGCATAAAATAAGTACAACAGTGTCAAGAAAATGTAAAGTAAAATATACTACTAGCTGCACCTTCCATCAATTGAATATGCTATGTAAATTATGTTCTAGCACTAAGATGGAAACATGATGAATTTGGTTCAAATTTGGGGGGAAAAAATATTAAATTTAATATAATCAATATAAACATGTAAAACTTGTTTTTTTTTTGTTGTGTATAAGTATTAGCCAATTAATTGATTTGAAAAGTCTCGCCTGTGTAAATAAATATACCTAATTTTTTATTTTAACATTATTATAAATGTTGATAGGTTTGTTTGTATTTTAATTACTAAATATACCTAGTTTAGAGATATAAAATGAATGCCTATTTCACTCATTTAAATTACCTTCCTACCTTTTAACCTGTCAAGCTGCACATCATATCCTCCCGGGAGCTTTATGGGTTTTTTAGAAATTAATTAGAATATGTACTTCTTTAATTTTACATATTAGTACCTGCTTACAATTGTGCAATGTAATTGAATGACAAAAACCTATATACCTTTTATAATCAAGCCAAAATCTCATTTCGGCATTAATGGATTAAGATAGCATTAAGATGGCATTAAGAGTATGGTACATACGTAATGGAATGTGACCACTCCCTTTAATTTGTTTTGGAATATAATTCTCATTTAGTCATATCCAACCTATAGAAACTGTAACAGAGATAAATATGTTATTCACTTTTTCTAGGAATATTAATAGACTTAACAAAGTAGAGTTCCTATTTGATTTACAAAATGGAGGCATATAACAAAACATGGCACTGAGAAAATGCAAATTTATAGGTTTTCTTACAACTCATACAATCAATGTGGATGTGAGTGGATTGAACTATCAAAAGAAGCTCCTTGTAAGGGTGAAATTATAGCCACATTGCACATGTTTATAAGTCTTGGTTAATAAGTAGGTATTAATGCAAAATAAATAATGGATCTGATTATTTTTTATATTAAGGGAATCTTGTAAGTAAGAATCCTCTTATTATCAGATCAGTAAAATGTAATAAAGGTTATGTGATTTGATGTAATAAATAGTATTTGATGTTGCATAATGCATTGTTTAATTTAATTATATGTTTTTAAAAACATATTTTTTAATAGGGGAAGCTAATAGTAGGAATTTTCACTAAAAACTGAAGACTGTGGCCTCCTCTTTAAAAAGTACTGCTTGGTAGCTAGCTACCAGTGGCTCAACCCATGTGCATGTCGCATGAATTATCATTCCAAGAGGTAGCCTATGTCAGGATGTAATTTATCTTGCCAAATTGTTTTATTAAATCAGGAGTTTTGGAGTGAATACTTACAGATGATAATAATATACAGATGGTCCTTAGAGACAAATAACATTCCTTTTTCAAGGGCTATCAACTAACTTATTTTGGCAGTTTAACTAAATTAATGATTGTTGAGTTGATTGCCTATTTAACTGTTACAAGACTTACAAAGCAATTAGTAACATTGATGTTATAGTAAACTAGCATTTGATCAGCAAATAGAAAATATCACTTTAGACTCACAAAATAATTTAACAAGTGAGCCAATATCACTTTCAGACTGTCAAATTAATTTAACAAGTAAGCCCGAGCAATTTAGCAAGGTGATCAATTATTGTAGACATACTTATGTAATAAAAGTCAATAGCAATTAGGTACTATAAAATAATAATAATCATCTACGCGCTTTAAATAGGTCCATGGAAACTTTTAACAAAACATTGAGTATCTCATATTTCACCAAATGTGACATGAAAATATTTAAACAATAATTCAAAGTCAAAATTCGTAGTCATTATTATAAATACAATATGCATTTCTTATTTTACTATCTACATACTTCAATTTAAATATATATTTTTTCATATCCATTTCCGCTGCAAATTATAAGGTACCTATCCCTTGCACTATGTGAACTGCAAAAGACCAGGAATGTAGTAACATAATAGGAACAGACAGATGGATAAAAAAATTGAAATAAGGGCTTGAAAAAATATTTACAAGTTTGCAACTGTTCATAGATTGCACTGACATCTTACCACCAGCTGAATCATTCTTCATTACCAATGTTATAAAATAAATAAATCATGATGGAAATCAACATTATCATGATAATTTTAATTCAAATGTGTCACAAAGAAAGGTTGGCGCTTCAAGTCAAAACAAAAATCAAACTAAAAAATTCATTTGTAGTAAAACAGGTTTGCAGAATATCATTAATATTGTTTCTATTTTTCCCCCGTCGTGTGCTGGGTCGCTCCGTTCCCTATAATATGGTTGACCAGAGCGATGGCTGGCACATGCATCATACTTATGAACAGGTGCCACTATTGGAAAAGGTCATCTCTAAGCTTCCTTGATTTTGTAATAATTTACCTACATATTCATCAATAGTATCATTTTTGAGGGATTTTTGAGGTATATGGCATTATAGGAATTATATAAAACAATACAATTATTATTGTAATGACATGGTCAGACAAGTGTTTAAAATTAATGAAAGATGTTTGGCTTTATCAGGCCTTTGTATATTAATTGTTGACCTTTGTGTATTATAATACCTATATTGTGATTGTGCATTGTCGGACAGCCTTTAAATAAATTAGGTACTTATCAGTACCTTATTATACCTTTTTTTATACTCTGTGCGACACCGCACTGCTAAATACTATTACTGTGTAATTAAACATTGTAACTTAATAATTGAAAAGAGTGACCACACGAGTTTGTTGCCGGAATCTTCTCGGTGGCTTAACTTTTGGAACCAGTGTAAATTCACATCACTTCACTTTTTTAAATTATGGCAATCAGTTGTTCTTATCAAAACAACCATTATTGCCAAGCTTAAGTTAGGAAAAACACTTGTATTGGAGAATAACCGGTGCTAATAGCCAAGCAATAGAGATGTTTTGGGTTACCTGGAATAAGGACGAAACAAACACTGAAAAACACACACAATTCAGACAGACACACAGACAGACTGACACTATAACATTGTTAGCTTACGTAGATCCAGATAAGACAGAGAGACAAACATTATGAGATTGTTAGTTAGTTAATATTATTTTTATGTGATAGACATAAGGGTATTTTTTGACGATTCGAAAGTGCTTCTTGGGGGGACTAATTGAATAAAGATATTTTCATTATCATTTTTATTTTCCCCAAATCTATATTTTTTTAATGTGATAAGTTTACCTTATGTTATAATATAAATATTTAGAATGTAAAACTTTGTCCCTCTTATTATAAAACTTTCTTTTAACAAATATAAGTGACAGCATCAGTTTTAGAGCAGGACTAACTTTAGTCCGTGTTTTATAATAAGGGAGTGTGTGTTTTATAAGCGAATATATTATTATATTTGCTTATGCATTACAATGGTAACCAAAATTATATAAATAAGATTCACAGACATGAAACATGTATAATGAAATTAAAATATGTAGTTTTTATTATTCAGTGTGCAATTTATTTATTTATTTATTTAATAAACAATGTTTCAACAGCATTAATAATACTCAAATAACAATAGTTGATGCTACTTAAACATAAGCCAATTTTAGAAACACATTATGTTGACAAATAAATTCATGTATGTATGTATATTATATGTACACTAACTTTATTGTACCTACAATAAATTATTGTTTTCAAACAAAGCATACTACATTTGAAATGGCATTATTCAGAATCACTAAAACATCCTCAGTCAGTTTTAGTTAGTAAAGCTCAACATCCCACACAAATAAATTGACTATATGGAGCAATATTAAAGAAATAATTGTGTCTATATTTATTTAATTCAATAAGCACATAATTTTTGTCATTGAGGAAATAGATGTTTCATTACCGGCCAGGTCAAATAAATCATCACCAACATGACATAGGCGCCATGGTGAATTTTGGCTGTGTTGCAGTTATTTCTTTAAAAAAATCATGTATTGTACAATGCAATAAAGCAAATAAAAGAAAACGAACATTCGAACACTGTTTTTCATATTTTTACCTAATTTTCAGTACATATACTGTACACCGGGTCTCCATTTCTTCATCAACAACTCTTTTTGAATTGTTGTATATGCCTAAAATGATCTTTATTCTTCAACTTCTTTGCCAATAAGATTGTGTAATTTTTCAAATAACAAAATAATAATAATAATTAATTGATTTTTTTTTTCAAATATGTTGGTTTTGTTCCAGCATTGGCAACCCCCCTTCGCAGTGGATGTGGACCGTCTGCGATTCACTCCTCGCATCCAACGTCTCAATGAACTTGAGGTGAGGATTAGCATTAAAACATTCCTCAATATGGATGAGGCATGCTGGTTTTTTCATGTTTCATGGCAGGCATGCTGCCAGGACACGCATACAATCTTCATACAGTTGCAGAGGTTTTAGTACTCATTTCACAGACACTCACACATGCGCCTGCGACGAGACGCCTCCACGAGACCTCTTTTCGCCGAGGGGGTGGACGGAGAGTGGCGATTCTATCTCTGTATATTACATATTCTATGATGCAGGACTTGAGAACTACCTCATATTATTAAAATAAACCAGTTCAACAGCTTTGTTACTGCTGGATAATAAAGCACATTTTAATTCTCTGCTTATTTCTTCAACAGGCTATCACTCGAGTGAAGCTGAACTTCCTTGATCAGATCATCAAATTCTGGGAACTGCAGGGCTCCGTCCTCAAGATACCGACCGTGGAAAGGAAGCCGCTGGACTTGTATGCTCTACACAAGATTGTTAAGGAGGCTGGTAAGGCTAAAGGCTTTAATTATACTAGGGGACTTTCCTGTTTCATGTTGGAAATATAAGAAATAATATTTTGCAAAAATCCTCAGGCGGCTTCGAAGTATGTTCAGCGGAGCGGAAGTGGTCAAAGATCGCTCGCCGCATGGGCTTCCCTCAAGGCAAGGGCATCGGCTCCATACTGAAGAGTCATTATGAGAGAATGCTTTACCCCTACGATGTCTTCAAGAACAGTGGAGTCATTGGAGACAGCAAGGAGACGGTGAGATGAGAATACTTTTTTATAATCCATGTTAAAAAGGGACAATTTATACAGAAATATAAAAGCCACTGCTTTTTTCTAAATAAATTTATGCCAGCGGACTTAAATACCTTGATTAATTTTTCTTTCAAAGGAGATGTCTCCTCTACTTTTCTTAGTCAGAAGATATATTAAATACGCGATAGAAAGAAAGGCAATTCGGAGAGGAACATAACTGTAGGTATTTTTTTTTTTTTATACAACTAGATGACAAACAAGCCGACGGCCCACCTGGTGGTAAGCGGTTACCGCTGCCTATAGACACCTGCAATAACAAGGAAAAGCACTTGATATTGCAGGTGCGTTGTCATCCTGAGGCCTAAGATGAAATGCCGTCCATGCCCAGTAATTACACTGGCTACCTTTCCCTTCAATCCGAAACACAGCGAACTGTTTCATGGCTGAAAAAAGAAAGGCGGTGGTACCTACCCAGGCGACCCTACATATGGTTCTACCACCTAGTAAATAGTTTTGTGCGACCTGAATTTTTCTTTATTGTATTGTAGCAAGAGTTTTATTTAAATTATTTTGCAGAGAGAACCTTAATATGTAGTCTGCCTAAACTTAAATTTAATTTTAGAGGGTGCCATGTATGTTGTTTCTTTCCGTACAGAAAATCGAAGTAAAATGCGAGACGCCAGAAAAAGCCAACACAACAGGGCGCAGTCGCTCCGCTACTAAGTGCCCTCCCACCACTGCGGCGACTCCGCCCCCGGCGCGGAGGTATAAGCCAGCGGAGCCCGAAGCCGCAGCGGAGCCCGACGTGAAGCTGCAACTCACTCCTGTCAAAGAGGAGAAGGAGAACCCGGAGACAAGGAGGAGTAAGTATTTTCTTACTTTTTTAACCGACTTCAAAAAGTAACAGGTTCTCAATTCGGTTGGTAGGTTTTTTTATGTATGGACACCGATTACGCCGAGATTTCTTATCCGATTTACGTGATTATTAGTTTGATTGATGCGAAATAGTTGCCATTTAGACACATAAAAATAATATTTAAAATGGATTGGGTAGTTTGGTATTGAAATCAAAATAACTGGAATAATTAACTTTCCCATGTAAGCGGAATTGCTGATTTTTGCTTGCCTATGACTTTTTAGTGAAATGATATCGTATCATTTCACTAAAAAGTCGTAGGAAACAATATATGCTGACGGTCACCCAACTAGCTTTTACATTACAAATTTATCACTAAAAATTGTGAAAAAAGTTTTTTTTTAATACTATATAAATTTTTAATCTATTGTAAAATGTATTTGGCGTCAAAGTAACACACTGTAACCCGCATTTTAAGACTGCAAGAACTTAAAAGAAAACTGTATCCGATAGGGCTGTATGGGTTTCAGTTCCCTTCGCATGTTTTACATGGGCATAATTTACAGGTGTTATGCCCCTTATACATTATGACTTTTTGCAGTGCGCTTCAGTCGCGATGCAGAATCCATACGGACGCTAATCGGCTACCTTTTTATCATTTTACACACACGCGCAACTCAAAGCAGCGATACAATCGCGCTGCAGTCGCGATTCAGTAGCTAGCCACCTAGCTGCATGCAGTGATCTTATCTTATGTTATTATGGGGTCGTGACCACACCACCATGCACTTCGACTTTTCCGCATCTTCTGTGCTTCCCCTGCTTTTACTCTTCCTGTATCCCGAATATAGCTACCATATGCTTAACTATATTTTTGGATTTTTGGGGTAAAAGAGCCTATAGTCTACTGGCTTTGGATATGCCACTTCCAGTAGATCCTCTGGTCCTAGCCACGGCATCACACTGACATAAAAGATGTTCCATTGATTCCTGGCCTTCACCACATGCTTGACAAATTTGTTTCCATTTTGTGAGGCGTGTGGTTGGTGGAAAACTGCCCTGTGAGCGCTCCAGTCAAGAAGCGAGCCTGAGTTGTACCGTTTGTAAAGATATGTTTTCTCCATTCCCCCACCTCCCTCCTGCATGTAGTGATAAAGTCGTGCGGCCGTCAAACGCGTGTTTGTATCGCTGCAAAAAGTCGTAATATGTAAGGGCCCTTATTGGCGGCATATAAATGGTGTCTGTCAAGATTTTTTCTAAAAATGATTTGTGTTAATAACGGTGAATAATAAGCTATATGGAGTGTCGCTTAATCTGGAAGTCTATCAGAATTATATGGTGATTGCTGCCATTTCTTTGCATCTTGGAATCTGTCATATCTTCAGTGCCAAAAGCTCCCAATATGTATCGTCTCTTACACCTGCACCTCAATGATCGCTGCAGAAATAATAAAATTACATCATACAAGGCTGTGTGGGCTTGATAGCTTTTCTTTTATGCATTTAACGACATTTTTGGCGCAATTATATGGAGGCGGTCCAGATTTTTATTACAATGATTACAAATCGTGTCTGAACAACACCATAAAAAAAAAGAAATTGATGTGGTTTGTGAAACAAAAATCTGTTATAACTGTATGTTAAACAATATAAATTACATTATGTTATACTCCTTCTTCATAACAACTAATTAGATGATTATCTTAAAATTACGACCATTTTAGATGACCTCATTGTATGAAGGTTAGTATTACGGAGAGGTGAAGCTGTATCTCTGGTTCTACCCATCCAATTGAGATGAAAGATAGCTTAGATTTTAAGTTAAAAAGCGAATTAAAAACAGCTCAACGGTTTTTGCGTGATGCGCACACGACAAACTGAATAATATATAAAAAAATGTTGCTATTTTTACATCCCACTAGGCCACTACCCTATACCAACTGTTTTTCAGGAGTATCTTCAATGTACAGATACGGGTTTTTTTTACAGTTTTATAACAATATAGATACGTACAGTGAGGAGCTCGGTGGCGTATTGGTTTGAGCGCTCTGGTTTGGATACGAAAAACAAAGCAACTTTCGCCATGGTTAATCCTGAGATGGGTCAATCAAAGTTTGTTATCAAGAGCTCCTCCGTGCTTCGGAAGGCACGTAAAGCCGTTGGTCCCGGTTGTTCCTGCAACCGCTTGAACCCAGCAACCCGCATTGGGCCAGCGTGGTGGTGTTATGGCCCAAACTCCTCATGTGTTTCTGCCATGTAGGAAGGCCTGTACCCAGCAGTGGGACGTATATGTCTGTAATTTGAATGAAGATCTTAGTAACGTTGCCTCGTGGTCTATGCGAAGTGGCTTAGTTCTTAATCCTAATAAAACAAAGTTTTTAATTCTCGGTTCGAAACATCAAGTTTCTGTGACTATGAAAGGTAATCCTTTAGTTGCGATTCAGGGGCGAATGATTGAGCGAGTAGATGAAGCTAAAAATTTGGGATTAACTATGGATAGTCATCTACGTTTTGAGACACATATACTGAACCTAGTCAGATCCTGTTTTTATCGCCTGAAGGTTCTGTACAATATTAGAAACCTTAGTGAAAAGTTACGAATTACCTTATGCGAATCACTAATATTGTCTAAACTTAACTATGGTGACTTGGTTTATGGACCACGACTCCAGTCAAAGACTCGCCGCCTAGTGCAGCGCGTACAGAACGCATGTTGTCGCTTTTGCTTCAAAATACCTTCCAGAAGTCTCATCACACCATACCCGAAGAGCATCCATGCTCAACATGTGCTCACGGCGACAACTGCACCTTGCTTGCTTAGTGTTTGATGTCTTGAAATTTGGGAAACCAACATACCTCTTTTCGAAACTCAGATCATCTACTTTTCATGACAGATATAATACCAGAGCCTGCAGACGTCTTCTGGAATGTCACCCACATAAGACCGTTGCTTTCACTGGCAGTTTTCGCTACCTAGCTACCAAATGTTGGAACAACATACCGCCACCTATAAGACAGTTGTCATCAAAGTTTTCTTTCAAAAAACATATGAAATCATATATTTTACAAAAGCAATGTCTGGGTATTCCAAGGGGGTACTCGGTAGCGGACTTTGCCATCTGAATAGAGAGAGTATGGACTTGTTTGTTTCTGCTATATGTGAACTATATATTCTAAATATTTCTATTATTTGTGATTGTGACTCATGAGTGCCACATTGTTTTATAAATCTTATCATAAGCGAACACACATATTAAACATTTTACACTAGTCCCCGTTTTAGTTGATTTATTTTTATTATACATCTTATTTTATTTAGTGTGCTACTGTCTGTTACATTTTAAAAGCAAGAAGCCCTCGGGTTGTAGCAGATTACCAGTGCTTTGTTCACATCCCGCGGTGTGAACAAAATCCAGTCACTGAGTTGCGACCCTTTTGCACTTCTACAACGCACACAATTATTGTTGTTTAATGTGTATTGTTATACCTAAGTAACTGTTTTGTTGAAATTCAAACTGTATTTGTATGTGATGAAGAAATGAAAATAAATCTTTTATCTATCTATATAGGCTGGTGATGATGATGTTAGATACGTATACATATATTCACGTCGAAAATATCATTGATGATGTCCGTTGTGTTAGGTCCCCGAGAGAACAAGTGGATGTCGGCGGGCGCTGCGTGCGGCGGACGACCGCGCGTGACGCGGTCGACGCGTCTGCGCGAGCACCGCATGTCAAACATGACCGTGTCCGTTACGCCCGCGCCCGGGTCGCATCCACACCCTGACGATCCGGTCAGTATTTATTTATTTATTTGAACATAATAAACATCAAAGATGGAAAATTTGGACATAATTACAATTTGGTTTCAGCTTAATGTCATTACAGTTATAGGTGAAGACTACATGCAAATAGGAGCATCAAAAAATTAAAAGAATAAAAAAGAAAGACTAGGTACTAAGGGACAATTAGCGTTGAGAAAAAAGTGATCTAAAGCTGCGAATGCTATCCGTAAACAAGTCAAAGTCTTTAGATTTGGCCGAGCTATTGAATCCCCTAATCATACGATTTAGAGGCGAGTTTTGACCAAGGTTGGACCTGCAAGACCGGTCCACAAGTATATTAAATCTCGTCTCTCGTGGAAGCTTTAATGGTGCTGCAAATGAGAGTTATTCTAATAAGTCTGGAACATCAAAGATGCCATTAGCTAGCTTGTGTAGGAACATCAGGTCGTGCATACGCCTTCGATCCAAAAGAGAACTAATTTCGAAATGGTTAAGTCTATCTTCATAATTTAAAATACCCTTGCCAAGGTTGCAGGAATATACTAAATGCATCAAAATCCGCTTCTGGATTCTTTCCATTATTTTTCTGTACACTTCCTAAAAAGGATTCCAGACCTCACTACAGTACTCTAAGCCGCTGCGAACAAATGTGTTATAAAGCAGAATCTTAGTTTTAGGAGACCTAAAGTCCCTGTAAAATATTGCTAGCTTTGGCGCGCGATTTCTTCCATGTGAATTTCGGATCTAACCCAGTGGAACCGGAAATATGTACATATTTCCGGAATAAAAATTAGCCTATGTGTGATATTTTATCCAGATCTGTTAATCCGTTTTGGTGTGATTGACTAACCAACATCCATCTAATTATGACTATGATTGGTATCAGTATAAAAATAAGACTAAGTAACGGCTCGAGAATGATACCTCGAGGTACTCTAGAATAAATTACTTTCACAATCGGACTTGATGTACGTATTTTTATACGAATTTTTACGTAACCTGTTTATGTCATGTGTAATCATCACCTCATAAGGTAACTTAAACAGCAATTTATGAATGACACAATTGATCGAAAGCTTTGCTTCTGTCGAAACTTTCCGTTAAATTGTATATTGAGCAAACAATATAGTATTTTGTCAATAACTTACAAGTTATTGACAAAATACTCTATAAGTAACAACTGCGCTACTTATAGAGTATTTTGTCAATAACTTGTAAGTTAAAGTTTATTATGATATAGCTTAAAGGAGATGTTTCATATCCGGCCAGGTGTATTTGCACTACTTATCTCAAAAAATCAGGAAAAATCTTTTGTACAAAATACTCAATTATTCGTCAATTCCACCATTATTCAATATGGCAATACGGCGGGCAACATATAAGTCAACTGAACTTCACCATAGCGACATAGGCACACTGAGAAATATTTTTATCACGAAACAAAGAAACTAAAAAGAAACACACAAACACACAGTTGATTGTTGTACAGTTGAACACTGCTCTGCACATTTTTGCCTATTCTTATAGACCTGGCCGGGTCTCCATATATTTTCGGGTCATCTGCTTTAGGCAAGTGCCTGTAGAACATTCAAAATAATAATGTATCATCTACGGTTGTCAATAACAGCTGGCCAAGTACATGTGCCACGTTTGCGGACGCGGCGACATCGAGGAGCAAATGTTGCTGTGCGACGGTTGCGACGACTCCTACCACACATTCTGTCTCGTGCCGCCTTTGGCCGACGTGCCTAAAGGCGACTGGAGGTGCCCCGTCTGCCTTGCTGAGGAGGTGAGACCGCCGTGACTGATCTAACAGCTTTCTTGCGTCTTTTACGATATATTTCGAGTGTTTTTCACCGCCGAAGAAAAACTTACATGCACAGACAATACTATGTATTAGTGTTACAATTGAAACATGTAGTGACTTGCAATAAAGATAAAGATAAAGAAATGAGGTGGCTGAAAAAACGATGTTATAAGTTTGACGTGTCTGTATGTTTGTGCTTGTTGTGGCATCGTTGCTTCTAAACGATTGCGCCGATTTTGATTTTTGTTGTTTTTTTTTGGAAGCTGACGTTACTAGGATTGTTCTTAGCTATAATTTATGATGATCAGTTCAGGCTTTTGATGACTATCTGCTCATTTTTTACGTGATAAAAGGGTTTAACTAACTTTCGCAGATCCGATTGATTGGTAATTTGGTGTACTATCACTTCGGTGACTTTCCCATAACATACTTTCGTTGAGCTGATCCTATACCATCAAAAAGTCTGCAAGATGCTTAATTCTTTACAACAGATAAAGTGTATTAGGGCTCATAAGAATAGTCTTAGTGAGATGGTGTTAGATAGATGATTAATGTCAAGAAGGAAATCTGATAGTCATCAAACGCCAGGTCTTCATAATTTATAGCTCAGAACCATCTTAATCGCGTCAGCTTTCAAACGAAAAAAAAACCGAACAAATGAACCGAAACCGAATGTTAGGAGCTACTATGCCACAGACATACACACAAATACACAGACAGACATTTCAAACTTATAACACCCCTATTTATTGCGTCTCGAGTTAAAAATTAAATATATCAGTCAAATTATCAGAAATAAAAAATAGGTTATTACAATTTGTACGTTTTTATGACAGGTATCAAAACCGACCGAAGCATTTGGCTTCGAGCAAGCCAGCAGGGAGTATACACTGCAGCAGTTTGGTGAAATGGCAGACCAGTTCAAGTCTGACTATTTCAACATGCCCGTACATGTAAGTATAAATAATGATATCTATACTAATATTATAAAGCTGAAGAGTTTGTTTGTTTGTTTGGTTGAACGCGCTAATCTTAGGAACCACTGATTCAAATTGAAAAATTCTTTTTGTGTTGGATAGTCCATTTATCGAAGTATTATATAGGCGTTATAGGCGAGGTATTATAAAAGTGTTGCAAAAACGAGTAAAAAATATTCCTTTTGTTAAAGTTAAAGTTACTCATGTATTTCTCCCATGCAGGAAGGCCTGTGCCCAGTAGTGGGACGTATATAGGCTGGTGGTATGAAAAAGAAATGAAATCTTAGTACTGGCATTTGTATTTTTTTTATCGTACGGATTCTATTTTTAATGTTGTATAAAAAAAAAAGGTGGTAGGCCCGTATGTAGGGTCGTCTAGGTACCACCGCCTTTGCTATTTTGGCTGTTAAACAGTTCGCTCTGTTATGGATTGAAGGTAAAGGTAGCCAGTGTCATTTATTGTGCAAAGAAGGCATTTTGTCTTAGGTCTCAGGATGACAACGCACTTCCATTACAAACCGATTTTTTTCTTGTAATTACAAGTGTCTTTAGGCGACTTTAGTGTGGCCAGCTTGCTTTTCATGTAGTTGTATATATATTATTTTTTATAAATTAGTAGTAAAATATTAAATAATTGTTGTTTTGTAAACAGATGGTGCCAACATCAACAGTAGAGAAGGAATTTTGGCGTGTGGTGTCTTCAATAGACGAGGATGTCACTGTCGAGTATGGAGCTGACTTGCATTCAATGGACCACGGCTCAGGTAACGTAACTCGTGTAATCGGTTTATCTATAACATATCTATAAAGATTTATAGATATTTTTTTATAGACGACCGCCTGGCCGAGTGGTCTGTACCCCAGGCTACTCGGTCAAGAGGTCCCGGGTTCGAATCCCGGTAGGAACAAATGTTTGTATGATGAGTACGAACATTTGTTTACGAGTCATGGATGTTTATATGTTTATTTAGTATATTTCTAATATTTATATACATATTATTATCATTATTTCTCGGTTATCTAGTATCCATAACACAAGCTCTTAATGATGCTTACTTTGGGCTAGGTAATAGGTGTAAGTGTATAAATATTATTATTATTATAATAAACTTCCCGAAAAATTAAGAATAAAAAATATATATATGAAAATGTTAATTAATAAATGCTACTATAGTCTTCAAGAATATATTAATGACAAAACACAATAGTTATATATAAATTACCTTAGTTAATTAATATCTTGCGTGCATATTGAAATGATTGATAATTGTTTTTTTTTTTGTAGAAATTCTACGTCCTCCTCTCTTTCATACCCGACAGGGTCCATAATTTGTACTTTTTATATGTATAAACACCTTTTTGTAAACATTATGGTTACAATAAAGTATTAAGTATCTTTAAAAGACCAAATAATATATTTTACGTGATAAAAACAAAGTCATATTATAATATCTTGTCAACAGGATTTCCCACCAAGTCAAGTGGGCACCTGTATCCTGGCGAGCAGCAATACGCCGAGTCCAGTTGGAATCTCAACAACCTGCCCGTTCTAGAAGGTTCTGTGCTTGGACATATCAACGCGGACATATCGGGCATGAAGGTATAAAATAACAATAATATTATTTTTTTAACATACAGGATAAACACCTACCTATGTTAACATAGATAAATAACTAAGGTGTTATCAATAATTCAAAATTCATAAACGCAAATACAGATAGACTAGAAGAATTTCACAGGGATATCCCAAGTCCTGGGTGGCTCAGTTGGTTAGAGCAGTCGCCCGGATTGCGAAAGGTCGCTGATTCGATTCCCGCCCCAGGACGTGAAATTTTTCTAGTTTTAAATTTTAATTACTAAGTAATTTTTCAAACATTTATGATAATGTTAAAATCAAAAATTAAGAATTAAAAATTGAAAAATAATTTTGAAATCTTTTCGAATTCAGTGAGAAAAACAAACTTCTAAATTATATTTACCATTTTCGATTTTTGATAACATCTTATTATTTATATGACTATGTTAACATGGGTTTGCTTGTCATACCAAACATCCTGCATACTTCAATACGGGAATTATTAATTTTATTTAACAACTCATGTAATGAATGAAATTATTATAATGTCAAAAATAATATTAAAAAGAAAGTAACAGTTTAATTATTGTTTCTAATTTATTGTCTAGATCCCCTGGTTATACGTGGGCATGTGTTTCGCGACCTTCTGTTGGCACAACGAAGATCATTGGAGTTATTCTATCAACTACCTGCACTGGGGAGAGCCCAAGACTTGGTGAGATTTTATTTCTTTATCACTACAGAAAAACACTTGTAGAACTTGAAATAGTTCTTCGACTCGATTCACACTATTACTAAAGTGAACTAACTTAAAATGTAACTTCTTGTAAGTGCAGAATAGTGAGTTATTAACCCCGAAAAAAGAGGGGTGTTATAAGTTTGACGTGTCTGTCTGTGTATCGTATGTGTCTGTTTGTGGCATCGTAGCGCCTAAACGAATGGACCGATTTTGATTCGGTTTTTTTTGCTTGAAAGTTTATGTGCCTAAGATGGTTCTTAGCTATAATTTATGAAGATCAGTTCAGGCGTTTGATGACTATCAGCTCATTTTCTACATGATAATAGGGTTTTACTAACTTTTACACATCTGATTGAATTGAAATTTGGTGTACTGTCACTTCGGTGACATTCCCATGACATACTATCCTTGAGCTGATCCTAAACCATCAAAAAGTCTGCAAAATGCTTGATTCTTCAGAAACTTACAGTAGATATAGCGTGTTTGGGCTCTTATGAATAGTCTCAATGAGATGCTGTTAGATAGGTGATTGATGACGCCGGGGGTTACTTAAAATTTTTAATTTTGTATTTTATTATCATAATTATAATAAAAAAATACCGTCGTTTATTACATATCAATGCGAAAATGTGCGGCTTAATCGTACAATCGACAGTTTGACCTGGAGACCGCCTTTAATCCGTTCGTAAGAGAGGCGCTTATCGTATATCAACTGTTACACTTGTTGTGATCTCATCTGTACAATAAATATTTGTTTGATAAATGCCAGTGTTCTCAGTCGTTCTTAAAAAAGCTATTTTAATTATTCCTTCAATTTCTTGCACCTTTTCTACGTTCCTCGTAATATTTATATAACCTTAGGTTGCCTGAAAGTAATTGCTTTTTAGCAATTAGATCGCCCAATAGGGTAGTTGACAACTTTTTTCTTATTTCATAAATAAGAAGTATTTACCTGATAAAGAAATATTGCAAAAGAAATAGTATGTCTAAGATCAATAGTTTCACAGTTATTGTGGTATGTTTGATGTGCAGAGGCACATCGTCCAAAACCGCTCCATAGAAAATCTACGGAACATGTGACGTCACATGCTCCTTTATTACTACAAAATGTATGGGCATACTGACTAATTTAACTATAACTATGTAATATGTATGTTTTTATTAATAGCTGTCATAATAAAAGTTGTTTTAATTGATGACAGCAATCTAATATCATGAATATTTTAGATAAATTTTTGAAAAAAAAAACAACTTTTATGAATTTTCTAAACCGTACAACTTCAACAATATGCCATATCTTTTAAGTTTGAATTATTTTTATGAGTAACAGTAGCGTATATTTTCCGAATTTGTGAAAAATAGCACCATATTCAAACTTAGGCAACATCCCAATTCTACTGTTTTGTGTTAGTAACTTTGTATTATTTACATTGACTCTTGTGTGCAATAAATATTTATTTATTACTAACTGTACCGGTGTGATTTGCAGTGTCTGTAAAGAGAATCTGTGAAAGTTATCAACACCCTATTGTCAAGTAGATATGAACTGATAGTCATCAGACGCCTGAACAGATCTTCACAAATTATAGCCAAGAACCATCTCGAGCACGTCAGCTTTCAAACAAAAAAAACGAAACAAAATCGGTCCATTCGTTTAGGAGCTACGATGCCACAGACAGCCACGTCAAACTTATGACACCCCTCTTTTTGGATCGGGGGTTACAAAAAGGAATAATCCTCTCTACAACGAAATTTACCTATGATGAAATTTTGCCAGGTATGGAGTGCCAAGCTCGAAAGCGGAGCAGTTTGAAGCGGCCATGAAGGCTGAAGCTCCCGAGCTGTTCCACCTGCAGCCGGACCTTCTGCATCAGCTCGTCACCATCATGAACCCCAACGTGCTTATGAAGGCCGGCGTGCCCGTCTACAGGTATGTGCCACATCACTGTCATTTTTTTATGATGAAGCAAGAAAGGTAGCGAGTGAAAGGGACAACCCTATACAAAATTGTTCACATTTGTTGCGTAGGTACTCCTTAAAAACCGATTAGACAACCTTTTTAATTTTTATTTCTATGCTCGTATATTGTTATTCGGTTGTCATGGTAACATTCATTCTGTTTAGTATTGTTTATTTATTTATTTATTCTTTATTGCACACAAAAAGTACAAAAGGCGGACTTAATGCTATACAGCATTCTCTCCCAGTCGACCAGAAAGGGGGTAAAGATATACAATATCGGTGCAATGATTATTTTAATGTTAAGAAATTAAAAATAATAATAATTCTTTAATAAAAAAATTCAAACAGTAAATAAAAAAAACATAGAATACATCGTAATATTGTTATTGTGATTGCATTTATAATATATTCCTTTTCAACATTTATTTAAGTTCCCTTTGCCATCCCATTACAGGGAGAATGACCTAAAAAAAAGCTACAATGTCACACAATTAGCAAAATAGAATTCAAAAGAAATTCTTATGAGGTCAGCGAACATTTTAGTTTTGAAGTCTTTTTTTCATTATACATCTGTCATTCTGTTACTGAAATAAAATGATTATGATCCTTTTATTTTGATTGTAGGACGGACCAGCACGCGGGCGAGTTCGTGATAACGTTCCCTCGCGCGTATCACGCGGGCTTCAACCAGGGATACAACTTTGCTGAAGCGGTCAACTTCACCCCCGCTGACTGGGTAAGTAATAATAATAATAATCCAAACAGTTCAATAAAAGAAGTATCACTAGAAATCCGGATAGATTAGTTTATTTTATTTTTATTTTATTTATTTGGTTTGCCAACAGCTATTACATTGATACTTAATAAATAGTTACATTAAATATTTATCTTAAGCTTAATGCATAGCCACTTATAGGTAAACACCTCATTCAAATTATGGCGAAAGCCGTTTTTACTCTAATTTTAACAGTTAGGTATTGATAATTTTAGATAGGTTTATTCAATAGCGATTAAACAAAAGAAAAATACTATTTGATTTTTAATTTTTTCAAAAACTGAGATAGACTATCTGCGTGTACATCTATATTATTACTATTAATATTATATAACTTACAAATTCTGTATATGGGTGAGTTCGAACCAAATTGAGTCTTTCTGAGAGGCGGGCAAAGTGGTTGTATCCGGTATCTTGGGTATTTGCAAGGCACTCTGAATTTGATTTGGTTGAGTAAGTTAGGACAGTCAACTTGATTTCGTAGCAATTTAAAAAGAAAAACAAGATCTAATCTATTCCTACGGTTTTCAAGGTCAATCATTTGAAATCGCTCAAGCCTTACTTTGTAGTTTTAGACACATTGCCAAAAACGAAGCGTTTTCAAAAAACTGCTACGCAATGTGCATAAAAATTTATAACCACATACCGACGCATATCAATCTAGCACAGAAAAATAAATTTAGAATCATTCTCCGAAAATGGCTGTGTGTAAACATATTTTACTCACTTGTTACGAGAGCGTACTGAAGGGAATACGCTGACGCGACACCAACATTGCACACGGCCCTACAAGCTGACTTAGCGAAACACCGTCATCGCAACATAATGTCGCAACTGGCGTAAAATGCTGACTACAAGCCTCGTGTCTCCAACCAGCCGGCCTACGTGACCAGGCCACCGCGTCACTTCGATTCTTACATCGGTCGAGTCGACATTTAAATATAGTTATAATTAATAAGTTTGTAATTTCTAATATTTTAATTAAATATTCTTAAAATAAAATCGGTTTTTTTTGAGCGCTTCGGCTGTGGCATTCGTAATTGGCGCAGTCGGTAGGATCTTCGGAGTCTGCCAGCGTATCGCATACCTATCTAATATCGCAAACGGGCGCGTGCGATCGCGACGACGAGCTCTTAAGCCTTGCCGAGGATCCAGAACCAGAGGAACGAGCCGGGTGCCGAAGTACCTATCTGGAAATCGATAGTTGCTCCAAGGAACCGAGAATATGTTCAAGTAAGTGCACCACTGAATTTTCTCTAGTGTTGCTCTCCTATCTAATCCTATTTTTTAATCCTTAAGTTGGATACCGTATCCAAGATTTTTTATCCTAGAGCTAATAAGTCCCCTAGGGCTAGGCGTCGTAGTATTTATCGTACGCTAGATAGTCATAGGAATTTAGACAGTCATAGTTTATCTAGTATATCGAGCGACGGAAGTATAATGCCTACCGATCCCGATACAATTTTCAAGGCCTTACGCCTGGTGCCAGAATTTGATGGCAACCCTAATGTGCTGACTAGGTTCATTAGACTATGTGATCAGTTAGTAGATGCTTATGGTGAAGAGGCCGATAACCTAGGCACTCTCTGCATGCTGAACGGAATCCTTAACAAAATCACAGGTCCGGCAGCAAGGACAATAAATTCAAATGGTGTCCCTGAGAACTGGAGGGGCATAAAAAGTGTCTTAATTAATAATTTCACAGACCAGAGGGATGAAACTACCCTATATAATGACCTCGCAGTTCAATCTCAAGGTAGCAATACCCCGCAGGAGTTTTACGATAAGTGCCAAACCCTGTTTGCCACTATAATGACGTACGTCACCCTACACGAGAACATAGAAACCACCATAGAAGCCAAACGTACTCTATATAAGAAGCTTACAATGCAAGCCTTTGTACGCGGTCTTAAGGAACCGCTTGGTTCTCGTATAAGGTGTATGCGTCCTGATACAATAGAAAAGGCATTGGAATATGTGCAGGAAGAATTAAACACCATGTACTTACAAGGCCGAAACGAAGGGCTGTCTAAAACAATTCAGAGCGGGTCTAATTTCAGACCTCCGGTACACATGCCAATGCCTAACGCCTTTTCAGTGCCTAAGCCGTTTACGTTTCCCGTAAACGCCCCCTATAAATATGTTCCCAATATGCAAGCTCCTGTTTCTCGCTTTACTAATAACGTCCCACATAGGTCTCAATTATCATTTCTGCCCCCACAAACGCGTATACCCACTCGTACCGAACAAATGTTCGGTGCACGCCCTCCGAACTACAACCCGAATAGCAATGTATTTAGGATGCCCCCTAAGCCGAACGACAACAGGTACACCCCAAAGCCTATGAGTGGGGTAGTTCCCTTTACACCACGAGTGTTGCCACCAACAGGACAAAGTTGGGCAAGGCCAGGCAATCCACCCCCCATGAACTATTTCAAAACCCGTAGCGTAAATGTCAACGAATGTACCCCTTACGATGACTATTCTAACTATTACTATAACGAACATAATGACCAGGAACTGTACTACATGGTAAGTGACCATGACTTACCTAATGAATATAACTATGATAACCCAACTACTTACCAGTATCAGTATGAGGAACTCCCGCAAACTGAACCATGCTATGGAGATACTGAGGAGCAGCCTCATCCCTCAACATCCTCTAGAGATGATGATCAGGATTTTCGCAAGGGCAGGACGTCAAAAAGCTTAAAATAGAAGTAAATCTCCAGACACAACGACAGCTCCCCTTCATACAAATAATTAGTCCACCCCTTAAATTACTATTAGATACAGGTGCCAATCAATCTTTTTTAAGCCCGGATGCTGTAAAAAAATATTACTCTCATATAAATCTTGACCATGACCCTTTTGAGGTAACTAATATTCACGGAATCAGCCGTAGCAACCACTCTATAACAATACCTTGCTTTGACGAATTTAGAGGGGAAAGCGAAATTAAATTGTTCGTTTATAAATTCCATGATTATTTCGATGGGTTAATTGGACTAGACTTACTAACTAACTGGGAAGCCAAAATAGACCTGAAAGACAAACTTTTGATGACGAAAACTAAGACTAACCCTATTCTAATGTACAATTCGCGGAATGTTAACTTATACGAAGATATGATCCCAGCCAAGACATCTAAATTAATACGTATACCTATCAATGCCCCCGACGGAGATGTCATAGTCGATGAACAGATTTTGTGCAACTGTATGATATCTGAATGCGTAACTAAAATAAAGAACAGTCGCGGGTTAATCGAAGTTACAAACTCAACAGACAATGACATCATATTTTCCCTAGATCGCCCCGCAACTGCACAGATCTTTAGTACCGAATTGTTCGATACTCGCCACCCCGATACTATAATGATGCCGACGTCACGCGTTAATGACGTCATCTCGCGATTACGAACTGAACACTTAAATCCAGAGGAAAAAGCTAATTTAATACAACTCTGTTCGCGCTACCCCGACATATTTTATATAGACGGCGAAGCACTTACCTTTAATAACAAAATAAAACACTCTATTAGAACTATCGACGAAAATCCTATCTATACAAAAAGCTATCGTTATCCGTTCATACACCGCGACGAAGTTAGGGAACAGATCGCCAAGATGCTAGAGCAAGGGATAATCCGACCTTCAGACTCCGCATGGAGCTCACCAATTTGGATTGTACCTAAAAAGGCCGATGCATCTGGAAGACAGAAATGGCGACTAGTAGTCGACTTCCGGAAGCTAAACGAAAAAACCGTAGACGATAAGTACCCCATTCCCAACATAAGTGACGTTCTAGATAAACTGGGGAAGTGCCAGTACTTCACGACCCTAGACCTGGCAAGTGGCTTCTACCAAGTGGAGATGAACCCTGACGATATCCACAAAACCGCATTCAACGTAGAGCATGGCCATTATGAATTTATGAGGATGCCTATGGGCCTCAAAAATTCGCCATCTACGTTCCAGAGAGTTATGGATAACGTGTTGAGGGGCCTACAGAACGTCATATGCCTGGTGTATCTGGATGACATTATTGTCTTCAGTACCAGCCTTCAGGAGCACATGACCAACCTCGAGAAAGTGTTCCAAAGACTCAAAGAATCTAATTTCAAGATACAGATGGACAAGTCCGAGTTCTTGAAACTAGAGACTGCTTATCTTGGACACGTGATAAGTAGGGATGGCATCAAGCCTAACCCAGACAAAATCAAGGCCATCGAGAATTACCCACTCCCAAAAACCACAAAGCAAATCAAGCAATTTTTAGGTTTGATTGGGTATTACCGCAAGTTCATTCCCGATTTTGCTAAAACCACTAAACCATTAACGCAGTGTTTGAAAAAGAGCAAATCTATTATTTTAGATAAAAATTATATTAACTGTTTCGAGAAATGTAAAAGATTATTAACTAACGATCCAATTCTACAGTACCCAGATTTTGCTCGCGAATTTAACCTAACAACCGACGCATCAAACTTCGCTATTGGTGCCGTACTATCACAGGGCTCAGTAGGATCAGACAAGCCGATTGCATATGCATCTCGCACTCTTAACGATAGTGAGATCAATTACAGTACCACCGAAAAGGAGTTATTGGCAATAGTCTGGGCTACAAAATACTTTAGGCCTTATCTCTTTGGCAGAAAGTTCAAAGCTATTACAGATCACAAACCACTTCAGTGGCTTATGAATCTGAGAGAGCCGAACTCTAGACTAACGAGATGGCGCCTTAAGCTAAGCGAATATAACTTCACGGTTATATACAAGACTGGCAAAACTAACACCAATGCTGATGCCCTCTCCCGAATCGAGATCCACAACGAGGAGACCAGTTCCATGTCTGTGAACCCCACAGAACGACCCCCAAGTTTGGCTAATAACTCTGATACAAACACAGTCCATACAGATCAGGAAAACCCCATACTCGAAATACCAATCACAGATGATCCTCTTAATAAATTCCATCGCCAACTATGCTTACACGTTGTAGGTGATATTAAGAAGCGACCTGTGGTAACAAAACCCTTTGACACACACACGCGTATCTCAGTTCAGTTATCTCAATCCAACCTGGAAGAAGACATCATAAACGCGGTCAAAGAATACATAAACCCCAAAGTTAAAACCGGACTTCTAATAACCCCTACTTTAGACATGTACAAAATAATTCCAATCTTACAGAATAAATTCAAAAATTCATCAATGAATCTCGTATTAGCTAAGACAGAAATAGAAAATGTAAAAGAATATCTGAGACAACAAGAAATAATTAAAAACTATCATGATGGTAAAACCAATCACCGGGGCATTAGTGAATGTTATCTTTCATTATCTCGCCGATATTATTGGCCTAAAATGAAGGAGCACATTACGAAATTCATTAATGAATGCACTATCTGCGGGCAAGCCAAATATGATCGGAACCCCATCCGACAGCAATTTAACATCGTACCTCCGGCTACTAAGCCATTTGAGATTGTTCACATGGATCTCTTTACCGCTCAAAGCGAGAAATATGTTACCTTCATCGACGTTTTTTCTAAATATGGACAAGCTTATCATCTTCGAGATGGCACTGCTCTCAGTGTCATCCAGGCTTTATTGCAATACGCTACACACCATGGCCTACCCCTCACGATTATAACTGACCAGGGCACAGAATTTACCAACCAAATGTTCGCGGAATTCACGAGAGTCCATAAGATAAGTCATCATAAAACCCTCGCCAACACACCAAATGATAATGGTAACATCGAGAGGTTTCACTCTACCTTATTAGAACATCTTAGAATATTACGCCTCCAAAACAAAGATGAACCAGTCTTTAATATAATGCCTTATGCTTTAATTGCCTACAATAGTTCCATTCACAGTTTTACCAAATGCAGGCCCTATGACCTTGTGAATGGACATCTTGACCCCCGAAATCCGATAGATTTAGATATGACAGGTCATCTCATGCAACAATACATCCACAACCATAGAGAGCAAATGAAAATAGTTTATAACTTAATTAACGATTCCAGCCTAGCTAATAGAAGTGCTCTAATTGATAATCGCAACAAAACTCGCGAACCAGAGGCAGAATATCAGCCTCAACAGCAGGTGTTCATATCAAATCCCATGGCTAGTCGACAGAAACTTGCTCCACGTTATACACAAGATAGAGTTCTAGCAGACTTACCTATTCATATATATACGTCAAAGAAACGTGGCCCTATCGCAAAATCTAGACTTAAACGTGTACCCAATAGTGCAAAATTGTTGCAGGTTACTGATGACTCTAATAGTGAACGTGGGACTGGCACAGGAGATAAGACTTGAGAATCTGGACGATGGACCGGGACTCTTACCTTTTAAACTGGGACCTATGAGACTAATAGTACATTATCACAGCTTCCTACAGTACATAGAACTGACTGACATCCATAATAAAGTTGACTTAGTTAAAGGACAATTATTAGAATTAAATAGCATCTTACCTAATCATACCCAAACTCTATTTGAAACTCAAATAACTTATTTAAACTCTAAATTAGATAAAGTCACTTACCAATTAGAGAGCCTGGAACCCCGTAGATCAAAAAGAGGCATTATTGACGGGCTAGGATCTGTAATTAAATCCCTTACAGGAAACCTAGATTACACAGACGCTATAAAGTACAACGATGCCATTAAAGTTCTCCGGGATAACCAAAATAAAATAACAACTGAAATGAATAATCATATAAGTTTAGGTAAAGAATGGATGAAACACCATACAGATGTCATCTCACGTATTGTAGAAAATCAATTAAAGATTAACGAAACCGTTCATATACTCTTGAATAACGAAACCTACCTTCATTCTAGCCTTATAAAATATGGAAAGCTAGCACAACTTCTGACTATTATTACTGATAATGTAGATGATCTATCAGACGAAATTCGTAGAATAGAAGATATATTAGCATTCACACGTACTTCTAGCACACATCATTCGATGCTGAGAGTAGATATTTTGAGAAAAATGTTAGATGAGCTTAGTAACCTCTATAATAAAAATCAGTTGTTAGACTTAGATATTAGAGAATATTATGATGTGATAGGAACAGCATCATACTACGTAGATAGGCAAATAGTTATAGTACTCAAAATTCCCATTATATCACCACATACTTACGACCTCTATAAACTACCAATAGTCCCAAATAAAATTAAGCAGATCCTTATTCCACCTTACCCCTTAGTAGCAACCTACGAGAACCTTCATGTGTACATAGAGGCAGAATGTCCGAAGTATAACACTCGGTACCTTTGTGAAGAGAAACTCAACCAACAAATAAGAACAGATCAAGATTGTATCCAGAGACTGCTGGCTCACCAGACCTTAGAAGAATCCTGCAAACTAACAACCGTAGACATCCTTAAAGAAACTATCGAGAAGCTAGATGACCGCCACTACATTGCTGTGTTCCCTCAATCGACACAAGTCCAACTCACCTGCGGACGCAGCGACTATAGAAAGCTAGAAGGAAGTTATCTTATGACTATTCCCTATAAATGCTCTCTGCGCACAAGGGAATTTACCATCTATAACTCAAACGACCGAGTCGAAGGTCAGCCAATAAAAATACTAAACATCTCATCCTCTGTCGAGACAAATCTCCGGACTTCATCTCCAATATCACTTTCATCTATCAATCTCAGCGAACTACGTTCAATTCAAGACAAGATCATCGCCCAGTCTGCCGTACAGCTGACCAAGCCATCAACAGAATCACTGTACCACACCACCTTACCTTTCTATACGGTGCTTCTGGGAATAGCTGCCATAACCATAACACTACTATCCAGAAGATACATGGCATGTCTCAAGATAACTACCAAAGATGCTGAGAGAACACCAGATATCCCTGTACGCAGTCACACCTACGAGATGCCTGAAGAACCCAAGCCCCTTCAGCAGCATCCAGCAACATTTTTATCACGTCAAAAATAGTTGCTGATCTTAGGGAGGGAGATGTTACGAGAGCGTACTGAAGGGAATACGCTGACGCGACAACAACATTGCACACGGCCCTACAAGCTGACTTAGCGAAACACCGTCATCGCAACATAATGTCGCAACTGGCGTAAAATGCTGACTACAAGCCTCGTGTCTCCAACCAGCCGGCCTACGTGACCAGGCCACCGCGTCACTTCGATTCTTACATCGGTCGAGTCGACATTTAAATATAGTTATAATTAATAAGTTTGTAATTTCTAACATTTTAATTAAATATTCTTAAAATAAAATCGGTTTTTTTTGAGCGCTTCGGCTGTGGCATTCGTAATTCACTGGAAGAATTTTTAAAACATAAACAATGAATAATTAATTTTATACCTACTGACAATGCACTAGTTTATTTTGATTACAATACTTTTATCTAGCTTAAAAATATTATTAATTTAATTAATTCATATTTATAAACATGACTTTAATTATTTCTGACACTATTTAAATATGACATTGACTTATTTTACGTAATCGTTAAAAATGTTAAAATTGTTTACATTTGCATGGTGTAGTATATGGCTAAATAGGTTAAGCTTCTCACAGAACTTATAAACAACATTGTAATAACCCTATTTAGAGCAAATATCTAGCCCAAAGAAAGCTTCATTAAGAGCTAGTGTTATGGGTATTAGATAATGTAGATGTATAAGAAGATAGAAAACAACATTTTTTTTAAATAGGTTAAAATAATATTTTTTGTGGTTGTGGTTGTTTATATATACATATTTTCAATATTCTAATATAAAATATTTGTAACATTTAATATATTTTTTGTTATCTGGTATCCATAGCATAAGCTCTTGATGCTTACTTTGGGCTAGATCGTTTTATATTACTACTCGGAAAAACGTATTTTGTCCAGTTATTAATATAAAATTTACCTAACACCCCTGTTAAATTCTAAATAGTATCATTTAGAATTTAACAGGGGCATAAGGTAAAGTCACGCCTGAAAAAATGCTTTCTGTGTACACTTAGGACTTATAGCTTGAAAATATGTCGACTATTTATTGATATGTATACTCTAATATGCTTGCTCTAAGGTGCTGTATATGCCGCAGCCGTCTGGTTAAATTAGCCACCCAATTGGACGGTTAGCCCGTTGATTAAACGCCGGCATCCAATTGAATGCCTATCCCGATAGTCAATTGAACTAGACTCACTTAAAGTTTAACGACTTGGGGTATTGAATGGATTGTCTTGTACGTTTGGTCTGATTGGGAGGTTCAAGGTTTTTATTTATGACCATTTATAACCGACATCATTTTGGTTCTAAGTAGTCATAGAAAAATAACCTTGAACCTAACAATCATTCAAACAGTCACAAAAAAGCTCTTCGATTTAAACGACTTTAATGTGACGGACGATCGGTGAGGGTCGCGGGAAGCCGATGGATGCGGGCAGCGCAGAACCGATCGGTTTGGAGATACTTGTGGGAGGTTTATGCCCAGCAGTGGGCGCCTCTCGATGATGTTGATGATGATTATGAAGAAAAGTCACGTGATTGTATTTGCGTTGCTATCGCGATCACTCGCGTGTACGTACATCTAGGAGGTTGAGGTGTTCGGTGTTAGTTATTAGTTTGTATTTATTTCATTATATTATTATTTCAGAATATATTCCTTTTATTTAGCTATCATTCTCTATCCCACATACAGTCCATTGCTTTCATGTGCTATTGAAGGGCTAACTAAAACCAGACGGCTGACATGACGTTCAGCTATCTGGTTAAACGTTGCGCTCAATGACTTGGCTAGTTGTACTTCAGCCGTTTGATTGGATTCGGATTCAGCCTTATTGGAGCTGTCAATTGATTTTATAAATTCCGAGCTACTTTAACTTTAACAATTGAACCCGAACAGCTGAAGATGGGCCGCGAATGCATCGCCCACTACTCGACGCTCCGCCGCTACTGCGTGTTCTCGCACGACGAGCTGGTTTGCAAGATGGCGCTCGAGGCGGACGCCCTTAGCGTGACCGTGGCGCTCGCCGCCTACAGAGATATGCGTACAATGCTTCACGACGAGCGGAGACTACGCAAGGGACTCTTGGACTGGGTGAGTAGCAGCCTTGGTAGCCAGACGTGCCGGTATTTAAATCATAATTGGGATGTTGCCTAAGTTTGAATTAGGTTTGTAACGGAGCCCTTTTTAGCGGAGTGGAGGTGGATGCGGAGGCGATGAGTTCCACTTCCGCGGATGCGGAGGTTAACGGAGGCGGAGGTGAAAGTAGATGTAGGAAAAATTGTAATTTATGGTTCACTAAAACGATTGAAAGTACAAAGTCTTTATTTCAAATACGTAACATTTAAGTAAACGTATAAATAACATTACCTTCTAGTAATCAAAATTAAGGAGAGGTAAATTATATTGGACAAACAATAGTTTTGCGGCTTTGTCACCTTCCAAACGACACGCGGGTCGCCTAAGTCGGCATCGAGCGTCGCTCGCGCGTTATTATGTTATGATTATGTAAATAAACCTCTGTTACAACTCCGCAAAAATTGTACGGAGGCGGAGGCGTAGGTACGGTTTCTGGCGGAACTTCCGCAGTAACGGAGGCGGAGGCGAAGTTCCGTTACATTCCTAGTTTGAATATTTTAACCGCCTCTGTGGTCTAGTGGTTGATACTACCTGCCTCAGATCTAGAGTTTTTTTTTATACAACTAGATGACAAACAAGCTGAAGGCCCACCTGATGGTAAGCGGTTACCGCTGCCTATAGGCAGCTGCAATAACAAGGAAAAAATCACTTGATATTGCAGGTGCGTTGTCATCCTGAGGCTTAAGATGAAACGCCGTCCATGCCCAGTAATTACACTGGCTACCTTTCCCTTCAATCCGAAACACAGCGAACTGTTTCAAGGCCGTGGTACCTACCCAGGCGACCCTACACTTGGGTCTACCACCTAGTAAAGAGAGGTCCGGGGCTCGAGAGAAAAACCAATAGAAATTTGACGGTTATACACCGCCACTAAAACAATATATTGTCGCCAGGGCGTAACAGAGGCGGAGCGCGAGGCCTTCGAGCTGTTGCCCGACGACGAGCGCCAGTGCCACCTGTGTAAGACAACGTGCTTCCTGTCGTGCGTGACCTGCGGCTGCACGTCCAACGTGGCGTGCTTGCGCCACTACACCGAGCTGTGTGACTGTCTGCCGGCTTCGCACAGGCTTAGGTAAGTCGATTTAGGGCTGATTTTTCAATCCAACGTTCAATCCAAGATTGACAAGTTGACAGTTATTCTATAGAAAATCTGTCACAACGTTAAAATTATTCTTTAGATAAAAATTATGTGTGGATTGAAAAATCAGCCCTCAAAGTCGTGTAAGTATGGCCTGCAAAATAAATACATGAAAAGATACGCCCCAAGTGTACGGAGACCCGCGGGGCGGTACTGCATTGGTATGATCATTATGAATATCGGTTCTGTTTATGACGTCACATTGTCATTTTGTTTATTTATTTGGTTCATTGCGTACACAACACACATAATTACATAGACAAGTGCAACAATGACTTATAGTTGTAAAGTGTGGACCCGGGAGGCACAAATAAAAGGTGTTGACCTCTTCTTAATACTAACTAAATGCTCATCACAGTTACATATATTAATCATACGTGTGCATAAAGTATGAGTAGGTGCGTCATACAGTACACCTTCCCCGTTTTTTGGAAATAAATGGTTTAGAATTTTTTTTACCTATATGACCTGTATAAAGTATAGGTGTTTTACCTATACTTTATAACTTATGGTCTGTATAAAAATATTTTTTTTCAATTACATACCGTTAAACCGTTTACTGTTTTCCAAAAATCAAAAATCTTTATTACCTACTTATCAAGCTCAAAACCAAGATTAAAAATTTTCAATTACTTTCATATTCAATAACATTGTTTTAATATGTAAACACCACATACGTGATAAAAAACTCCCAATTAAATACTTACTCATTCCGTAGTTATGTGGAGAGGCTTTTAACATATACTCAACTTAGACAAGTTATACAAATAGCTATCTGACAATTATTTAAAAATTGATGAAGTCAGCTTCCCTGGCGTATCAAAATGAAGGTCAATTTGATCACTAAAACCATTTACGCTTCTGAAAAATCATACATATCATTTTGAAAAAGATGTTTTGCATAATTTGTAGAATAACAGTTTTTTCGTATTCGTGACTTTATTGACGTGTGACGAATGCCATATAATTTTAAAAATGACATCGTGACGTCATAAACAATACCGATTTTCATATCAATGCAGTGAGGCGGTCACCCCTATACAAACTAATATCTATACAAACAGTTCTTTCTGATAGTTTCAATTAGTTTTACAATTTAGTATTTGTATGGCACTAACGCCTCCTTAAAAAAAACCTTTGGTATGACAGGTACCGCTACACGCTGGACGAGCTCCCGGCGATGCTGGAGAGGCTCAAGCAGAAGTCGGAGCTGTTCCGCTCGTGGGCCGAGGCCGTCCAGAACGCGCTCGACCCCGACACGCCCAAGACCTGCGACCTGGACGGGCTCCGGGCCCACCTGCGACGGGCCCACGACCTCAAGGTACGTAGCACTACGGGCCCATCTCTGATAGGTCCACGACCTCAAGGTACTAGGCACTACGGGCCCATCTCTGATAGGTCCACGACCTCAAGGTACTTGCCACTACGGGCCCATCTCTGGTAGGTCCACGACCTCAAGGTACTAGGCACTACGGGCCCACCTGCGACGGGCCCACGACCTCAAGGTACTTGCCACTACGGGCCCATCTCTGGTAGGTCCACGACCTCAAGGTACTAGGCACTACGGGCCCACCTGCGACGGGCCCACGACCTCAAGGTACTTGCCACTACGGGCCCATCTCTGGTAGGTCCACGACCTCAAGGTACTTGGCACTACGGGCCCATCTCTGACGGGTCTACGATCTCTGGGTACTCACTCCATCATAGGCTAGCATAGATAGATAAAAAGTTTATTTGCATTAAAGGCACACACGTAATATAAAATCATACAATCCATTTTAGTAAAAACGTCATAGTGGATAGGTTACAAATTAAAGTTAAATAGATCATAAGTAAATAGACTAAAAATATTACTACGCGGGACCCTCAAAACTCTGAGCCCACGACCGCAAGGTTTTCATATTCTTATTAATCCCTCTAGCGGCGTTATACCACCAGAGGGCTATGACAATTGAAAAATCCATTGTCTGAAATCTGATGCTTGGCGGGTTAAAGGGCTAGTTCTTGGTGTTGTCGGTAAATGATAATAAGACCGAAGATGGAAGCAAGCTACACCCGGATTCCTCAACCATAGAGGAAGTGGCTATTCTTACCTCCAACTGCCGGAACACAACAATGCTGTTAACATTATTGTTATGGCGGCAGACTTAGCTAGTGGTTGCTAGCCAGGCTGACTTAGACAAGCCCTACCACCAACCAAACCGAGCAGAGAATTTCCTTAAATACTTATGACTACGGGCTTACCTCTAACAGGCCCACGACCTAAAGGTACCCTCGCCGTCATAGGCTAGCATAATACGCTGGACCTTCGAGGCCCATGACATGAATTATACTCTGTCATTAAATGAAATAAAATGTTTTTTTATTTGATTTTTCGAAAAGTCTAATCATAAAGAAATTATTTACAACTTTTGGTTTGTTCGTATCAAAAGCTAAAAATTGGTCTTACTCAATTATTATTAGACTACAAAAAATCCTATCATATCTAATTAGAGTAAAAAATAAAATAAAAAACCTTTTTATTCAATAATGCTTTTTATAGTTAGACATTTAACTTAACTATTTTAATATAACAAGCTCGCTCTATTTAAAAAGTAATAATTTGCTATCAAAACATTCTAAACACTATTTTAAACTTATAATTATAATACTGCTAGCATACTTGGCTTATTGATTCAATCATCCCCAACAGATGCACAAAACAGAGTTGGTCCGAGCTCTAGAAACAGCAATAGAAGACGCCGAGAAATGCGCCAGCGTGATCCAACAGCTTGACCTGAACAAGATGCGAACCCGCACCAGGCACCACGACCCCAAGTACCGGCTCACCATACACGAGTTGACGTTGTTTGCTGCTGAAATTGACGGGCTCGCTTGTGTTTTGCCGGAAGGTGAGGTTTTTACCTTATTGTTATTATTATGGATAAAGAGCAGATGCAAATATATTTTTTTCAGCTGATAGTATGTAGGGTCGTATAGGCTAGGTAACTACCGCCTTTCCTATGTCGGACTTAAAACAGTTCGCTGTGCTTCGAATTGAAATGATATGTAGCCAGTGTAATTACTGGGCATGGAAGGCATTTCATCTTAGGTCTCAGGATTACAACGCACCTGCAATAATTATGTCGTTGTTATTGCAAGTCTCTACAGGCGACGGTTGCCACTTACCACCAGGTGGGCCGTGAGCTTTTTTGTGAGTTAGTTGTGAAAAAAATGTATTTCAAAATGATATGGTACAGATACAGATAGACTAGAAGAATTTCACAGGGATATCCCAAGTCCTAAAATAAACTATTTATAATAATGTTAAAATCAAAAATTAAGAATATTTGAAAGCACTGCCCCAACTTAACCGAATCGTCGGTATTTGTAAAAATACTCGTTTCGGATGTTGAAATAGAATATTTCGACATTGTAGGGTGGACGTTAGCTCATAAACGCAAATACAGATAGACTAGAAGAATTTCACAGGGATATCCCAAGTCCTGGGGGGCTCAGTGGTCAGAGCAGTCGCCCGGATTGCGAAAGGTCGTGGGTTCGATTCCTGCCTCAGGACGTGAAATTTTTCTAGTTTTATTATATTTTAATTACTAAGTAATTTTTCAAACATTTACAATAATGTTAAAATCAAAAATTAAGAATATGATATGGTGCCTAAAAATTTATTACTATTTCATCCGTCGTAAACTCGGTAAGTTGTAGTTACTTTTTTTTTCTTTATTATTTCTACTTTTCAGCCCTATTGAAAACTTACTAAAAATTACATCAAAATTATCATTGGGTCGGAAGAAAGTCGCGGCAAACATATAAAGCGATACACCATTTTGGCTTCCTCCGACACTGGTTGAGCCAAAATGCTATGAAATGACCTTCCTGTGATTCCGTTGTAATGTAGTGAGCATCGCGCGTCTCTCTTCCTGATGTTGGATATCTGCTAAAACGCCACACAGTTTACAATTAGAGGATTCTATTTTCTTCATCAGAAATCCAAAAAGTTGTAGTTACTTAATTAATAATATTTCTCTCAGGCTCAGCGGTGAAGGAAGTGCTCAGACAGACATCAGACTTCGAGACCAGGGCGACGGAATTATTGAGTCAAGACTTGGACAAGATAGACGCCTCCACTGTGAGGGAGTTGGAAGAGGTAAATACGTTTATTATAGCTCGTATCGATCTGTTTAGAATTCTACCTTTTTTGAAATCTAACAACAAAAAATGGCGCGTCCTATTGTTATTTTGCTAGCGTAGTTTTTCTGTGCCGTCGGCAGCACAATGTATGTGTTTAGGCCGTTCTGTAAACGCCGACGTCCAATGAAAAGCCTGGGCAGATAGTTAATTTAACTAGAATCACTCGACGTTTAGCAACTTGGCGTTTTGAAAGTCTGCTTAATTGGACGCCTAGGCGGATTGTCTTGTGCAGTCGACTCTCGTAATGCAACTGTTACACTCGATGTGCTGTCGTCTGTTCCAAGGCGAATAAAAAATTTGATGTTAGATAGATGATTAATGACGCCGGGGGTTACATAAAGTTTTTAATTTTATATTTACATTGTAAAATTATTCGAAAGATACTACATAAGATCGATTTTGCCAGCTCCACAGATTCCGAATCGTACAGATTGCCAGCTCCACAGATTCCCAATTCTACAGATTCCCAACCCCACAGACTCCCAATTCTGCAGATTGCCACCTCTGCAGACTCCCAATTCTACATATCAATTAGCAACTCAAGAATAACTGTAGACCAAGAACCGGTAGAAACGGCTAACTATCTATAGACACGAAGGTTTAAAATCTGTGGGGATAGTGTAGTATTGCTACACTATCCCCACAGATTTTAAACCTGTGCAGAGTGCGGAATCTGCAGAACCAAAAATCTGTGGGTTTGTGAATCTGTAGACCTGAAAATCTGGAGAAATGGGAACCAACAGATTTGGAAATCTGTAGAATTGGAAATCTGAAGAATTGGTTAGCTGTACAGCCGGGAATCTGTTATAGAATTCTGTAGAGTTGGGTTTATTCCCATAAAATCAGAGTATTCCCCTTACATCTGTATGTTTTTTTTTAACTTAACATTTATTTTCGTTGGCCACAGGTGGTGGAACTTGGCTCGCAGCTCTGCATCGTCCTACCCCAACTGGCCCCGCTCCAAGGGCGTCTCCAGCAAGCCAAGTTCCTGGAGGAAGTGCGAGCCTACCGCGAGGACTGGCAGACCCTCACGCCGGAGGTACTGGCGCGGCTCATAGAGCAGGCGGCCACTGTTCTACCCCACCACAGGGTGGAGGCCGAACGGGCGGTACTCGTCAAATTGCAAGGTAAAGCTCTCGCTATAGCCACCAGCTGATGGTGAATGTTGAGTTCTTTTTTTTTAGTAATCTTAATTGTGTTGCCGTGAAACAGTTGGCTGTGTTTCGGATTGAAGGGAAAGGTAGCCAAAGGTAGCGAATCTTAGTAGTATTGTGCGACGATTTTAGTGATACCATGCTGAATAATAATAATCGCGTATTTTGTGGAACGGAATGCTTGCAGGTGTCTATAGCCCTAATTATCTACCTCGAGTCTAGTAATAAATAATGTATAATAAATGCTCCTTCCTCATAATATTTATATTGCTGTGCCCTACAGGGTCCATAATGATCTGCTAGCTTTAATAAGCCTATTACTTTCCATCTCATGTAACATTAGGGTAAAGAATTGAATTAAATTGACGACAATTTCTTCGTAACTGGTTACAAACACAGTGACCATGGCGTTTAGATGGACGAACGCACGTGTATTGCCTTAATTAATAATGTATTTTTACTCTTTCATGTGTCACTGTGCAACTTTCTCTAGTTTAAACTGTTGCGTTGTCTCCACAGAGCAAGTAGTGGAGTGGGAGAGCCGCGCTCGCAACGTTCTCATAGACACATCCAAACCTCTCCCGGAGGAAGACGACGCCCAGTACACTACCCTGACGGCTATCGACGCGCTGATGTCCGCCGCGGCCGAGGTGGAGGCTGCGCTACCTTCCCGACATGCCTTGCAGACGGCCAGGACGCACGCCGCTGATTGGTTGGCCAAGGTAATATAAGTACAAAGTTCTAAGTCTAGACAAACGAAAAAAGGCGGGTTTTATAAGTTTGACGTGTGTGCCTGTGTATCTGTCTGTGGCATTGCAGCTCCTAAACGGATGGACCGATATTGATTTGCCTTTTTTTGTTTGAAAGCCTACGTGACTAGGATGGTTATTAGCTATAATTTATGAAGATCGGTTCAGGCGTTTGATGATGATGTTCAGGATATTTTCCTCGTGATAAAAGGGTTTTACTAACTTTCGCAGATCCAATTGATTTGAAATTTGGTGTACTGACACTCTGGTGACATTCCCGTGACATGCTAACCTTGAGCTAATCCTACACCAAATCCTTAATTGTTTAGAAATTTACAGCAGATATAGCGTGTTTGGACTCATATGAATAGTCTCAATGAGATGATGTTTGATAGATGATTAATGAGGCCCGGGGGTTACTTAATTTTTTTATCTCATATTATTTTCTATCAGGTTGTAGAGGTGACGAGAAATAAAACATTAAGTCGAGTCACAGTAATATTCTTTCTGTTTTTGCCATGGTAAAATTAAAGCCACTTCCAGTTCACATTAATTCTATTCTAATAAGATTGAAGGGAAAAGTAGCCAGTGTAACTACTGGGCATGGAAGGCATTTTATCTTAAGCCTCATGATTACAACGCATCTGCAATAGGTAGCGATTTTTCCTTGTTATTGCACAGACGGGGCCGTCATCTATTTGTATAAAAAAATCTTTATTGAATTCGCCTCAAGTACAACTCGACATATCTTCAACAGGTAGAAGAAATGCAGTCCAAAGACCTCTACCCATACATGCATAGCGTAGAAGTCTTGGTAAAGAAAAGCCAACAGATTCCTCTGGCGTTGTACGAGAAAGACCAACTGGCCGCGGCGTTGAGGTCGGCCAAGGAATGGAAGCGGGGCGCCGCTGAAATGTTCCTTAAAAAGGTAACTGCAGCCCTTTCTACATGGGAGAAACACGTGAGGAGCTTGGGCCATAACACCACCACGCTGGCCCAATGCGGGTTGGTGGGTTAGAGCGGTTGCAGGAACAACCGGGACCAACGGCTTAACGTGGACCACGAGCTCGAGATACTACTGAAACTTGCCTGTACAATTGCTGTCTAAGAATGTTTACCACCTTAAAAGTTTATATACAGGGTGGTGCCGTCAATACGACAATAAATTAAAACATGGCCTATATTAGTCCATAGAAAAAGTTATTTCTATGAAATAATACAGCCAATGTTATATTATTTCATAGAAATGTCATATTATAGAGGATGTAAACGGAACGCTCTCTATAACGAAAGCAGATGGCAGTGCTGGTCACCCTAAGCAAGACTTGATAAAAAATAAATTTGAAATTCCGAACAAAAAGCAGCTGTTTCATACAAATTGTAATATCTACACGACCTATTTGTATTGAACAGCTGTTTTTTTTTTTAAGAATTCAAATTAATTTTTATCAAATCTTCCTTAGGGTAAACAGCACTGCCATCTGCCTTCGTTATAGAGAGCGTCCATTTTACACCCTGTATATTAAAGTCGCCACACAAATAATACTCTTTCTTAACAATGCAGTTTTTTTATACACATGTATACAATACATTTTTTTATAATTTATGTTTATTTAGGCATGTAAGGCATTTCATCGCAGGCCTCAGACCACGCACCTGCAATACGCAGTGACTATTTCCTTGTTATTGCAGGTGTCTATAGGCGAACGGTAGCCCCTTACCAACAGTTTTCTCTTTTATTTTATACGAAGCACAGCAATTGACCCAGCGGAAGTCGGTAAGGAGAGTCCATAAACGAAGACAGCTAGTGCATTTCAGACACTGTTCTAGCCGCCTCCACCTTGCCTGTCCAAAAGGTGCTTTTTCACGCCTCTCTTGATTAGGGTTGCTAGATGATAATTTGATAAAGGTGGGCAGATGGGTCTAAAAAGGAGGATTTTCTATAAAAAAGCAGGACATTCAGAAATTAAACGATTTTTTTTATATAATATTATTTTACTATATTTTAATCATATTTAAATCTAATTTTGGAAAGTTCTTGGTTCTTTTAACAAATAATTATGAAAATCTTCACATGTCATGTTTTTGAAGTTGTATTGAGTAAGAATTAAAGATTTAACTGACTGCACACTTAGTCTATTCCTCTCTTTGCTCCAGTGAGTATTAATCAGTGAAAAAACTCTTTCCACATTTGCGTTATGTGCGCTTGTACAATAATAAATAAAACGCGCAGATCTTGAACAGTTCTGTGAAATATTCAATGTTTTTAATACTTTTGATTAAGACTTCAAATCAAAATTTGCTTCTTTTTGCTGTTCAGCAAAAAGGAGGACTTACAGTAGGTAAGGGAGGCCGGGAGGAGAAAACATGGAAAAGGAGGACATGTCCTCCTTTTGGATACCATCTGGCAACCCTACTCTTGATGGACCCCATGTTATAGGAAAGAGGGAACACGTGAGCGAATCCTTGCCAATATTAGACGAACCGACACCTGCAAGCCCCACTTCATACACCATAAAATTTTTACCCTTCCATGTATATACACATTTTAAGTCTGTAAATTTGTAAGGAAATATCCTGAATTTTACACGAAACGCGAAGATATTAAAAGTAGAAAGCCTGGCCGTAGAAATCAACTCGTAGCACCACCTTCACGACTGAAACTGTCATCATCCGGCCCTCTGGAGATGTCCATAAAACTATATAATCCCCTACCTACTTAACAATAAAGAAAGAAGCCAAAGACAGCGAATTTATTAAGCAATTAAAACATTTATTACTCACAAAATGCTACTATACAGTCAAGGAATACCTTGACGATAAAACAAAAATTTATTGCTACTTTAAATAATACCTACCTTATTATACATGTTACATACAACCAACTACCATACACTATATACAATACAAGCATTAGGGTTCCGTAAAAATAGTGTTTATATATTGATTTTATGTTATGGTTTATAGCTATTGTTTAATATGATTAAGATTATAGATTTTAAGTAAATAATGTACCCTCTTAAATTGCAGTGCTCATACGGGGTATCACAGGAGCTACAGCCTATGTATAAGATCCCTATTGTTTATATTTGATTCCATTTGAGTAGGCAAAGAATTCCAAGCTAAGTTTAAGTTTGTCAGCTCGTACTGTCAACCCTGTAATTTGTTTCTTGGTGCCTGTCAGAACTGGGCGTACTCGCTGCTAGAGGCGTTGTCCCCCCGCACGGAGGCCACGACGCCGGGCCGCAGGCGAGGCCGGGCCGCCGCGGCCGCGGAGCCGCCGCCCTCGTCGCTGGAGGCCGGCCTCTTCCTGAGGAACTTCAGCGAGGAGTCCACGCCCACGGAGATCGTGGCCGCCTTCAAGCAAGCCGAGCACAGGGAGCTGGCCGCCATCAAGGAGCTAAGGTGAGTCTTGGCCTATTTCTTACATTACAATACAAAGAAAGAAAGAAAGAGAGAGAGATAGAGAGAGTAAGAAAGAAAGAAAAAATATTTTATTTAAATAGGCCACATTAAAGCATCTTTAAATAGCCAAGAAACACAATTACAATATACTATCACAAAAAAGAAGGAGTTCGGTGGCGTAGTGGTTTGAGCGCTATGGCTTCGATCACGAAAACAAAGCAACTTTCCCCATGATTGGTCCCTGGATGGGTCAATCTTTATAATCTTGAGCTCCGTGCTTCGTCGTGCACGTTAGGCCGTTGGTCCCGGTTGTTCCTGCAACCGCTTTAACCCAGCAACCCGCATTGGGCCAGCGTGGTGGTGTTATGGCCCAAGCTCCTCATGTGTTTCCCCCATGTAGGAAGGCCTGTGTCCAGCAGTCGGACGTATATAGGCTGGTGATGATGATGAAATACTTCATTCTTTGTTTCAGAGCGCGTAACATGCGTAAGGAAATTCGCGCCCCTCCATCGGCTAATGTGACGTTCTGCGTCTGTCAGAAGAGACAGTATGGCGTCATGTCGCAGTGCGAGCTCTGCAAAGACTGGTTCCATGGTTAGTATAGATAATTCCCAGTTAACTTAGCTAATGACTCAACACCTGATGTGAAGCGGTGAGAAGACTCCATATGGAGAGGATGGCTGGCAGAGGCGGCTAGAGCAGTGTCTTCGCATATGCGAAGACACTGCTCTAGCCGCCTCTGCCAGCCTGTAAGGTGCCTATTCATGCCTCTTTGGAACAAACTTGTACGCGACTTGGATTTTAATCTGTAAGCATGCAAGTGTTTTGAATAAATAAATAAATAAACCCATGTTGTCGGAGGACACATGTGCTTCATCAAAATGTTAAACTGAAGATTTTGTTTGATCAAGGATTTAAATCACGCGTAGTCCACAGGAGAACGGGGTTTCCGTGGCCAGGCCGTGAGGTTTATGATTGATCGAGGGTATATTCAGGCGGAGTCCACCTCTCGCCTCTCTAGTCATAATCTCAAGTCGAAAATATTTGAAACAAACAAACAGATTCTAACAAAACTTGCCATGCACAAGCAGGTCCAGCTAGTCCAAAAATTTAGAGGATTATTCTGTCTAATATTCGATAAAACCTCATGTCTAAATCATTCAATGTCTTATACAAAAGTAATATGGAGACAAACACCTACACATTCCCAAATAAACACACACTCACAAACACCAACACATTCTCACTAAGCAACGCTTACACACACATACACATTTTTGTAAACTTGTATGTAAACTTGTGTGTTCCATGTAAACTTGTACACACCCACATATGTTCACACACACATTATTATAATATTGCTAGTAGTTTTAATACTTCTTTTTTTCTTAGCTTGTAATAAGCCTAACTATTAATAGTGCACAACAAAGGGTGGAAGGCACTGACAGCTATGTCACGGTAAAGTATTGGCGATTATTGATTTGTATGCTATGGGATTATTAAATTTGGCTAAATTTAGTTGGCTAAATTCAGCTTGCTAACTGATTAAGATCGGCAGTCACGACTCTCATTGGCTAATTAGTAGCCAATTGTCTAAATGTCTTTACATTTGTCTAAATTCAGAATCTAACTCATTTAGCTAACTAAATTTAGCCAAATGTAATAACCCCTTAACCCCAAGCTAAAATAAAAATCGCTCTTACTCAGCCATAATACTGTTTTTATCTGACACTATTTAGCATACAAAGTCTTATTAGAATTTTTTTTGTTCATTTCCAATACTTTCGATTTGCTCTTAAATCTCTGTCCGTAATCTTCTAATCGTATGTTTCTCTTCCAGCATCTTGCATAGCGTCATCAAAAGAAGAGCGCGAGAAGACGCCAGATGGCGTGGAGTTACCATTCCCTACTCCAGAACCAAAGTTCCTGTGTCCCGATTGTATGAGGACGAAACGGCCTAGACTTGACCGCATTCTTGCTTTGCTGGTGAGTGACGAAGATGGCTGTATGTAATAATTAAGTAACTATACAATAGCCTCGAAACCATGACATTCAGACATGGCAGACAGACACTATGGCGTTGTTAGTTAATTTTTTGTGATTTTTATAAAAATGTGTTTTTTGACGATTTCAAATTGCCTCTTTGTGGCCTATTTAAATGAAAATAGTTTGACTGTTGTCTTTGACCGGTTATAGCGTCAAGATTGCCCGATACTAAGTGGTCACTTGACATGAAGCAAAAGGTTTAAAGATGTCCAGAAAAAAATAAACTAGAAAAATCCACCTCTTTGGACAAGATCCTTTCTGGCAATATTGCTAAGTAGAAAATGTATGCGGTTTGACAAAAGCACTTGATTAATTTTCAAGCACAAATGTCAACTCCCAAATATTATCCGCTTAGCGATGGCGATTATAGAATGGCAGCTTGTATAGCGGGGATGTATCACGAACCGAAACCGCGACCTTACACAATCTCAGTGACTGCTGTGACCACGGATTACCCTATGAATTAATTGTAGTCTATCTCCAATTTTATATATTTTTAGTCTACTTTTACTAGGTGGTAGGCCCGTATGTAGGGTCGTCTGGGTAGGTACCACCGCCTTTCTTACGTCAGCCGTGAAACAGTTCGCTGTTTCGGATTGAAGGGAAAGGTAGCCAGTGTAATTACTGGGCATTTCATCTTGGGCCTAAGGATGACAACGCACCTGCAATGCCAAGTGATTTTTTCCTTGTTGTTGCAGGTGTGCCGCCAGCTTGTTTGTCATCTAGTTGTATAAAAAAGGAGTGTTTGGCGGGACTTTGTGGTGTCAGTCAAGATTTTTATTACAAAAATTATGTCGGAGCGAACTTTGTGTTATAAAAGTGGTGTAGTTTTATAAACCAAGTGTTTTTGTTGACGTGAAACTAAAAGAATATTAGAATAAAAGTAATTATGTTGTGAAATACGATGAGAACTTTTTAGTGGTTATCCGCTGTCATCATATATTTCGCGTCAAATACTCCTAAGATGCATTGAAATGTTTCAATGCAATAAATGAAGAAATTAAGAAATACTTAATAATTGGCTGTATGGAGATTAGTTCCCTTTGCCTACCCATTACAGGGAGCATTAAACAAAAATAAAATGTATAAAAAAGGTGAGTATTGTTAAGTGACGTATCGGTGTGTTCCCAGGTGTGGCTGCAGAAACTGCCGGTTCGTTTGGCGGAGGGCGAAGCCCTACAGTGCGTGACGGAGCGAGCCATGGCGTGGCAGGACGCGGCCAGAGCCCTACTGGCCAGCCCGGCACTAGCCGCCCTGCCCGCCCCGCCCACCCCCCACGCCAACCACACGGATAGGGCGCAGGTACCTAAACACTATTTCTATAATCATATAAAAACAGTAGGCAAAGGGTATCATACAGCCGACTTGGCTGTTTGGTCTCGACCCTTTGCCTTATTTTAAATCAAAATATTTGTTTTGTGATATTACAGGTCATACAAAAAAATTACTTAGTCCAGCCTGTCGACTACTGTTACACTACAATCGATAAACTAAAAATACAAGTAATAGATCAATGTCAGTAAAATATTTATTACATCACTAGCATTAAAGTAGATTTGAGTTTCAATTCAATTTTGACCTTCCCTTTTTTTTCTCGAGTTTTTGTTGAAAATAAGTAGACGATAATGTCTTGCATTTAATTCCTACAGATTTTAAAACTGACTTGGAATACACATTGATTTGATTAGCCAACCAGAATTAAAAAAATGTTCTTCTTTTAATAACAGCTTATTGTTCTTGCTTCTTCAGTTAGAGTTGGCGGCGATGGTTTTGACAGTCTTTGTGATGTTACTACTATGTGGTGGATGAAATTATCAACCCTTCCGTTAAATTGACAGTATAGCAGACGAGTCCCCCTGTTCCCTTTATAAATCTTACCCATAATACCGAAATCTTTTTTATCCACAGGCAAGTAGAGAAAGAGCGGATAAACTAAACGCAGAACTGAAGAAGGCCACTGGAAGAACGCAGGACGTGTCACAGAGTTCACGGTAAGTTAAGACGATATATTGAAAAAAATCGCACTATTATAAGTAATGTCATACGTCGCTGAAAGATCTTACGAATCTGAAAATCAAATATACGTTACTTCATATCCTTATCTAGATACGAGTAGAACAAAAACACGATTAAAGGAGTTTGCCTCGATACATTTTATTTCCGAAAAGACCTCTTATAAACAAGAAAACTTAAGATTATTGGTGAATGATAATTTGTATTCAATAGGAAATTACTTTAAATAGTAGATATCATTAATAATCAATCGTGTAGAAGCGTTTTTCTGTAGTCCATAAGGTTATTTTTAAATAAAATAATTTGTGTATTTCGTTTACTTTTTACGCGCGATCGCTGTTTTGTCTTTTTTCCTCCCGCTGAGTCAGCCATATCTCTATCCCTATCGGTCCTGGCCGAAACAACGTTTCGATAGATCGCCTTAAGCAGTTCAATCTTTGGAACCGGTGTAAATTCAGACAACATAAAAAACGGACAGATATTATGACATTGTTATTTAGATAGATAACTGTACTTCAAACATACATACACACACAAAAAATAGAAACAAGAAAAAACAATATTATTAAACAAAAATCTTAAACTAAAACATACAGACACTAGACTGAAGTGTATAAAATAATGAGGTATAAGTTTGAGCTGCAGTTCGAAAAAGGATGTAGCTAATCGCAAGAGCCCAGCACGGGCAACACTGATTTTCAGCCATACCCATTATTCACACATGACAGACAGACACTATAACATTGGTTTTATTTATTTATTTATTTATTTATTGATTCAAGTGTGTACATGCTGACTTACAGTTACCCAAAACGCCAGTATGTCAAAATTATAACACATGTCAAGGAATTAATATTAACAATTGCAAAATATGTCAACTAGAAGTCAATTATATTAATTAAGTCAAACGAATATAAATGAATACAAAATAATGTCAAATAAATGAATATGTCAATGGTAAACGAAACAAAACATAAAAAATAATATAAAAGAGTACAACTACAGTCAATAAATCTTATATAAATAGTGATCAGATTAAATTAGGAATTTATATGATATTCATTTGATAAAAATTATTGCTTACATATAATAGAGCTCTCATACGCAACAGTCCCAAGTGGTCAGCAAATACGTCAATACCATAGTCATGAGCGAGCATATCTCCAATAAGGCGTAAAGCACGGGTGGTGGGTGCATGAACGGCGTACGTGGTACGTGCCGGAGGCCGCCGCAGCAGACGCGGCCGCTGCCGCGGTGCCACCGTTCCCCCTTCGCCCCAGCCCAGACGATTTGGAGCTAATAATTCAAATTTACCTATTATGTTTGGGCTATCTACCTGGTTATGTAATATAGACAGATAGTACATTATGAGCTGAATGACTCTCCTAAATTTGAGTGTAACCATACCTATCATGCCTGACACAAACAGAGATGGATACAAGAACGGATAATACCCAAACTTTTTCTTGTACAACCAACGACCATACTTCTTTTGCACTCTCTCCACCATAAGACAATACTTATCTTCAAATGGATTCCAGACAATAGCACCATACTCAAGTTTGCTGCGGACATAAGCGTTATAAAGCACCGTTGCAACTGACGGGTCGTCAAACTGTGCAGAAGTCCTCATTATAAAGCCTAATGTTTTATTAGCCGCCTTACAAATTGCTACCACGTGTTTGTGAAAGTCTAATTGAGAGTCCATTACTAATCCTAAATCACGAATGTCACTTACTCTTTCCATTGGTGCATTATACAGATTATAAACGTTATTCAGAGGATAACGTTTTCGTGTAAAAGTTATTATTTTACATTTATCACCATTAAATGGAAGACGATTTAGCCTGCTCCATTCAGCCACAGCGTCGATATCAGCTTGTAGGGCTTTAGAATCTGATGCAGTAGCAACTCCCAAACAAAGTTTAAGGTCGTCCGCAAACAAAAGTCACATCGAAGAACTAACGCCATTCGGAAGATCGTTGACGAAGATGAGGAAAAGCATTGGTCCTAGGGTACTACCTTGGCTTACACCGGATCTTGTGTAGTAATTATCAGACACAAAACCATCCACCCTTACGAACTGACACCGATTCCGCAGGTAACTAGAAAAGAAATTTAGGAGTTTGGGTGTAAATCCCATTATGGCCAACTTCTGCAATAAAACATCATTGTCTACTAGGTCGAATGCCTTTCTGAAATCAAAGTAGGCAGTATCCACCTGCCTACCAGCGTCCATTTCTGCATAAACATAATCCACATGAGCCACGAGATTAGAAGTAGTAGAACAAGCCCTACGGAATCCGTGTTGACAGTCATGCAAAGAATTTCGAATCTGCTTATTAATTAGGCAACTCAATATTGTCTCGTGGTTAGTTAACTCATAACCAGAAGTCGGAATTAGGTAGAGTTATTTATGTACTTGCATCGAAATGTTGATATTAATATGGCTCTTCCCGGGATATCAAATTTTGCAACTTCGGACATCCGATATCTTTGTGGTTGTGTCATGTGAATTTGGCAACATAACTCGTGCAGTGGTTTAAATTGTGTATAAAAGTAAATAAGTTTTTTATTCAATAAATCACGGGATTTTTCTGCTCTTCAAAATTAATCTCGGTATTTGACGAACATCCACTTTCAGCTTTCGCTGTATGAAATCAGTGTGAGTACATAAATATCTCTACCTAATTCCGACCTCTGCTCATAACGCAAATACAGATAGACTAGTACAATTTCACAGGGATATCCCAAGTCCTGGGTAGCTCAGATGGTTAGAGCTGTGTAGCCCGGATTGCGAAAGGTCGCGGATTCGATCCCCGCCTCAGGATGTGAAATTTTTCTAGTTTAGATATATTTTTAATTACTAGTTAGTTAACGTAAATTTGGTCATGATAGACGGACAGATATTATGACAATGGGCCTAATTCTGACACACTAAATCTAGACACACGGCAGCGTGTCCAGACAGGTTGGAAAAAAAAGAACTGGCGACGCCCCGTGTGTAATATTTTACGAACCAGTTCGAGCTATTTTTCACTCTTTCACAACAAAATAAAACCTACTTCAAAACACTAAAAAAGATAAAATTATGATTTAAGTAGGTTCTTATCCCCTTAAGTTTGACGTGTCTGTCTGTGGTATCGTAGCTTTAAACAAATGGACTGATTATGATTCGTTTTTTTTTGAAATCTGAAGTGATCGAGAAGGTAATTTCCTACTTAACAAAAGAATCTTACTAACTTTGACAGATCCATTTAATTTGAATGCTGTTACTTCACTGGTATTTCCAAGACATCCTTGAGCTGATTCTGTACCATCAAATAATTTAGATATTTCCAGCACATATAGCGTGTTTGGGCTCAGAAGAATATTCTCAATGAGATAGCATTAGTTATATGATTAATGAACCCGGCGGTACTTAAAATTTTCAATTTCATATTATGAGTATAAAACATGAGTGTAGATAAAGTAATTTTTCATGCGTTTAATGCAGTTTGTATCTGCAGTGTTCGAACTTAAAAAAAGATAGTCAAAGATATCTTCGTCATATCAGCCGAGAGATTCCCACTGCTGGGCATAGCCCTCCCCCAAGGATCTTCTGCGCTGTCCTCATCCATCCGCTTCCTGCGACCCTAGCCAGATCGTTGGTCCATCTTGTGGGAGGTCTACCACTCGAAGATCTTTCCTCCCCAGCGGCCGTCAGTCCTCCTTGCAATGTGGCCTGCCCACGGCCACTTGAGACTCGCAATTATTTCAATTATTTCTTTTTCTTTTTTTAAAAAAATAGTATAATAATATAATTGCTTTGAATGATTGTTGTAGGTCATCGGCAAGCGTAGAGCATGCCTACAGTGCGACGCCGAGGTCACCAAGTACTAGAGTAGCGCCAGGTCTTTTGCAGAAGTTAGAGGACCTTATGCTGGAGGGAGATCTTTTGGAGGTAAGATATTACTAGTGGACACTGTTATATCTAGTGAATTATTTGTGACATGAATTATTGAAGTTGATTATAGTCAACTGTATTCTTTTTCAAATGTTATGAGTCTGGTGATAGTTCAGATTTTTACATTTCAGAAACAAAAATATTTTGTCAACAGAATAATTTATTTGTTATTAATATCATTGTAAAAGTACAACAAGTATGCTTCTCGCAATTCAAATAAAAATCTGTATTTATAAATTAAAATTTATAAAAAAAAACAATTGATAAATATATTATTTTCAAAGGAACGGATTTTTTTTACTAGGGATTGACAAAATATAATTGAACGCAATCGGTGATGTTTAATTGTGGCAATTTTTAACCTTCGACGGAAAAAGAGGGGTGTTATAAATTTGACGTGTTTGTCTGTGTATCGTTGTATATGTGTGTCTGTCTGTGGCATCGTAGCGCCTAAACGAATAGACCGATTTTGATTCGGTTTTTTTTGTTTGAAAGCTGATGTGCCTACGATGGTTCTTAGTTATAATTTATGAAGATCAGTTCAGGCGTTTGATGACTATCAGCTCATTTGCTAGATGATAATAGGATTTTACTGACTTTTACAGATCCGATTGATTTCAAATTCGGTGTACTGTCACTTCGGTGACATTTCCATGACATATTAATCTTGAGCTCATCCTATATTATCAAAAAGTTTGCTAAATGCTTAATTCTTTAGGAACTTACAGCAGATATAGCGTGTTTGGGCTCTTATGATTAGTCTTAATGAGATGTTGTTAGATAGATGATTAATGACGCCGGGGTTACTTAAAATTTTTAATTTTGTATTTTTCAAATGTTATGAGTGTGGTGATACTTCAGATTTTTATATTTCAGAAATAACAATATATTGTTACCAAAATAGTTTATTTATTATTGAAATATCACTGTGAAAATGATTGTTATATCATTGTAAAAATACAACAAGTATGCTTCGCGAAATCCAACTAAAAATATGTTTTTTAATTATTTTTTTTTAAAAAAACTATACTACTTTTATAAGACAAAGTTCGCTCCGACGCAATTTTTGATTATTGCAATAAAAATGTTGAGGGACACCACGAAATCCCGCCAAACATTCCCGGCAGCTTATACGGTGTGGTGTTGTCAGGTGCGGCTGGAGGAGCAGGCGCACGTGTGGGCGTGCGTGTGGTGCGCGCGCGGGGCAGAGCTACGGCCGCGGGTCATGGACGCCGGCCGACGCAAGCGGGCCCGCGCCCCCCCGCCCCCGCACCACCGCAAGCGGCCGCGACCACCGCCCCCAGGTACCTCCCCCGCCCCCGCCCCCGCCCCCGCCCCCGCCACCGCCACCGCCACCACCGGCCCCCGCCACCACCAGCCCGCCCGCAGATACTACCCCAGCAGTAGCACTAGCAGCTTCAACGTGTGGCGTCACGGTTAAACGAAATGTCTGCTTACAGAGCACTTTACATACTATGCTTACTGTATACATCCCACTTTTCAGTTACGACAGATAGACTTTATGTCATTGTAATAGTCCATTTTTTTCGTTTGGACACAAGATGTAAATAAACACCAAACTTACAAAAACATCATGAACTTTTTACAATCCAGTAGTCTAACATCTAACAAAGCTTGTTTACTGCAATATACACAGAATAATAAAATATTCACAAAAACATTAAATACAGCATTGCAAAATGTGACATTAACTGTCAATCTTTTTATTTTTAATTTGATCATTATCATAGTGCTGACTGTTTTTAGCCAAAATGAGCGTTTATTTTTCCTCTTTAGTTGTATTGATTATTAGTATCATAATAATGGGTTCCATAAATTTGTTCAAAGTAACTATTTCAGACATTTCCATACTAAGGATTTTCCCATCTCTAACTGTGTCATGCACGTCAGAGTCGCCATGTTTGCTTACATCTTGGGCCTAAGCAAAAAGAATACGGTGTAGCAGTTTCATCACGTGCCGTCATGAATTGGCAAAATGTCTGGCAAAGAGTTCTCTATACGTCTCACTGCTGAGCACAGGGGAGGAACACAAGCCCCCTTATTATAAAACCGCGGAGTGACAGCATCAGTTCTAAACCAGGTCTAACTTTAGTCCGAGTATTATAGTAAGGGAGAAGGTGTTTAGGCGATAACACCACCACGCTGGCCTAATGAGGGTGACTCAATTGAAGCGGTTCAGGCGAAAGGTGCTTTGTTTTCTTAATCGAAACTAAAGCGCCTCAAAAGGTTAACTTACCTGCAAAGATGATAATATCACCAACACGGTGTTGCCAAAAAAGTTGACAACGATAAATCACGGATATATCTTCAAAATTCCGTAATTCCGTCAGTATTATATATAGAAGGTTTCCCGTTGGCGTTCCGTCTCGGAGGCGTTTGATTTGGTAGAGCATGGCATATGTATTCACTAGATCTAACATGCTGGATTTCTGTGGTAACGGTATTCTTTCTATACACGGATCCGTCTCCTATCAGTTAGAATTCACTCATTCAAGTCTCCACAAAAGTCAGTTACAACCCGAGTACCTTATGGCACGCGTCTTGACCCACTGTTCTTAAAATGTTACTAATGATTTTAAAATTTAAGTAATAAAGAAATTAAGTAGTGATTATTTTATATATTTACAGCTGCGACGGTTCCAAAGACCGCACTAAAGAGAGGCTCCGCCACGACTACCAACTATCTCAACAGAAAACAGGTAACTATTCAACTCTGAATGCACATAACATACTATTTATAAATAATTTCATGCCAGGCAATGGTGGAACATGATAAACCTTTAAAATACACTAATTTCTCTTTTAAGATACATAACGTTGATTCTTAAATTTTATTTCAATGATAATAGTATTACTTTACTATATTAACTAGTCACGAACAACAACAACTTTACTATATTACTATATTAACCTTTCTAAACCTGACATACCAGACACACTTAAAGTTTTATTTGCCTATCTCATAAATTTATGAAGTCTGGGCGTTAAGGGATAAAAGTCCCGTTTTCATTGCGTACTAATAATTTCACTGAGTAATTATAATTTATAAACCCCCGACGTATAAAGAAAGGTGTTCTAAGTTTGACGTTTCTGATGTGATACACCATTATCTGTGTGTCTGTCTCTGGCATCGTAGCTCCTAAACGAATAGACCGATTTTAATCCGATTTTTTGTTTGAAAGCTGACATGATCGAGATGGTTCTTAGCTATAATTTATGAAGATCTGTTCAGGAGTTTGATGAACGTCAGCTCATTTCCTACTTGACAAAAGGGTCTTACTAACTTATACAGGTCCGAGTGATTTGTTGTACTGTTACTTCGGTGGTATTTCCAAGACATGCCAACTTTTACCTGATGCTGTAGCATCAAATAGGCTGCGGGATGCTTATTTTTGTCAGAAACTTACAGAAGATATAGCATGTTTGGGTTTATAAGAATAGTCTCAATGAGAAGGTGTTTTGCCTCGCTTGACAAAAGAATGAGGTGACATCGGAGCGCGGGTAACGGCTCGTCAAAAACGTACTTTTAAAATTGTAAATTTCCTTATTTCCTGTGTGTAAAAATAAAAAATTTTAAATACTCGTAGTTCCGGCACAGACCGGAAATCAGTTTAAGTACTCTTAAAAAGCGACGTGGCCTTGTAGGATAAGAGGACTACCTGGTTATGTCTATATCTTCGAATGAAGCAACGAAATATAATGATGGTCTAGGACTTGGGTTACGAGAATTTCAAATTTTATGTTTTAATTGTTGTGTCAGGGAGTGTCGTCGGGGTCTGGACTAATGATGCGTAAACACTACATGGCACGACAGGAGCGCCGCAAGAGAGGGCTCGCCGCCACCACCAGGGGTCACCATCCTCGCCGTCAGAGGATAGGTCAGTATACTGTCATAAAATAATATTACCCGTTCGTAATCTGATATTTTAAACTTATTTAGGGGCTTTTACATAATGTCAGTAACTTCATTACCTAAATTATACAGGCTAGTGATTACAGAACGGTAAGAAAATAAAACATAGCCTATATTGGTTCATAGAAATGTCATAAAATTATCAAAAGATTCAGATGTATTTGAAAGTAGACTTTTTTATGATCTATTACTGCCCATGGTTTAATTTGCTGTCGGATTGTCGTCGCACTCTATCACAATCAAATATCTATGTTACAGACATTATACAAAATTATGCTTATAAATAATTTTCAACGATAAGTATTGATAAGGAGAATCATTGAAAGTTTACCTTGGCTAAAATATTGAATTTTAATTTCAATAAAATTGTACTATCTGAAATGTGTTTTGTTTTAATCTTAATTTCAATTTTAACTTATTAATTGACAGGATTTCATTTTCTTTTATTATACTAAACTACTAATTATCATCCGGGGACAATCTGGGAATCTTTAGTATTTTCCATTATAATTACGAGAATATTTTGATACTCATCACGTGACCTGAAAGTGATGCCATTGCATTTTCTTTACTTATAAAAATACTAGTACACTTCAAAATTTCCTCCCTACTGAAGACGAGGTCAGAGCACTCCATCAGGCCGTGTAATAGTTGGGAATGTTATCAATAGTAACCTTTAAGGCAATAGCTGAAAATCAGCATCAAAATCAAAATTTTTTGCTTACTGAGTAAATTACGCCACTGAGCTATGGCCTATTTGTATTACTGCTCACACACGTGTACTATGATTATTTATGCACACCTCGGTTACAATATAGTGTTAAATTACCTATACCTACCTAAGCATAAGTTAAGGTTATATTGTTTAGGGGTATATTGTCAATGTTATGTGAGTGGCAGTAATTTGCAAATAAACTTATTATCTATCTATGTAACACGTGGTACAGGTCAATCGCGCGGCGCGGGCGCAGCGGCCACTGCGGCGGCGCGGCGACGACGAAGCAGTAGCACCTCCGCGTCTTCAGCTGATGATGACGAGGACTGCGCCGCGTCAGACTGCCTGAGACCCACCGGTAACTTACACGTTTTATATAGTAACTACCTGTGCCCGCGACTTCGTCCGCGTGGAATATTGACTTCCTCCATACAAACTTTCATCCCCTATTTCAACCCCTTACAGCCGTTTTTCGCATTAAAAAGTAGCCTATGTCCTTTCTCGGACTCTAGACTATCTCTGTACCAAAGTCCATTTAAATCGGTTCAGTAGTTTAGGCGTGATTGCGTAACACACAGACAGACAGAGTTACTTTCGCATTTATAATATTAGTAAGGAGGTAAGGATAATAATAATAATAATCATACACTCACACCCATTATCTAGCCAATATTAAGAGCTTGTGTTATGGATACTAGATAACGGAGAAATAATGATACTAATATGTATATAAATACAAATATATAAATACATATTATTATAATCTTACTAGGTGGTAGACCCGTATGTAGGGTCGTCTGGGTAGGTACCACCGCCTACCGTATTTCAGCCGTGAAACAGTACGCTGTGTTTCGGATTGAAGGGAAAGGTAGCTAGTGTAATTACTGGGCATGGACGGCATTTCATCTTAGGCCTCAGGGTGACAACGCACCTGCAATGTCAAGTGATTTTCCCTGGTTATTGCAGGTGTCTAGATGTGGCGGTGACCGCTTCCCATCAGGTGGACCGTCAGCTTGTTTGTCATCTAGTAGTATAAAAAAACCAAGTATAGTGAATAAACATATTAACATCAATGACTCGTGAACAAATGCTCGTACTCATCATACAAACATTTGCTCCCACCGGGATTCGATCCCGGGACCCCCAACCGAGTAGCCAGGAAGGGGCACAGACCACTCGGCCAACCGGTATTCACATAGTAAAAGCTATATTGGGATTAATTCTGTAGAACAGATGCTAACATCAGGTCGACCATCTGACGTTTCTGCCTAGCAGCAATGGTATACGTCCCACTGCTGGGCGCAGGCCTTCCTACATAAGGAGACTTAACATGCCTCCAGAGGGAGGAGCTCCAGATTACAAATATTTGTTTTTTTTTACACAAAGCACGTCAGAAGACTCAACACTACCGAATATTTTTTTATACACAACTAGATGACTAAAAAGCTGACTGCCCACCTGGTGGTAAGCGGTTACCGTCTTATCTTATCATCGGGTCGTGACTATGCGACGATGCACTTCGACCCTTCGGGATCTTTTGTGCCACCCCTGACTTCACTCCTCCCACGTCCTGAATATAGCTGTCATAAGCTTCACTATATGTTTGGGGTGAAAGAGTCTATAGTCATCTGGCTTTGGATACGCCACTTCCAGAAGACTTATTCTGATCCTAGCCAGGGCATCGCATCGACACAAAGGAATCCATGCAACCAACCCAGGAAGGTGGGAACACATGTGCTGGCAAATAATTCCAATGATTGACCCATCGGTACCAACCAAGGCAAATGTTTTGTTTTCGTGGCTCAAACTACTACGCCTCCCAGCTCCTCAACCCAGTGCCTGCCTAGGCCACTATATGAGTTATATTATACATTTCAGGCAAAGAAGTTGACTGGGTCCAATGCGACGGCGGCTGCGACCAATGGTTCCACATGCACTGCGTGGGGCTCAGCCGCGGGGCCCTGCGCGACGACGACGACTATGTCTGCGGCTCGTGCGACACGCGACGCCGCGACAACCGCGACACTGCGACATAAGTGACATAAGTGACTGTGACAGTGAAACAAGTGTAGTGTCATCACGTGTTAGCAGTGATTGAAGTATTCTGTGGCCAATGTTTCGTGTGGAGCAGTGTAAGTGATATTTGCTATGTAATCAGGAAGGTATAAATAAGGTATCATTCACAAATTTTGGCCATCCATTCTCATGTACCTTGTGTTTAAATGTTTGACGTCAGGAAAAGTTGTTCGTTTTAAAAACATGTATGTGGTAACTGTACAACCTTTTTTATGAATATTTTTTGTACTTCAGATTTAATTTAAGGAGGATGATTTTATTAATTTATTGATATAGCCACAAGCACACAGAAATGTTATTAAATTTAAACTTATTTTTTTGATATTTTGCTAATTTTAGTTTTAAAAATTATAGAAATATCAAAGAGAAGGTTTTCTACAGAGAGGAATATATGGGACACTTATGTTGCCAGATATGAATATTGTTAAATTACAAAACCTTTCCATGAAATATATTATAGAAATGTGACAATGTTTCAGATCACTTTGGATCTTGTAGACAATTAAATAAATACATATTTGAAGATTTCTAAATGTTGTTCAGTGTTTAAATTTATATTGTTGAAACATTTCAACTTAACATATATCTGGTAATGAAATATAATATTTTGAAATACCAATCAACATTAACTGTTTGAACTGGAGGGTTATATTAAAATTAAGTCGTAGTGGCAAGCCTCGCAACTAGTCACTATTTTATTGATGATTCCAAGAAGCACAAACCAATCCTGTATACAAACTGATAATGGTTTTAAAAATCATTGAATCTTCTTTCTTTTTCTTTTGTTTTTTCTTTATTGGCTAGCTATGGTTTTAAGTTATGATTCAGAAGCATGCTCGCCTAGAAGGTGCCTATACACTCGAGCCTTGAAAAGGAATCCAAAATTTAATGTATAGGGAAGTATAACAGAAAGAATTATCTATATGGTAGTTCTAAACTACAGATGGATTTAGTTCAGTCGATAAAAAATCACTTTTAAAACGAAAAAGACTCATCAATATCATCATGTCAGTTGAGAGGCGCACACTGTCGGGTATAGGGTGCCCCAAAGATCTCGAAGTCGCCAGACCTTGGTTACTGTCTTCCCTCGACCCTTACCGATATAATCAACAACTCAGATCGTCGGTCCACCTTGTGGCGGGGGGGGGGGGGGGGGGTCTCCAATGCTGCGTCTCCTGGTACGCGCCCGCCACTCGAGAACCTTTCCGCCCCAACGACCGTCAGTCTTCCTTTCCATGAGCCTGCTCACTATTACTTGAGAGTCGCAATGTTTTGAGCTAAACACTAATTTAAAGGATAATAGGGGTAAACTATTAAGTTACCAGATATATCATGTTGAAACAACAATCAGTTGATAATTTAAAGATTAAATATTGGTGTTGTAGTACCCTCAATCCCGAAAACCCAATATGCTCCATATTAGCATTGTAATAGTTTCATGTTCATAAACAAGACAGACATGCATCTGAGGTTGAATTGACAGTAAAAAATGCAACAATCAAATTATTTTGTTTCAAGACTATATTATTAACTTTTTAGTGAAAAATGGTGGGCAGAAAAAATCTTAATTGGTCCAAGAATGTTTGATTAATGGACCAAAGTGTTGGTGCTTATTCAATATCTTCATTAGTGACATGCTGGGGAGATAAATCTTTATTGATACCTCAAGGCAAATAGTAATGACCACCAAGTGTAATGAAAGATCTCCAATAGAATAGTCTTGTGCCTTTAGGAATACCTGAACATTGCTTCAGATGTTAAATTTGACTGTATTTTAGTCTTGATTTTTATCTTGACAATTTTGCAGTTGGATTTGTCAATCATGCATGAAATTATGTTTATGGAACATGAAAATAGATTAACATTATATTGAGAACTTATTATTAACTTTTTGAGTGATATTGTTACATTAAAAATGTGGATTTTTAGAAAAATATACTTAAATTAATTGGCAAATTTGAATATTACACAAAAGTTAATAATAATTATATATTCTTATTGTAATGCTGAATTTAATAGTCGCGACTTGATGACAAAAAAATGTGTTACCTATACAATAGATATAATATTGTAAACATGTGGCAGTATGAATGATAATATATTATTTTTGAACTCCAAAATTTACTTTACTTCCAAAGAAACTTTGTATGCGATCTTCGACCTTATTGGAGTTGTATTCATTGTTATTTTGTCGCACACAATTTTCTCATTGCGTTGTACTTTCGTCACTACTATAAGCGAGAGCTGTCTTAAGAAATTTTTGTAAATATTTTTTTAAATCGGAGATGACTTTTTAATAAGAAAATTTATCACTTAGAAGAATTTTTAAAATGTAATTGGAAGATTTTTGAGAAAACTGATAGTCTAAGTGTGTGTTCCGCGTGAATGGTTACAACTCGGCGCCTCAACAATCGATTTTGAACTTTGATCATCTAATTTTTGAGTATTATTCGCTATGCGCTGAGTTGCCTTGCTTTTTCAGACCCATTATTTAATGTAAGTTCTGATACTGATCAGCTTGATTAGTTTCTGTCTGTTTATCGAGACTTTGCTTACATGGTAATGATTTGCTAACTGATGCAGTCAATATTCCACCTAGCACCAAGATCTTAAGGTTGATTTTACAGTATCACCTCACTGCATCGTTATCTGCATATTAATTTTTGCCGTTAAGGTTCGCAGCAAGCACATTATCTTGTTGCGATTCTGAATTCAATTCAAAATCAATATTTTCTATGGAACCTGTAAATATTGTAGTGATTGTTGTATGTACATTGGACGTAAGTAACGTTCGCTCTTTGTTAACATAAGGAGGTGGTGACATGTCAGATGAGAACACATTTTTGTAATATATATTGTCAGTAATGTATTATAGTGAACACTGATCACTAAGTGGAAATTGATATAAAAAGTCTATAGATCACAGAGTTTTTACTGTATTATTTTAATTTTTAATTAAAAAGTATGTTAATGGTCAAAGGGTGTTTCTTTTCAGTACAATCTTTTAAAAATATTTGAAAAGTATATATTTACTAATGACAAATCCGGCGCGAACTAAACCGTTAAGTACGGATCTCAGCCTAAAACACTTTCAAAATAACTTTAGATATATTTAAGACACATTGACATAAAGTAATTACGATATCAGGTGACCGCGCCAACGCGTCAGCACAAAATAATGTTTGTTCTCTTTGCACCAGAGATATCACATATGCTGTATCCCTAGGGAAAGTGTTGATAACATTTTTAAACTTACCATTGCATGATAGCATCAATAAATAAAACTATCTAAAGAATATGCAAAGGCGACAGGCTGAAAAAGTGTATGGCTTTCAAAAAAAAAAGGTTGCACACCTACTATGCCATCAACTTATGAATAGGACTCTTCATTGAACAAATTCACACTGCAAAAGAAAGTTGTCAAAAAAGTTCATTGTCGATATTATACAAAATTAAAATGATTTCGAAGTGTGCCACTTATACAACACAATCAATATTTGAAAGTTTAAATAGGTGTACATTTTTACGAATGAAATAAAGAATAACGAACACACATATTCTAAAACATTTTGATGTGCTATAAACCTAAACAATAAAAACAGAAAAGGAAAAACCAATGGTGTTGAATGTTGTTTGAAATTATTGAAATGGGCGTATAAATGGATGGATAATCTTTACATCAGGAAACAATAACTTACAGACAGACGGACAGATAGACATTGTCATTTAACTTTTTTTTGTGATGGACATACATATTACTATGGGGTTTTTCACAATTCGAAAAGCTTCCTTGGGGGCTCATTTGAATATATATATTTTTTGTGTTTTGTCATGAATATTACTTTGTAGTATTGTAAAATTGCCAGAGCTCAAAATCATAATCAAAAATATATTTATTCAAGTAGGCTCCTAAAAAGCTCTTTCGAATCGTCAAAAATCACAAATTATGTATATCTATCTAAGAAATGGTCTCACAATGTCTTATTGTAAATCTGTCTATCATGTCTAAATTTACACCGGTTCCAAAAGTTGAACTACCGAGAAGACTCCGGCAACAAAGATGATATGTGGTTTAGAGTACAACGGTATTTTTTTAATATAAGAAACGACAAATGAGTAGGTCAGTTGATGTTAAGCAATAAGTGGAATACAATAATAAAATAATTTTGTTGTATTTTTTGCAAACCTTACCCAAGATAACTGAAGTGAAGTTTTATGTCTGACGTCACAATATGGTACTGTCTGCATCCTATTCTTATTTTCATAGGATAGTCGTATATTTCTTAATCAAGACTTCGGAAGGGGCCACCCTTGGCTTGATAACATACTGTTTACTTGACTGTTAAACTGTATAATTCAATGTGCATCTCTTTCATTCCAATACAATAAGAAAAAGAGAGACGATTTTATCTCAAATAAATTGTTGGCTTACTTATAAAAGGGAGATCTTCTATTCTTTACATTTATTAAAGCATGAGAGAGATGCATCCAGTTTTTTTGTTAGTTACAACTTTGAATGCGCAGATATGGATTATATTATATAATTATATCTGCTAAAAGTTAAAAAGTTTATACATAATATATTGAAAAGTATATGAAAATAACGAATTCTAAAATGTTCGTTAGAGATAATATTAAATGTTAACTCGTGATGCAAAGGCCTTATATATATTTCCACTAAAATATGAACTATTTAGTTGCTTATTTGGAGCCAAATGACAACTTTTGTACGCCAATATGACCTTTATTTCTTAGCTCGGAAAGCTTATTATCTATGTTGAGGGACGGTTGTGACCGCAAGCCATTTATTAAATTAGTCCATTTTTAAAAAATTTACCGTTTGGATTGTTAATATTGTTTGGTTTATTTGATAATGCTATATTTAATTTAAATATTTCTATGTGTTTCTTCACAGTATTACCAATTTCAAACCTAGGTGGCGTTCATGCACACCTATGTTATAATAATCATTTGTGATAAGATAAGCCTAAAACTCGAGTGGCGGCCGCGTACTGGGAGACGCAGCGTTGGTAGGCGTCCCTCAAGGTGGACCGACGATCTGGTGAGGGTCGCGGGAAGCCGATGGATGCGGGCAGCGCAGAACCGATCGGGTTAGAGATACTTGTGGGAGGCTTATGCCCAGCAGTGGGCGTCTCTCGATGATGATGATGAAACTTAAAAATTACCTGTTTACGTCTGTCCAGATAAAAACCCTAGTTACAGGCCCAACCTGTGACTAGGGTTTTTATCTGTTAGTAGTATCAATATTGAACATTACAACCAAATGTAATTTTGATGATTGATTTAATCAATGTCCGTTAGATTGTTTTCTTTATTTGTGGATGTTTAATGTGAATTAAGCCTCTAATGTTACGGTCCCACAAGTATAGCAATGGCTGCGGTAAAGATGATGATGAGGAAATTTCAATTCATCGGAAAGGACATTCAGTTATAGCTCCCAGCTGCTACTGACAGATAACAAAAACCCAGGTCACAGGTTGGGCCTGAATTTCTGCAACATTATTTGTTATACCCTCAAAAATGAAATATTTAATACGCTTCTTTAAAGAAAAATCTGCCGCATTGATTAAAGCAATTATCATATTTTTTGTTATAATGTTGAATAAATTTTCATATTGAAATGGCATTATCAAATAAACAGCTTTTTAAATTGTAAGCTAAGCGGCGTTCTACCGTTGAATGATCTCTGGCGCGATTGGTATCGTCTGTGCTGTTTGTACGATCAAAGCATTGTGAATGTGTGAATGAGGATCAATTGAGATCGTTATTGTTTCGAAATGTGCTGTTAAGTTGTTTTGGCGGCGAATGCGCTATTAGGAATAGTACAATTGTTAACCAATAGATGGCGTGACTAAAATAAAGAATGGAGAGCGCCTTTTTGGACTTTTATTAATGAAACAGCTCCATTATTATGTAATATATTTAAATAAACTGCTCGATTTTCAATTAATCTGCTTTTCTGAGCCCCACGTTTTGAATAAATGTTCCAGCAGAAAGTAAGCCACATTACATATACTCCCTCGTTTTTCAAGCCGGTAAACATGTTAATTTTTAGCATTGTAATTGTAATTACTGGGCATGGACGGCATTTCATCTTAGGCCTCAGGATGACAACGCACCTGCAATATCAAGTGCTTTTCCTTGTTATTGCAGGTGTCTATAGGCGGCGGTAACCGCTTACCACCAGGTGGGCCGTCAGCTTGTTTGTCATTTAGTTGTATAAAAAAAAATTGTCCATGAGATATTTTTACATAAAGTAAATATCATTTTAGCTGCATCTCTTAAAACAATAAATGGGAGCTATAAAATTTTTATTGCTCCCATTTATTCTCTCTCTCCTTTCTCAATTAATCATACTTATCGATTGGAAAGATGTGAAGCTTCTGTCAAATAAAATGAAAATGAAAAGTAGTCGAAACAGTTTTATCGACCAATTTTGTATTTAATAGTTTCCTCATAAATAACGCCATCTAGCGCCGCAAAATAGAAACTTAATGCACATAATTAACGATCTCATTTCGAACTTCATTACTCTGACCGTTCTGATTTGAATCCAAGTTATGTATGAATATTGTACAGTACATCTAAGTGATCGCCTGTGCAACTATACTGGCGAGCCCTGCGACATTTGTTGTGTATATACAGACTTTTATATGTAGAGAAATTAAAATTACCGCCAAAATTACTAGTGGAACAAGCCGACATCACTATGTATGGTTGGACAGGGCGTGTGAATATTGTACCAAATAATATAGAATATTATAGAAAAATAGTACGAGTTTTTTATTCGCCAATTTGATGAGTATTTAGTTCTGTGTTTTCGTTTTGTCACTAATACAATGTAATCTTATCTTCTCGTGATGAAATCATATCTATCCGCTCAATAAAGGCGTACTACATCTCCTTTCAGATTCTCTCCGCTTGTAAACGTACAACGGATCTGTTTCAATTGATTTCCTTGTTTCCAACTCTTCTAAATTCAGGGGTCTCCCTCTAAACTCGTCCTCTATTTCTTGCAAAGTTCTACCTTTCGTCTCTGGTAATAAGAACCAGATGACTACCAAGTTGTATGCCAAAATGGCTGCGTAGACTACGTATGTGCCGTGTAGACCGACGGCTTCCACCAAACTTGGGAAAGTCTTCAGAGCGATGAACATGAATCCAGACAGGGAGACCATACTAATCATCCCGCCAATGCTTCTATATTCTAGAGGAAACACTTCTCCAGCTATAACATTGGGCATAGGGACCATGCCTGTTCCGACCGTGAAGTATTGTATATTAACAAGGATTACTGGTATCCACAACGCGTCATAGGATAAAAGATTATGGTTCTTCAAGTATACGTAAGCTGCGATCGCCAAGTGACTCACAACGCAAAGGCCTCCAGTAGAAAACATCATAGTTCGCCGCTTAGTTCTATTTATGATATACACAGCGGCTGCATTCGATATTATCCTCTGGGTGTCCAAAACGATCATCCAAAAATGGGCGTTGACTTGAGGACCCATTATCAAACTCAATATCACAGTGGAGTAAGACGCCATAGTAGTACCACCAGCGAATTGAATCATGAAGAAAGCATGCACCATTAGTGTTATAGGCTTGTAAAATTCTTTCTTCTTGATCGTCGTCAGTGCACTCTTCACTCTATTTTTGGTTTTCTTCCCCGAAGTTTTGGAATTGCTTAGCAAAATTCTTGCCTGGATCATCTCCTCCAATTCCTCTTCCTCCTCATCGCCTCTGAGCCATCTGAAGACATGCTTACATTCTTCATACCTTGCTCTGCCTGCTAACCAGCTTGGAGATTCGGGACAAAAGAAAATCATTACGAGACTTCCTATAGAGAAAAAGACGCAGACCACGGCAGTCATTCGCCACGTCATGAGGGAGCCTATGAGATGGACGAAGAAGATTCCGAAAGCTTGAGCAAGGGACACCGTTGTGAGGAACGCTCCCCTGTTCTTGGGGCTGGTGTATTCTCCGACGAGGACTGACCGGAGTGGTGAGAGCATGCCGAATGATAATCCGCCCAGAAGCCGTCCAATGAAGAGCGCCTGAAAAGGTTTGTTGTCATTAAAAGCGGCTAAAATTTTGATTAGAGTATATTGCAAATCCAATTCAGAAGGCCTTCGACAATCGCTATCGCTAAGCGAAAAATTTTGCCATTTCTTTTATTTTGACGACCGGCTCGCAGAGTGAGACGTGCTGATTAAGGCGGTTTACCAGATATCTCTAGTCTATGGTTTGGAGCATTTGGAGGGAAGGCCGAGCGCCAAGGCAATTAAACCACTGTGAACTTTTACAATGCCATCATCTTGATTTTTAGTAAACTTACCGGAAAATTGGTGGCCAGTATGGTGATGACCCACCCCAGTATGACAGGCACCGTGACGGCGTAGTGGGCTATTTTTCTGCCGCATTTTTCCATTATGGGCGACATCACAAAACTTCCGATCAACATCATAATCCCAGTAATTGAAGCTGGGAACAGAAAATCATATCTCAGTTTAATTCTCAACTAAAAATTAAAACATTGCCGTTTAAATTCCTATAGGTAGGTGGGTACTAGGTAAGACCCATGCCTGAAATGTTCCGCAAACAAAAATCACCAAGTGATATATTTTTTAGGATACTTTTCAATTAAATTGTATTAATTTTGGTTAGGGCAAATTTCGTGTTTCGGCCGCGAGGAAAAACGACATATCGCACGCGCGCGTAATGTAAGCAACAAATTGAAAATAATGTAATTATCAAAAAACTGACTTCAAAAAATCAGAATGTATCCAATAGTTTATTGTCATTTTAATTTACAATTGGTTTTACATGTGTCGTTTGTTATTATAGAATGAAAAGGAGCGTCTTTGGTGGTATAATTATTTTTGGATTATGTTAACCGATAATGTAGATAGGTACTTAAAATCTGTGTTAGTCGTTCTGACAGTTTTTGTTCAAATAAAAACTGGAAACATGGTCAGTTGAAAATTGCTTTTATTCAATTAATGAGTTTTTAGAATAGTTTAAAGAACATTAAAACCAAATTGTTGTAAAATGAATATTGAAATTATAGTAACTCGATTATTTTGAATCAGTACGAATTCGGAAAATTTAACATTTTTTATTTTATTTATTTACATAAAGATAAATTTTGCATGTCAGTTTCTGGTGGAATATGTGGATCCCAAAATTTTTGTTGATCTTCGAAACATGTACTATATTTCAAGCGAAATAAATTCTTCATTCTTTATTTTGATACGGTCGGCGGGTGCTCACACATTACTAGGTACTACAGAGTAAACAAAACCTTTTTACCAATCCAAGAGTCATGCTCCTTCGTAAGAGGAATGTCTGAATCTGGCTGGTGCAGTTGAGGGAGAAGAATCGCTGGATACCCGAGCAGGCAGCCGTGTCCCACGATGTTTAGACCCACGGCACATGTTACGAAGCACTGTAAATATACAATATAGTCTAGCAAGTTCTTAGTGCAAGTTTTGAGACAGAGAGCTATATGCACGAGCGAGTGGAAAATAATTATTACCTCTCCCTCTTACGCATAGCTTTGTCTCAAAACTTGCAGCAAGAATTTGCTAGTGTAAACCTCACTTAATCCTCGCTTTTTTATATCAAGTGATTTTCCCTTGTTATTGCAGGTATCTATAGGCGGCGGTAACCGCTTACCATCAGGTGGGCCGTCAGCTTGTTTGTCATCTAGTTGTATATAAAAAAGAGGAATATGTATAGAAGATACATATACAGGGTGGTGCTGTCAATACGACAATAAATGTCAATTTTATGTGAGTGGCAGTGATTTGCAAATAAACTTATTATCTATTTAGCATTCCCTATAAATGCGATTGAAAAGAGGACGACATTTTGAATTCTGATGATTCCAAAAGGTTGACAATTGTTGATAGACAGGTTAAGGTTGCAGGAAAAGGAAATGTTCCCAAAGACAAAACACTACTATAAAATGGTGTCACCGTGTCAAAAAAGCACGCGCAGTTTTATATTACCAAACAGAACACAACATAAAATAAGCTTAACGCGATTAAAACATTTGCTGTATGTAGAAATATTACTATCATACTACCTACCTACATAGACATAACAAATAATATAAAATTGAAAATTTTAAGTAACCCCCGCCGTCATTTATCATCTATCTAACACCATCTTATTGAGACTATTCATAAGAGCCCAAACACGCTATATCAGCTGTAAGCAGCGAACGTAGAGAGCCGCTGTAAGTTTCTGAAGAATTGAGCATCGCACAGACTATTCGATGGTACAGGATCAGCTCAAGGTTAGCTTGTCTTGAAAATACCACGAAAGTAACAGTAAACCGAATTTCAAATCAATTGGATCTGTGAAAGTTAGTAAAATGCTTTTGCCTTTATCATGTAGAAAATGAATTGATAGTCATCAAACGCCTGAACTAACCTAGAACCATCCTAGTCACGTCTGCTTTTAAACAAAAAGAAACAAATATAAAACAGTCCATTCGTTTAGAAACTTTAGAAGCTACGATGCCACAGACAGACACAGACACAGATACACATACAGACACGTCAAACTTATAACACTCCTCTGTTTTCATCAGGGGTTAAAAATAACATTTTATATAGAGTTGTGCCGACAATACGACACTAAATTGTAACATTGGCTGCATTATTTCGTAGAAATGTCATGAAATTATTAAATTAATAAGATGTTTTTGAAAGTGGCAAACCATTTCTATGAACTAATATATCACCGCGTATAAATTAATATCAATAATCATAGACCAAATATTCCTAACATTCTTGCTCTGACTGACACGGGTCCGTAGTATTTCGACATTCTAAATAAATTCGGTGACACAATTTTTTTAAGCGGTCTAATCCACACATATTTTTCATGCAAAAAACTTAGCACATACAAATTAATAAAAAACAACTGACTTGTTTCACGAACGGCGAGAATCTATCCATCGACATGATTTTGACCTGTTGGCGGCATACCATGTAACTCTACATTTATTTTTTATCAGGAACAATATCTAAGCGCACTATCTTTTGATAGCAAGCATTATCTTTGTATTATTTTGTGTAAATCATGAATATAATCGTTAACAAAAACATGGCATTGGAAACCCGCTATTAGAAATGTCTTTGATCACTAACACCATAGCTATGTGTTTTCTAAATACTTCAGTTGTTTATCTACTGCAATAACTGAATGATTTCGAAGGTTCTTTGCCTATTTATATCGCGTGAGAATTCTAGCCGGCTTCTGTAAACGTTGGTAATCGTTGACAGACTCAGACGTTTGCTCGTTGGGTTGGTATTGATCGTGCCAAATTCTGCCTACTTTGTCTCCATCTGTGAGTTTAACGTCAAACCGCTAATCGTACGCGTGTTTGCTTATTTAATCTTCTATGATTTTATGCGTAAGATTGAGAGGTGAACACGGCGATGATCGTTTTCATTTTGTTTCGATTGAAACTTACACTAGGGGTACTGAACAAGTTACAAAGAAAATTCACACAAACTGATCGGTATCCCTACTGGCTCCCCCTAGTTCCAGTCAAATCAGATCGTCTCGATGGCGTTTTATATTCGTCAGTAGCCATTTGAGGAAAAAGATAAATTATGCTGTTATTATTGCTTGTTTAGATTGCCTAAAACTGATAAGGTCAATAGTATACTAATAACCTACTGATTCTGGATTTACAATACTAACTAGGTACTCTATTTTTGGAGATTGTAGTATTTCAATACATAAGATGTAGGTAAGTATTAAAGCCGTCATTCACGGGCGACCCATTTGGCCCGCGCGCCATTCGACTCTCCTAAATTATTTTTAATGTAATTACCCAGAAGAACCCAAAAGCAAGATAGCGCAGAATTGCAAATGGATTGATGTTTACATGTTTATTTAGTAGATTTCTAATATTTATATACATATTATTATCAATATATCTCAGTTATCTAGTATCCATAACACAAGCTCTTAATGATCACAATATTAATACAAGACACAAAGATAGGCTTTATCTCCCCCAGTCAAGAATAAAAATGCTCAATTGCAGTCCACAATATATGGCTGTGAAAATATATAATAAAATCCCAGAATTCATAAAATCTGAAACAAAGCTACGATCCTTCAGTAGCAAATTAAAAAAATATTTGATTGCAAATTGTTATTACTCGCTCGACGAATTTTTTTCCACAAAATAGATATTTAAAACCAACAAACAACATATACCTATCCTCCGATATTCAAATAACAGTAACCATAGGCCTTTATGATAAGCAATAATACTAAAGCACTGATGTATTTATTAATTAATGTACAAAGCCCTCTGCAAACCAAATTGCTATGCCCTTACAGGGCGCTACATTGTATATGTTAACAACTCATGTACCTACTGATTTGTAGTTTACTATGTACACCAATGTGGCTTGCAATAAATATTTTGATTTTGATTTTGATGCTTACTGGGGCTAGATAATAGGTGTGAGTGTATGAATTTTATTGTTATTATTGAAACCATCATTGTGCCGTGCCAAATTAATATTATCTCTACGATGGGAGTAGGTAGGTAGGTATACGACTGCTGGTGCTGCGACATCAGCATCACCATCCTATATACGTCCCACTGTTGGGCACAGGCCTTTCTACATGGGAGAAACAATGAAGAGTATCTGCCATAACACCACCACGCTGGCTGCGAATTGGTGGGATAAAGCCGTTGCTGCAATAATAGGGACCAACGGCTTAACGTGCCTTCCGAAGCATGGAGGAGCTTAGGATAACAAATTTTGATTGACCCATCCCGGGGTCGACCATGGCGAAAGTTGCTTTGTTTTTGTAATAGAAACTAAGCTCCTCCTTAGTTTAGGTAGTCTCGAAAACAAAGGCAGATGGCAGTACTGGTGGCCCTAAACTCTACTTGTTAAAAAAAAAAATTTTTTTTTTTTTATACGGTTGCCCGATAGCGAACTTGCAAACAACAGGGGCTTTACCGCCATCTTTATAAAAGCGATTCATATTCCGCTCGGTTCAGTATTGGTCCCTAAACTGCATCGCTGTCATAGTCGTAGATAGCGTCGTAGTACGAATTAACGATTCTACTCAGTTTAGGTCCTAAACTGGATCGCGATAAAAGATGGTGGCACGGGTGCAGGTGTCTCTACAAGGCGTATCAAAAGCACTCCTTAAGCGGACAGGGTGTAAATGGGTCCCTTGTGTAGAGTTCATTACCAATGTATAACAACTGTAGTATGACATTATTACATGCTGAAAAATTATATATTTTTGATAAAAAAATAAAATAAAACTACACAAGAGACACATTTACTCAATTTCCGCTTAAGGGGTACTTTTGATACACCTTGTATACAGAATGGTCGAGGCCCCAGGGCTGATGGTTAAATTTTTTTAGATAGTTGACCAAAGGATCTTTCAAGAATGGCCGCTCCAGTACCTAAATCGGTTCTCACTGGATTACAAAAAATGTAGTAAGTAAAATTTTATAAATCCTTATCTTGATGGTAATTTTTTATCTTTTTCAGTCATTATTTTCGAATTTAGTTTCATGCCAGGCGCTTTCCCGATAAGTCTTCTCTGTCAGAAAAAAAAACCAGCTCGATTGGTTAGTTTTAAGTGCATAATCAAGAAACCTAAGACAAAATAAACTTCTGGAAATTGACCGTACTTACATTTTAAAGTGCCATTGATGAGTTGATTGCTTATGGGGGGATTTCTATCCTCGATTGAGGTGCAGAGCAGGACCTCCGTAAAATACTTAAAAAAATTGGGAAATGCAAATGTGTGTGGGAAAGTCGGCGAGTGCGGAAAGAATTCGCACTTTCCGCACCCGCAGCTCAATAAATTCGCCTTGTATTTGTGGCTAAAAAATCTTATTTTTGTCTCAATATTAATCTTTACGTTTACTGTTTTGACTTTCTACCCCAAAGCAAGAACTGTAGATACCTAGTAACTACACCTTGCTTAGCGACAAAAGACGCTTATTATTGCTATAATATTACTTTTAAGCAACAGGTAAGAAACTTGCAGCGTCTGAATTAGCCTTAAGAGTAAACTAATATTGTCGTATACACGACAGCACGTCAAGTGTAACAGTTGTACTACGAAAGCCGCCTCTATTGCGAACGCAGTAAGGGCTCAAGGTCAAGCTGTTACGCTTGATGTGCTGCCGACTGTACATACAAATTAGTTTAGTATGTAAGTAGGTAGGTACCTACTGAGAAGAAAATAATTATACATTCGCGCTTCACAGTTTTGATTATTACGTTTCCACAATCACATGTGTCTGTGGTGTGCTAATAACTTTATCGCATTCTGTTTATTATTTAAATAAACGTATTTTATCATAACCATCCCACCAAACGAACATTAATACATTGCGTGTTTAAGAAGAATCTACTAACCATGTGTCGTAATTCAGTAGATAAATAATTGTCTTTAATTAAAATGACGGAAGAAAATACAAAATGGATTTCACTATTAGTGAAACAGGTAAGAATTTGGTTATTTAATTAAATTAATATATGTACGTGCTAGTGGCCACCCTCGGCTCTGACCGCGTGGATGTCGGTTATCGCGCCAAAAAGAATCCTGTGTCCTCCCCAGGGTCTCCAGCTATCTCTTTAACCAAATTACATATCCATCGGTTCAGCGGTTTTAATGTGGACAAGTAACAGACAGACAGTGGCCACCCGCGGCTCTGTTCGAGTGTATGTTGGTTGTAGCGCCAAAAAGCTCCTCACTAAACTTCATCTAAATCGGTTCACTTCCACCCCAATTTTCACCCCCTTCAAGAATGACATCTGGGTTAGTCACAAACTATCCAATTTCCTCTTCCGGGATTCAAACTCAATCTGCCTAAAAAAATAAATAGTGTCATATTGTATATCAGCCTGTCTGATATCTTTGAATTTACATTAAACTAACAAAGTCATAATGTCTGTCTGTGTGTCATACATAGCTTCATCTAAATTGGCATTTAAACAGGATGGTACCCTTGGTACGACAATAAATTAAAACATGGTTAGTTAGTTCATGGAAATGGTTCTCCACTTTCAAACCCATCTTTTTCATTTGATAATTTCATGACATTTCTATTAAATAATGCAGCCAATGTTATATCATTTCATACAAATGTCATGAATTATCAAACGAATAAGATGTTTCTGAAAGTGGCAAACCATTTCTATGAACTTATACTCATACTTAGCCGTAGTTTCAATTTATTGTCGTATTGACGGTACCACCCAATATAGTTAGGATTATTATTTACTTGCAAACCAAAATTACTGGTCGCACAACCAAATAGGTGTTTTTATGCTAAGGTTTTTTTTAAAATGTGTAGACACCGTTATTGTAGGAGACGTCAGCAAAGAGTATTTAACCGTGCCGAAACTCCTTAGTAGCATTGAGACTATTCTTATGAGTCCAAACACGCTATATCTGCTGTAAGTTTTTAATCAATTAAGCTTCCCGCAGACTTTTTAATGGTATAGGATCAGATCAAAGATCAAGGTTAGTATGTCATGGGAATGTCACCGAAGTGACAGTACTCGAAATTTCAATCGGACCTGTGAAAGTTACCAAAACCCTTTTGTCAAGTAGAAAATGAGCTGATAGACATCAAACCCCTGAACTGATATTCTTAATTTTTTATTTTAACATTATTATAAATGTTTGAAAAATTACTAAGTAATTAAAATATAAAACTAGAAAAATTTCACGTCCTGAGGCGGGAATCGAACCCGCGACCTTTCGCAATCCGGGCGACTGCTCTGACCACTGAGCCACCCAGGACTTAGGATATCCCTGTGAAATTCTAGTCTATCTGTATTTGCGTTTATGAGCTAACGTCCACCCTACAATGTCTAAATATTCTATTTCAACATCCGAAACGAGTATTTTTACAAATACCGACGATTCGGTTAAGTTGGGGCAGTGCTTTCAAATATTCTTAATTTTTTATTTTAACATTATTATAAATGTTTGAAAAATTACGATGCCACAGACAGACACACAGATAGACCCGTCAAACTTATAACACTCCCCTTTTTTCGTCGGGGGCTAAAAATAGAGGATTAAACCGTGCTGAAACTTCTTAGTAGCGCCATGTGTGTGGCGCGTCTCACAAATATAGCAACAACAGTCTACAAGTCTACAATGAAAATTATACCTAGTTCTCACTTATTAACCGACTTCAAATACGAGGAGTTTCTCATTTCGGTTGTTATGTTTTTTTTCTACCTATACACCGATCACGCCGAGATTTCTGCTCCGATTTACGTGATTCTTTTTTTGTTCGATGCGGAATAGTTGCCATTTGGTCCCATTGATTTTTTTTCAAAAATCGATAGGGTAGTTTGGTTTATAAATCAAATTAACTGGAATGAGAAAGTCATCTGCGTATGCGAAATTGCGGATTTTTAAATTGCTAATTTTTTTGCGAAACAATATAAGCTGAAGGTCCATATAGCTTTGACCTTAGAAAGTGATCACTAAAAATTGTGAAAAAAAAACTTTATACATAAATTAAAACCGACTTAAAAAACCTGAAAAAAGTAGGTACTCAACCCCTAGAAACATATTTTGTGGAGTTGGTGCTAATTTGTTTTTTCTATGCTAAATTTTTTAAAATGGCAAGTAGGTAGTACATACGTAAAACTTAAAGTCTTGTTCGATTTTTAAATTAAAACACATTTATAGGACTTGACTTGACTTGATTTATAGGACTTGTATTATACGTAGCTGAATGAATAACTTTGCTATGAAAACCAAACACATGGTTTTTTATTCATGCAAAACTACCGTTTTATGTAAATAAATGTTCAGATAACGCCTTTCTGTTCTCTGACAATGACCGTAGTCTTATCTAAATGTCGAATAAGTTAGCTTAGGGAGATTCCCTAACCGACTTCAATAAAAGAAGCAGGTTCTCTATTCGACGTAGATCAAGCGAATTGATGCGAATAAATTTCGATAATTATTTTCTTATTCGGAAGGGTATAGGTAGGTATACAATACCGCACTACCGGTACTACCGCATTGGATCCAACATTATTTTGATAGTACCTACCTAATCAAATGAAGATATTAAGAGATGCATGGAAAACGAAAGTCTTCAAGTTTACCTAACATTGGCATTGGAAAGAAAGAAAAAATATTTAATTTAAATAGGCCACAAAGAAGCCCTTTTAATTCGTCAAAAAACACATTTATACGGGGTGGTGCTGTCAATACGACAATAAATTAAAACATGGTCTATATTAGTTCATACAAATGGTTTGCTACTTTCAAAAACATCTTATTCGTTAGATAATTTCATGACGTTACTCTGAAATATTGCAGCTAATGTTATATTCATCCTCATCAGCCTATATACGTCCCACTGCTTCTTCAGGCCTTCCTACATGGTAAATTGGGCCATAACACCACCACGCTAGCCCAATGCGGGTTGGTGGGTTAAAGCAGTTGCAGTAACAACCGGGACCAACTGCTTAACGTGCCTTCCGAAGCACGGAGGAGCTCGAGATTATAAATTTGATTGACCCATCCCGGGACCGACCATGGCGAAAGTTGCTTTGTTTTCGTAATCGAAACCAGAGCGCTCAAACCACTACGCCACCGAGCTCCTCATTGTTATATTGATTTTTTTTGCTTGTTTTTGCTTAATATTGATAACGGAAACAGGTAGACGCTTGTTTATAAATAATGTTACGGAACCCTTCGTGCGCGAGTCCGACTCGCACTTGGCCGGTTTTTTTATACCACTAATCTAACTCACTATGTCTATTGGTGATAGTCGCTATTCATCATTAGGTTCATCATCTGTTCTATAAACTATAACATAATAAATAAATGAAATAAAAAGTAAATATTCTCTGTTTTGGGATGGGTCAGTCAAATTTGTAATCTCGAGCTCCTCTGAGCTTAGGTATTGGTATAACACTAAACTCCTGTTTTTCTCCCATTTAGCAAGACCAGCACCCGTACCGCCATCTTTCAAACTGAGTAGAATCGTTAATTCGTACTACGACGCTATCTACGAATATGACAGCGATTCAGTTTAGAAACCAATACTGAACCGAGCGGAATATGAATCGCTTTTATAAAGATGGTGGTAAGGCCCCAGCGCACAGCAGGGGGCGTATAATATAGGCTGGTAATGATAATTTCTTGTCTTACATCCTCAGTGCTTCGTAACCCTGGGTGTGGCGCTAAACATGCTGCAGCTGGGATTGGTGATGGGCTTTCCCACCACCCTGGTGCCGCAGCTCAGAGAACCCACTTCACCTATTCCTATTGATGACAATTATGGATCTTGGATTGGTGAGTAGAAAGTTTTCGCTTCATATCTATTACAAACCTAGGTATGTGTTTATATGCTAAGAAAACACAGGTGTGCGCGTTTACAGCTAAACTGTCGCCGTTCCTTCCCCTTCCCTCTCTTCAGGGCACCATTCTTTCGGCACAGGGCTCCCTAAACTTGCTAGGCATGGAGATATGTTGCGATCTGAATTCCAGGAACTACATCGAAACCGTGATCAAAACAGCCTCACGGAAGCTCGGTGTCTGAACAAGGTGCGTCGATTTTTCACGCCTGACCTACCTGACCATATGATGCCTGTTCTATAATACTTAGGTCCGGTCTTGCGTGGAATATAGCTCGCACTTGTGGGATGGCTCCGCTAAGTACCTCCTCGATGCTCTGGAAAGATTGCAGCGTCGGGCTGTCCGTATCGTTGGCGATGTAGAGGTCACGAACAACCTTGAGACTCTACAATTGCGTCGAGACATTGCGTCGGATAGCGTCTTCTATCGGCTATATCACGGAGAGTGCTCAGGAGTACGCGTGCCGGTCTTCGGAGTCATCAATTCACTGTCTCCACCTCAACATCACGTACAAAGAAATTTAGTGCCTCGTTTCTTTGTCGTACTTCCAGAACTTGGAATTCTTTGCCAGCACATGTGTTCCCTCCTTCCTATAACATGAGCTCCTTCAAAAGAGGCGTGAAAAAGCACTTTTCGGGCCGGCAAGGTGGAGGCGGCTAGAGCAGTGTCTGAACTGCACTAGCTGTCTTCGCATATGGACTCTTCTTACCGCTTCACATCAGGTGGTGTTGAGTCATTTGTCGTGCTTTGTATAAAGAACAGAAATAAAAAAATGAATTTTAAGTAACTGCCGGCCTCATTAATCAGTCCCAGGCCTCAGTTATCAGGCCTTAAACCTCTACGCCCTGCAACAGCACTCTTATAAAACGTTTTCACGTTTTATGATAAGGTGGCAGGAGCTTATCGCGGAACCAAACAATTAATTTTATTGTAAATCATGCTTGTTTGTGCTCAAATAGACTTTATACTGAGAACGCATGTGTTTTATTATGTAATTAGTTGAAATATGGTGTGCTGATTTATGCGATCAGAGTATTTGCATTAAGATAAATTACGAGTAGGTTCTGCGTCACAAGTATTATCATATTACACTCTATCTGCAAAGGTCTTCATAATCGATGTCGAATGTCACTCGAATCTATTTTATTTTGTGAGATTTCTAAGTAATATATTTCGAGATTTCAACTTATTGTAATCGCTTTGTAAAATATATCTCTTTTGATATCGAAATTTTGTGGCTTAATTTTAAGAAACCCCCGGGCGTCATTAATCATTTAGCTAATACCATCACATTGAGACTTTTCTTATGAGCCCAAACACGCTATGAAACTTACAGCAGATATATCTGCTTTAAGTTTATGTATTTAGTATAGTATTTAAATGTATGTATGTAAGTATATATTTATGTTGTATATTTACATATCTATTTTTATGGTTTATTATAGGTAAATTGTTGTAAGTAGTTTGTTTTTCCGCGCTTTGTGGTACCTGCTTGTCACACCTGAAATATCTCACTTATCCATGGGTTGGCTGGAAGAGATCTCTTTTAGAGATAAGTCCACCCTTGCAAACTTCCTATTACATGTAACTTACTGTGTATATTTAAAGTGCAATAAAGAGTATATAAGAATTGAGCAACTCGCAGACTATTTGATGGTACAAGATCAGCTCAAGGATAGCATGTCTTGGAAAAACTACCAAAGCAACAGTTCACCAAATTTCAAATAAACGAATCTGTTTGATTTGAAATTTGGTTTACTGTTGCTAAACCCCTTATTAAAATCCTTTTGTCAAGTAGGAAATGAGCTGATAGTCATCAAACGCCTGAACTGATCTTCATAAATTATGGCTAAGAAACATCCTGATCACGTCAGCTTTCAAACAAAAAAAGCCGAATCAATATCGGCCCATCAGGATGTTTCTTAGCCATAATTTATGAAGATCAGTATTTTTGTATGAAATAATATAACATTGGTTGCATTATTTCATAGAAATATCATGAAATTATCTAATGACTAAAATGTTTTGGAAAGTGGCAAACCATTTCCATGACCTAATATAGACCATGTATTACTTTATTGTCGTATTGACGGCACCACCCGGTATATGGATTTAGATTATGAGACGTACTATACTGCAAATGATCAACTATTGAGACTGAGATATTGAGACAACTTCAAAAATACAGAAGACAACTTCTATATTGTCTGTCATATTTTTTAAAAAATGTAGTAGATAAGTCAGCATCGGATTTTAAGATTTTAAGATCGAAAAAATTTAACCGATTTTCTTTTTTTCCAGCTGCCATTCCAGGCTTCACATTCCTGCTGGGTAATCTCGTCACGCCGAGCGTCATGGGCCGGTTTGGTAGGAAAGTCGGCAACCTGATCAGCCTGGCCGTCTTCGCTATCTCCTGGATCTGCATTATTTTCGCCTATAACATAACCATCCTCCTCATCGCAAGAAGCCTCCAGGGCGTCGGTATGGGCATGGCTTCCATGCTCAGTCCAGTGTCAGTAGGAGAGTATACTAGTCCTAAAAGTCGTGGGGCCTTTCTGATGAGCTTATCAGTTGCCATCAGTATGGGTGTGCTTACTATCCACACTATAGGACTGTATTTGAGCTGGTTGACTGTTGCTATCATTTGCGTTGCTATAACTGTAGTTGATATAGCTATTGTGGCGTTTTCACCAGAATCACCGAGTTGGTTGGCCAGTAAAGGTCGTTACGAAGATTGTAGGCGAACCTTCCGTTGTCTAAGAGGCGATACAGAAGAAGAAGAGTTGGAGAAGATGATAGACACAAGCATAACTTCTAGAAAATATTTGGAAATGGCTGAAAAGGATTCTGGAACATTTACGACGAAACTGAGGAACGGTTTCGAGTATTTCCGACAGACATTGCAGAAGGCAGAATTTTACAAGCCAATTATTATAATGATGCACATATATACAATGGCTCATTGGAGTGGAGTGAATATTTTCGCGGCATATGCTGTAGATCTGATTCATATGCTTGTGGGCGAAGAATCTAATGTATCTCTGATGATAATAACGTTCGACCTGCAAAGAACAATATCAAATGCAATAGCATTGATAATAATTAAGCACTTGAAGAGAAAAACTATGCTGATATCAGTAGTGTGTCTTAATTTATCAGCATTGATGGTAACCGCTGTATATGTATACGCTAAAGCACACGGCTTACTACCGTACGATAGTATTTACATTGGTTTAACTTTAGCACACATTCATATGTTCTCCATAGCTATAGGCGCCTTACCTTTAAGCTACATACTGGCAGGAGAAGTATTCCCTTTACAGTACAAAGGTTTGGCTGGGGGCATCAGTGCTGTGACTTTTTCATTGAATGTTTTTACTTGCGTTAAAGTTACCCCATTTTTGCTGAACAGCATAGGGTTGCACGGTACATATTTATTGTATTGTGGAATAGTAATATATTGCCTGGTGGTGGCCAGTCTGCTGTTACCAGAGACGAAGGACAGGACGCTACAAGATATTGAAGAAGACTTTAAAAGTAATAAAAAATGTAAAGAAAAGGTTGAGAAATGAATACTTTACACTGTGATATTTAGTTAAGAAAAAATACTCTAAAGTAGTATTGATACTATATTCTTTAAGTACTATGTATTTTATATCTATTAGAAAATATAATATAAAATTAACATTATATATATGTAACTCCCGACCTCATCATCTATCTGACACCTCTTTATTGAGACCATTCTTATAAGCCCAAACACGCTATATCTGTTGGTACTTTCTGAAGAATGAAGCATCCCGCAGACTAGTTGATGCTACAACGTCAGCTAAAGGTTTTCATGTCTTGGAAATACATGAAAACCTAGTTTCAAATCAATTTGATCGGTGAAAATTATGAAGACCCTTTTGTCAATTATGAAATGAGCTGGTCAAATATCGTCAACTTTCAAACAAAAAAAACGAAACGAACAATCGAAGGTATTTGTAAAAATACTCGTTGTATTTTGTAATACTCGTTGTATTTTTATACTATTTGTAAAAAAAACGAATCAAAATCGGCCAATTCGCTTAGGAGCTACGATGCCTCAGACAGACACACAGACACAAATACAGACACCCCACTTTTTCATCAGGGGCTAGAAACACAAGCAAAGTAATGGTATGAAACATAGATTTAAATTATTTTGTCAAGATATAAGAACGTATTTTCATTATTTTACAAAAGTACGCGGTGCTCCTCATGTAATTAATATAGAAAGATAATATGTAAGACATATTTCTTAAATACTGGTAAATAAAGCACCTAAATGTATTAATTGAAAGTTCGACCTTATAGTAATACCTAAATAACTTTAACAAACATACCTATGTATTTTCTCATATAATTTGTGAATGATTGGATAAAAATAAACATTCTTAATAAATATGACTTTCATGTTGCATGAACTACGTGCGTTGTCTTTCATTCCTATATTATTTGTAACCGAAATATTAAAATTATAAAAAAGGCATAAGAAAAACAATTGATTAGAAAAAGATCTTCAAGGAAATTTAACTAGGAATGGGTATTTGAACATTAATAAAACAATGAAAACAACCCAAATTAATTTTATTTGATTACTATTTGATTTTTTGAAGACACATTAATAAATAAGTAAATATAAATTTACTTATTTGGTAAATATTTACTTTTATTTTCTACTTTGTTTTCCGCAAAAGACGTAGAAAAGTAAATTGAACTCTCAAATTGTATTTGATGTAAAACTATTTTTTTGTGCTATAAATGAATATTTCAATATTTAATTCTGTCTATCGTTTATTAAAAAGTTCCACATTAATGGAACTTTTTCGAAATAAATGAAATGGGTAATATCCGGGATCTTCAGCTTAACGTTATTTAACGATTAAATACACAATCACTTCAATCCCCACTCCACAAATCTATTATTTTATTAATAATGGAAAAAGCCATTTAAGGAAAAATTGCACTGCTTATGTCTAAATGAAATCTCTTTATGCAGTCCTGTCATACAGAAACGAAAGAAGGGTCATTTCAGTCCAAAATAGAATTTGGCCTAAGTGGAATCCGTCCAATGTGGAATCCGTCCTTGATGGACAGGAGGGTGAAAAGGTAAAGTCGCCCGGCGCGTGCTTGCTACTCACATGTTTTGGTAGTATAATTTTAATACATAAATAATAACAAAAGAAATAAAATGCACACTATAGAAATATAATTATAGAAATGTTAATACATAGGTATATGTTTCAAGTTCCAAGAGGCAGCATTGAAAGACAATAAGTAATTAATTAATCAAAGAATTCAAAAGATAATTGTTGATAATTCTTTAAAATTTACATTGATCAGAAACATTCACTGCCCAAATATTTGGAGACCTACACAGAATACCTAATCTAATAAATTCTAATAGTATGTACTTTAAATTTAATCACTGCTAAAAAATCGAAGGTCATATCTTGGTCTAAAAGTCGCTCTAACATAAGATAATGTATATACGCTATAAATATATTAACCATTCGCCATGTGTCCGAGGACAAAGGTGGACGAGTCGAGTTTGATTTTTTATTAATAAAATGTGATATTTATGTTATTTTTAAGTGATTTAGTGGGAAAATGGGATCACAATGGATAACACCTTTGATGAAACAAGTAAGCTATTATTTTTATAACTATGAAGTTTAGTGTTTATGTCATTATTATTTTCTTGTGATTATATTACAAATGCATGAAGTTACAAATTATTGTACAGTAAAGTTACGGTGTTTTATACTTATTTAAATTAAATTAAAGCAATGATTTGTTTTAAGAATTTGGTTTTCATATATGGTTAGCAGTTGTACCAATTCGAAGCAGGTTTGAGTTCGAGGTCAAGGATAGGCAATGTTTAGACAACAGAAGGGAAAATATCGGACAAATAAATTACCGCCAGCGGTGGTACATTACCTCTTAGTAATTACATAAAATTAATTATTACAAAAATTTTAAGATTTTAATAAGTGCATGAAATTAATTTCAATTCTATGTCGTAGCTAGTTAATGTCTTAATCTTATATATATATAAAATTCTCGTGTCACAAATTTAGTTACCATACTCCTCCGAAACGGCTTGACCGATTTTCATGAAATTTTATATGTATATTCAGTAGGTCTGAGAATCGGCTACATCTATTTTTTTTTACTATTTTTTTATGGTAAAATAACGTTTGCGGGGTCAGCTAGTGTTGTTATGTGTGTTTGGATAATAAAGCTATCCTAAAAAGTTAAATAAATAAATTCAATTTATTTATTTAGATAGGGTAAAAGCACCTGTTAGCCGGCCACTACCATTTATCGGCCTTTTCGCACATTATTTTGAATATTAACCTTCTATTCTACAAATCTTTTAAAATTCCCGCGCCATTAGATCCGGAAGAACTTGACGATTTATTACGTAACGGCTTAACCATGTACTCTGCACACTGTGCTGTCAGTCCCTATTTGAAAATTGAGTGTGCGAACGTGTGTCAAAATAGAGAGAAATATTAGTACATGGATTGACTTTCAAGTAAAATTTTAATATGATATTGTTGATTAATTGTCAATTGGTTTGGTTTTGCGCACATGTAACATCTTAAATTTTAATATCCAAGCACTAAAACGCATAATATCTCAATTGTTTACGATATTTTTGATGGCCGGGGAACACGTTACTGTTACATCTAAAATTTAGTTATCGGCATATGGCCGATAACTGGTATTTTTACTCTTATTTTTATTTTTAATATATATAGGAAATCTTAAATACACTTACATGTTGCCTTTATATTTACGAACAGTTGGATTTTAGTAACTTTATAACCAGATTTCGGCCGCTATAAAGTTACATAATTTATAAACTGTAATCATTAGAAATATCGATATTTTAGTAGCCGATATCTAGTTCAAATTATACCTCTTTACGGCCATAGTAAAATACGGACGGCCGATAACTAGTAAAAATAAATCTAGTTTTCGGCCATAGGAAATATTGAACGGATTATATTATAACTGTTGCAGAAGTACACAACAATCAACCAAATATTTGTAATTGCACTCAAATAATAATCACGACCACAATATCTTAAATGCTCGTTCAGATGTTTTACCGGTAGAAAAACAAACATGCTTTAAAGAATCTGACATAAAAAATAATGGATCTCCTATTGTAACTCAAGGCGATTCATTAAAAAGTTACACAAATTTAGAAAGTTTTGCTTTTACTAACTATGTTGGAATGTGACATTTTTAAGGAAATTGAAAATAAAGAAAATAATTTAATAGAAAAGCAAATAATACTATCTACAGATTCCTCAAAAACAACATGTCAGGAAAAATCAAGAAACATAAATACTTTAGAAGATAACATTTTTAAGAAAATTGAAAATGAAGAAAATAATTTAATAGAAGAGCAAACAATAATATCTACAGATTCCTCAAAGATGATATGTCAAGAAAAATTAAGAAACAAAAATACATTAGAAGATAAATGTAACATATTAAAAGAATCAACTTTAACTACTGACGTTGATGCTTATAATAGAGAGGATCCATTTAAAAAACATTTGAAATTTCCTGTTGTTCCCACAAAAACGAAAGAAGTTCTAAATCAAGTCATTTTCCGAGTGCTATAGCGTCTAAAGCTTGGAAACAATATCACCAGAACAAAGAAAAAAAGAAACAGGATAAGGAAAATTAGATAAAAAAACGTAAACTAGAAAGGGAGCTAAAGAAAAAGGAACCTCCTCAAAAAAAAGAAGCTTAATAAAAAGACTACCACTAAATAAAAAGAAACCAGAAGAAACTCAAAGCCATATTAAATGTGGTTCGTGTGACATTGACCTTATTAGTGACACTGAAGAAGAGGCAGAAAAGAACATAGGCTGTGATTATTGTATTTGATGGTATCACCTAAAATGCACGAAACTGAAGGATTTCTCTTACATTCAAGCAACAACTGCACAATATGAATCTGAGTTGTGTGAAACTGGTAAAGTTGATAGGAGAGATATTTTGATGCCATTTAATAAAACACTGGCTGATTAAATTGTTAATTGTTAAAAAATGTGATGATTAATAGCCTTTTATTATAACTTGTTATAATTATGTGTTAATTACTTAAAATAATGAAAGAGAGTTGTGATAAACTGCTAAAATTACAAGGAGATAAATTTTGAAGACATTTTATGACAATACTGAATTATTAAATTGTTATTATTAAAACACTGTGATCATGGATAGTTCCTTTATTGTTATTTGTTATGATTATGTGTTAATTACATAAAATAATAAATTGTTAATTCTTAATCAAGAGTCCTTGTTTCCCTGTTATTCTAATTTCAACCCTATGAGCTCGTAGTTAAAAGTTATTTTTCTACTGTGAAATAAGTGGCCGATAACCGGTACACTGATGGTCGACATCTGAGTCAAATGGCCGATAACCAGTGTTTTCGCTTGTTTTGCATCAAAGAATTTTTTGTAAATAACCTATTAAAGATTCGTCTATAAACTTTTTTTTTTATGAAATTAGGTCTTTTGTAAAATATTATTAATGCATTAGAAAGAAGTGTTTTCATATAAAATTATAATGAAAATGAAGTTGCAAGTCAACGAGTCGCTTAAGTGGTCGATAACCGGTGACTTTACCCATAACGTAACTCAGGCACTCTAAATACAGTATAAATTCCATTAAAAATACTTATCATAATTAATAGTAGGTTACAGAAATTTATTGATATACCTACATAATTATGTATAATGATGACACAACGTGTGTTTCAACTTCAACTGACACAATGTCCTATAGCATGGACTCCTTCAAAATAGGCGTGAAAAGGCACCTTATGGGCCGGCAAAGGCGGCTAGAACAGTGTATTTCAAGCTGCACTATCTGTCTTCGCATATGGACTCTTCTTACTGCTTCACATCAGGTGGTGTTGAGTCATTCGCTGTGTATTGTATAAAAAACAGCGTAATTCAAAATGTTTCCAGGGCTTTGTGGTGACGGGTGTGTCCCTCAACATGGCGAGCATGGGGTCTATAATGGGGTTCACCGCCATCCTGCTGCCTCAGCTGAGGGCACCTGACTCCGGCATACACGTGGACACGGCTTCTGGGTCTTGGATTGGTGAGATCTTCTATTTCTGATTGCATTTGTTTGTGGAGCTCGGTGGCGGTTTGAGCGTTCTGGTTTCGATTACGAAAACAAAGCAATTTATTTATTTATTTAAACTTTATTGCACAATAAAACAAACTTTCGGACTTAACTCCTGATGGCATTCTCTACCAGTCAACCAGGGGCTAAGCAGAAAACTCAAAAAGCGGTGCACAGCAATAAAAAAGAAAATTTTGGACAAACTTAACTAAACAAAGTTAGTAATTAACATAGAATAAAACTAGAAAAATTTCACGTCACGAAATTTTTCTAGTTTTATTCTATTTTAATTACTAAGTAATTTTTCAAACATTTATAATAATGTTAAAAATCAAAAATTAAGAATATTTGAAAGCACTGCCCCAACTTAATCGAATCGTAGGTATTTGTAAAAATACTCGTTTCGGATGTTGAAATAGAATATTTCGACATTGTTGGGTGGACGTTAGCTCATAAACGCAAATACAGATAGACTAGAAGAATTTCACAGGGATATCCCAAGTCCTGGGTGGCTCAGTGGTCAGAGCAGTCGCCCGGATTGTGAAAGGTCGCGGGTTCGATTCCTGCCTCAGGACGTGAAATTTTTCTAGTTTTATTATATTTTAATAACTAAGTAATTTTTCAAACATTTATAATATTGTTAAAAATCAAAAATTAAGAATAAACAAAGTTAAATAAACAATTTTCGCCATGGTCAATCCCGGATTGGTCAATCAAAATTTGAAAGGTTAGGTCTTTTAAGAAAAATCTTCGGAGTTTTTTACTTAACCAGCAAAAAGAATTGGCATATTAAACTTATCAGTATCTCATATCAGCTGATTTATATAACTCTTTTATAAGTATGTAGTATTTTCTATAAAATTATTGATATCAACATATAAAAGTATATACCATTACTAATATATTTAAATATGTTGTATGTGTGTATTTATGTATGAATATATGTATTGTATGTATATATATGTGTGTGTGTTTTATATATATATAAGTCATGTATGTACCCCGTTTATTTAATTTTTTTTTTTTTTTTATCAAATTGGATTGCTTTTAGAGCTTGTTTTGTTTTTTATTTAACCCTGGCTTGGCTACCTATTTCACAATCAAATCCTACAAAAGGCTCCACTGAAAATCAGCGTCGAGGTTGGTAGCAGCTGCGACAAATGCTGAGTGGATACCATTTCAGCTTAATCACTCAATGATAATTTATAATTTATTTTGTATTAGAATTAAGTCTTTTATGTTGTGATGCTGAATAAAGTTTTATTCTATTCTATTCTATTCTATTCTATTCTATTCTAAATATCGAGCCGGTTATTAAGTGAAACCGCTTTAACTTATCGTCTCGTATTGAGGCAGCGTGGTAGTGCTATGGCAAGTCCTCATGTTTCTTCCATGTAGGAAGGCCTGTGCCCAGCAGTGGGAGTAGTGGGCAGTATACAGGGTGGCACATTTAGATCGGTCAGTATGGGATAGTCTGAAATTATAAGACATGCGAGAATCTCTTCTTAGGAATCATGTCATCGATTTTAGTCATAAGAAAAACTGCATTCATTTATAATAAAAAGTGTACTTAGCTCGGGAATCGAACCCGGACGTTTTGAAAAGTAAAACTACTACTACCACCCTAACCCCTAACTATTACCCCCCCCCCCCCCCCCCTAACCCCTAACTATTTCTATTTAGATATCGTTCAGGTCAAAAGCAGTAAACGTTACTATAAAACGTGAAATCTAAAATAATAAAATGCATTATTTTGATATCCTTAATTTAGTATAAGTTTTCGAATTTATCACCATTTTTTTCGATACAACATTCAACTCGTCTCACAAGGACGTTCCATTTTCAAATGAGTTTTATCACGACTTTGTATCTACATACCTACTTATTCTAAGTGGGCTTTTCTATTGATTATTAAAATAATCATGGTCATCTGAGTATCAGGTAATTTGCGTTTTGGCAGTATGCGTCGAAATGGATTAATAGAATTAAGCAATTACAATCATAGATAAATAATATTATTGATAGATAACAATATGAAAAGCAGTGTATGTAACAAGTTGCGACACCAGCAAAGAGCTACAAACAACCATAGAGACAATTTTACGCACCTAAACGAGTTGAATGTTGTATTGAAAAAAATATGGTAAATTCCAACACTTACTAAAATGAATGGATATGAAAATCATGCATTTTATTCATTTTAGACATCATGTTTCATAGTAACGTTTACTGCTTAAGACCTACACAATGGATATCTAAATAGAAATAGTGTTAGTGCTATTTTTCAAAACGTCCGGGTTCGATTCCCGAGCTGAGTACACGATTTTTAAAGGTATGAATGCAGTTTTTCTGATTACTAAGTAAAATCGATGACATGGTTCAAGAAAAGATTATCGTATGTCTTATAGTTTCAGACTTTCCTATACTAACCGATCTAAATGTGCTATCCTGTATAAGCTGACGATGTAAGACGAGCAAATAGTTAACACACCACCTGACAAACAGCTTGGAGCGTCACGGCACCAATAGGAAAGGCAATTTAAGTACACGGAGGCACCCTTCAAGAGGCATCTAATAAATAAGTTGTGGCGAATTGCCTCGCGATTTACATCGCAAAAGTAAGCTATTTTATCTGTGGATACTTATATGACTAATCTGTGACTGAGATTCTTTTTGGCACAGAACTGACCGGCTATTGCTTTCGCTTATTATTAAATTGTTAATAATCTTGTATTACCTTTGTATCTTCGGGAATAAAAACGATAATCAACCAAGTTTTTTTGTTTGGAACGAGCACCTCGCACCTTATGAAGATTGCATTAAGATTGGACAAAGATCCGACAAAGAATGATAGGCCCGACTGTAGAGTCCTTTGGGTGAGCTGGGACCTGAGTCTGGGACACACCATCGCTTTTCGTATTTCGGCTGAAAAGCAGTTCACTGTGTTTTGGATCGAAGGGAAAGGTAGCCAGTGTGATTAGCGCAGGGATGCAGTACCAAGTGAGATATTCCTTGTTACAAGAGTCTTTACGCGTCGGTAGCCACTACCAGATGCTGAGTCATCAACTTGCTTGTGAGCAGGATTGAATGCAGCAGCACAGTTCCGTAAGATTATATTTTCATTTCAAACCAAGATCGAAGGTTAATAGTTGAATGTTGTTAAATTTAAATCAAGATCACAATTCACCCAATTTCCGACTGAACTTGATGGTAAAAACGAAGTCACATAATTAGTCTGTACTTAATCTTAGATTATGAAGGAAGTAGCTAATATAATTTAAATTTTTTCTTTAATTCCAGCTTCAATTCTCGGTATCTCGCTCATCTTTGGAAACCTCCTGGTGCCAACCATCATGGGGAAGTTTGGAAGAAAGTTCGCTAGCCTGTTAAGCTGCCTCCTAATCCTCATTTGCTGGATTTGCATATCAGTGGCCACTGATATTTCCTACTTATTAGTGGCAAGATTTATCCAAGGCTTCTCCCTTGGAATAAATTTATCTTTAGCTCCAATCATGGTTGGAGAATTAACGAGTCCATTACACCGTGGGATATTTTCCTCAATCATGACCAGTTCCATCACGGCTTCAACCCTTGCTGTTCATGTTATGGGCTCTTATTTGTCGTGGCAGGTTACCGCAATCGTGTGTGCCTTTATATCTCTCACGAGCTTTGCGATTTTGATATTCACACCGGAATCTCCCAGCTGGCTAGCTGATAGAGGAAGATTCGAAGATAGTAAGAACGCCTATCGTTGGTTAAGGGGTGATAATGAAGATGAAGAATTAGAGAAAATGATCCAGCATCGAAGAGCTAGAGACGCACACGCAGAGCTGACTAAATCTGAAACTAGTAGATTAAGATACTTCATAAAAGCTTTTAAAAAGAAAGAGTTTTACAAACCAGTAGTGATAATGGTTCATTTACATACATTATCTATGTGGACTGGAATGTGTTTTATAATAGTTTATACTGTAGATATAATTAAAATATTAGTCGGAGAAGATATAGACGTTGCGTTGCATTTAACAATTCTAGACACGCAAAGAATGATCTCAACCATATGTGTACTCTTCGTGGTAAAGGTAGTTAAAAGGAGAAATCTTTTATTTATAACTGTAGGTATTAATTTCCTTTGTTTGATTGTTATAGCAGGGTACTCTTTTGCAAAGTCAAAAGGCGTCTTACCATTCGATCATCCAGCTATTGGTATCACGTTATTACATATTCACACGTGTTTTTTGACTACTGGTTCATTACCGTTACCTATAGTGATATCTAGTGAGTTATTTCCCCTGGAATTCCGAAGTTTGGCTGGTGGGATCAGTGCTATTGCTTTTTCTGTGAATTATTTTGTTACTTCAAAGACTGCTATGTATTTATTGAGTTCGATAGAAGTTCACGGAGCGTATTTGCTGTACGCGGCAATCACTCTGTATTGCTTGGTGATAGTCTGGATTATGCTCCCGGAGACTAAAGACAGGACGCTTCATGACATTGAGGAAGAGTTTAGGGGAAAACCTAAGGATAGGAGGGAACTGGCCGTAATAGAACCTTTGAGATGTGATAGGAAGATTGATGATGTTTGAAAATGTTGTAATTACATAGCAAACCTTTTGTTTCTTTTGACTCCACGTCTTCTAATGTGTAGCGGTAAGAAGAGTCCATATGCGAAGACAGCTAGTGCAGCTTGACACACACTAGTAGGTAGTACCCGGTATCGGAACCTTGAAGATGCCTATCAAAGTTTAACGATTTAAAGATTTTGTTCTTTTTTTTTGTAACTGAACTGTTTATCGTTGTATCTGAAAACTTAGACAAAATGATGTGGCGGGCGTTTGAAGCACTTTAATTTAAAAGCTGTAAGATAACATTTTTTTGATAAACATACAGATGGGATTTTTGATGATAAGACTTAGTCCAATTCAACCCCACTAAGACACAAGTCTGCGCGTTCACCGCTAAAAAAACCCCATTCGCTGTGGCTCCACAATTCCTCGACACACCGCTTTCCATCTCTACGAGTATCGGGATCCTTGGTGTTGATATCTCTAGCGGCGTGCAGTTCCGCAGTCATTTGGAGGATAAAGTCAAGCTGGCATCCAAGAAGCTTGGTGTGCTCAATAGAGCGCGGCGGTATTTCACTTCGGGGCAAAGACTGTTACTGTATAAGTCTCAAGTCAGGCCCCATATGGAGTACTGCTGCCATTTATGGGCGGGAGCGCCTAGATACCAGCTTGGACCATTTGACGTGCTCCAAAGAAGCGCTATGAGAATTGTCGACGATCCTGAGCTCACAAACGGTATTGAACCTTTAAGCCTAAGGAGAGATTTTGCCTCCTTGTGTGTGTTCTACCGTTTGTATAACGGGGCGTGTTCTGAGGAATTATTTGACATGATGCCCACGGCTTCTTTCTATCATCGCACCGCTCGCCATCGGCAGGGAGTTCATCCTCACAAATTGGAACCAAAGTGGTCGCGTACTGTACGGTTTCAGAGAAACTTTCTCCCGCGTACGCTCAAGTTGTGGAATGAGCTCCCTGCAGAGGTTTCCTCGAATGAGTACAGCATGGGGTTCTTCAAAAAAGGCGTGAAAAGGTTTTTACAGGGTCGGCAACGCGCAAGTGATACCCCTGGTGTTGCAAGCGTCCATAGGCTACGGTAACCGTTTACCATCAGGTGGGCCGTATGCTTGATTGCCACCTTAGTGGTATAAAAAAAAAAAAAAAAAAAAGAACTTTATCAGAGCCGAAACCCTGAAACCCTTAATATTTTTATCACAACTAAATTGGTTATTGTTAAAATAATAACTTAAAAAATTGAGTCCCGGGATCATTTTATATACTATTCCTCATATACTCGTGTAATAAATATGAGAGAATATTATTCTTGAATTGACCTTCAAAATTGTAGAAACACTTAAAAAATCGTGACTTAAAAAAATAGTACCAATGTTAGAGAAACAGATAATATAATATACAGGATGTAGGGCAGCAAATCGTCTCCGCCTAATGCCTTCGTTTTATTATGATACTATACAGCAATTTATAGATATAACACACATTGATGATTTAACTATTAAAATAAAAGATATGCTACAATACAAGACAAACGAATAATAGTTCGTTTGACTTTCGTGAAGTAATTTAAGTAAAAAATATAAAATTTTAAATAACACCTAGCCTTATTAATCATCCATCGAATACCATTTCATTGAGTTTTTTTTTTATTTTGTTACTAAAAGCAACCTGTCACTAAACTGCATTAAATGTGAGAGGTCTATTATGAATAGAGAATTTCTGAAATGTGAAATATGTAAAAACCGCTATCATCTGGATTGCACCACAATATCACACCGAAGATTTTATTTAATGACTCCCGATAACAATAAAACCTATAAATGTTCTTCTTGCTTGGCCATAATGTGTGACACCAGAAAAGATTATGAAAATGTCACCTATCGAAGGAAAATTAATCGAAACATCTCAGATGATGTTCATAACTCTTTTGAAGCACTTTCAGATGATTTAGAATCTATGACATCAACACCGAGTGGGAACCTAAACAGAAGCTGTACAGAATTACGACAAAATGAGACCCATAATTGAACAGCTATAGGAGAAGAATAGAATTCTAACCGAAAAATTGGAAATAGCCGATGCTGAGATCGAAAACTTGCTGTCCGAAAACCAGGAATTAAAGAGAAAAATGGCGGGGTATGAGTTAAAAGTGAAAAAACTGACGCACATTTGTAAATCTACACCATCAAAAATTATTTCTAACAAAAAGCAGCGTGGAATCCTAACAAAAACTAAATTAGATTTTTCACAATCGGAGGAAAATAATGATGACAGGACATTGCCGGCCACAGTGCCATCTATGTAACTTGATGGCAAAAAAAGACAAACAAGCTCAATTATAACCCCAAGACAGGCCACAACCGCCAGCAAAATGTCATATAGATGACACAGTCCATAAGGATGACATAAAAAAACAGATATTCATACTGGGTGATGAACAATTAAGAGGACTATCAGCACGAATCATAAAATCTAGGAACGGCAAATGGAATAATTCCTATAATACATATGCTGAAATTATTACTGGTGGAACAAGTTCAGAATTATTGACTCACTGTGACCAAATAATAAATAGTATCAAAAAAGGTGATATTGTCATTTTAGGCCTTGGTAGCCATGATAAAGACATACATATTTTACACTCAAACATCTGTATATCTTTAGATAAACTAAGAAATGTTTCTGTAATCATCGTTTTTATTAACAACAATTCTTACTTGAATGAAAAGTTAGTAAATTACAATATAAAAATGTGGGTAAAACACTTTAAAAATTGTACATTCCTACATCTGAATTCCTATAGAAAAAGTGTTTCAAATTTCTTACAGTGCATTACATTTAGGATAAATATGTATATTGATTTTAAGGAATACAAAAATAAGTATCTATCTGTGGAGGCTATTAGAAAACACATAAAAAATTCAACAGTCATGTCCAAAACTCTAGTAAAAAAGGATGAAAAAGTTGTGACTCCTAAAAAGGGCACTATACCTTTCTATTTTACGAGGGTACCAAGTGGGCAATGTAACCAAATAATAACCAAGTCACAAAACCAAAAACGTTCTTTTTTTCGTTCCTAACAATAAAAAGTACTTTACAATCATGCACCAAAATATTCATGGCTTGTTGTCTAAGAAGGAGCTACTTGAACTTACTCTCAAAGACTTAAGACGTAATAAAAATCCTTGTGATCCGGACATTTTGTGCTTTACTGAGGTATTTGTAAAAATTGTGTTCGACCAAACCTTTTTTATAGCTTTTTAATATAACACCCTGGCACTTTTCTGACATGTTTTTAAATTTATAAATAATATATTTTTTGTATGTCAGTTTGTATGTCACTCACATCTCGTTTCTCTTGTGTGTCATGTCTTGTTACTTTTCTCTCATAATATATATCTTGTAGCTTATATCCACTCTGTTTATCTCTCCTAATTTCTAATAGGTAGGTGCGCTAATTAGATAAGCTACAATGGAGAGTTCATCAGGCCGAGCGCCTATAGTAACCGTAACAAGCCAGAATTCATTTCCAAAGTTGACCGGACGTACAAATTATAACACCTGGAGCTTTGCCATGAAAATGACCCTCATAGACGCGGATCTCTGGGAAGTCGTGGAGAAACCGTCATCGTGTGGGGCTAAAGTCACGCAGGAAGAGTTTGAGCGCCGCGATCAAAGAGCAAGGGCTAAAATATGCCTCCACATCGCTGAGAACATTTACCCCTTAGTGGTAGAATGTGACACAGCTGAAGTGACTTGGAATGCATTAAAGAAAACTTATGCAGATAGCAGTCTCAGTAGACGTCTGTCACTTTTAAAGAAGCTGTTCAATGCCAAACTTGAGTCATACCCCAACATCGAAGCCTACATCAACGATATTCGCGACACACAGCAGAAAATATCTGCCATAGGGAAGGCCATTGAAGACGAATTCGTTGGTGTCATAATGCTTGCTGGTTTGACGGATGAGTATCTACCAATGGTGATGGCTATAGAACACTCGGGCGCTACAATTACTTCGGACTATGTCGCAACAACGCTTCTCAAAGAAGAGCATCGTCGGAGCAACACTACGGCTACCAATAATGCTCTTGCTACTACTTCAAAGACTTCGAAGATCGTGTGTACATATTGTAAAAAGATAGGACACCACGTTTCAAAGTGCAGGATTCGTTATTTTAATTCTAAAAAGAATAAGGGCATCGGCGACACTAAAGCTAATTATATATCTAATTTTACACTTTTATCATCTTTCACTTCATTTACAGGCCAACACTCCCCTTCTTTATCCCAGGATTGGTTTATAGACTCAGGAGCCACAGGGCACATGAGCTGTTATAAGGATTGGTTTATTCACTACAAACCTCTCCGACAACCCGTTACTGTAGCAAATAAAGAAGTTGTTTATAGTGAAGGCAAAGGTACTGTTTCTGTAAATATTGATAATAGTGTAGTTAAGATTTCTAATGTTTTATATGTGCCTCAACTTTCGACGAATTTATTATCTGTTAGGGAATTAGTTAGTAAGGGTTTTGTAGTTCTTTTTTCACCTAAAGGCGCAACGATATTATGGCAGAAAGACTGTAAGGTATCTGGTTCATTAGTCGGTACTGCTTCCAATTTTGGGGGCATGTACAAACTAAATACTTCACCCACCACTAATCAGGCATACCAAGCTCACAGTAACGAGCCCATTTTACTCTGGCACCGTCGTTTAGGTCATTTAAACTACAAATATCTGCAAATTCTAAAACATAAACATATTGGCATTAATTTCACTGACAGACTTAATCAAAGTCAAAGTTGCGTTTCGTGTCTACAAGGTAAATTGTCAAAAAAGCCTTGCAAAAGTTCACAAAGTAGGTCTAGTGAAAAATTAGCATTAATCCACACTGACCTCTGTGGACCAATGAGTTCACAATCATGGGGCGGTTGTCTATACCTACTTACGTTTACCGATGACTTCTTACGTAAAACTTTTGGCTATTTATTAAAAACCAAGAGCGAAGTTTTTACGAAATTTGTTGAATTCAAGTACCTTGTAGAGAACCAAACAGGCTTAATAATAAAGGCACTCCGATCCGACAACGGTCGTGAATTTCTAAATAAAGAAATGACCACTTTTCTTAAGGAGAATGGCATCATACACCAACTAACTGTTCCTTACAACCCTCAACAAAACGGTGTATCGGAAAGGGTCAACCGAACCGTCATTGAGAAGGCAAGGTGTATGCTACAGGATGCCAATCTTCCAAAGGCTTATTGGGCCGAAGCTGTCAATACAGCGATCTATTTAAAAAATCGTACGCCCACACAAGGCTTGAATTTTAAAATTCCAGAGGAAGTTTGGACCGGGAAACCGGTCAACCTCTCTCATTTAAGAGTTTTTGGCTGTGAGGTCCACGCATTGGTCCCTAAAGAGAAGCGGACTAAGTTAGAACCAAAAACTCATCCTTGTATTTTCGTAGGCTATTCAGACGACTGCAAGGGTTATAGGTTAGTCGACCCGAATAACCCTAGGACAATTATTATGGCTCGGGATGTAGTTTTTATAGAAAATAAGGTTGTAGATAATAGCGAGTCATCCGAAACCTCTGATCTGGTTGAGCAACCAACGACTACAATCCAAGTTTCTACACCCGATCCTCCTTCAGATTCCGCTCCTGGTCCTTCAACAATTAATGATGAGATAGCGGAATCCCAGCCGTCTGACACACTATCTCGCGAACCCATTAATATTTCCCCACCCTCTCCCGAACCTATTGATATTGCCCCTGAATCTTCTCACATTCCGGAATACGACTCCTTGATCAAGCATGGCACCTGGATCTTGGTTGACAGGCCCAATGACAGGAAACCTGTCAAGTGTAAATGGGTCTACAAAATCAAGAAAAATACTAACGGGGAGGTCGTTAAATACAAAGCCAGACTTGTGGCTAAAGGGTTCACGCAAGTCTATGGCGTGGACTATGGAGAAACCTTTTCTCCCGTTGCGCGGTTGTCTTCCATAAGACTTCTTCTAGCTTTCGCTGCTAAGTTGAATCTTAGCGTTGAACACTTGGACGTAGAAACAGCGTTCCTTAACGGCGATCTAGAAGAAGAGATCTATATGGAGCAACCCGAAGGTTTCGTTACCGATGGTAATAAAGTCTGCCTTCTCAAAAAGTCTCTGTATGGTCTTAAACAAGCACCCAGACAGTGGAATCTAAAAGTATGCGAAGCCATGGCAAAACTGTCACTAACTCGAGCAGAGTCTGAACATTGCATATATTTCAGGCGTCAAAACGACAATATCCTGGTAGTAGCCGTGTTTGTCGACGACTTTTTTGTTTTTAGTAACAGTGACGTAATGGCAAATACCTTCAAAACAGGCCTACGACAAACGTTTTCAGTCAAAGACTTAGGACCTGTCAAAGATTGTTTGGGCATGCGTGTTACCAGTAGTACAGATGGCAGCATTAGTCTCGACCAAACAAAATACATCGAGAATCTGATTGAGAAATTTAATTTGAGAAACGCTATACCGGTAACTACACCTTTAGAACCCGGACTTAAGTTAATACTACCTGAGAAAGATAATGAGCAACCGGACTTACCTTATCAGCAGCTCATCGGTTCTCTAATGTACATCTCCATTGGCACAAGACCTGATATAGCACACGCTGTGTCGGTCTTGAGCCAATTCAATGCACATTACGGGGAGGTACACTGGAGAGCTGCTAAACGAGTGCTCAGGTATCTTAAGTCCACAAAAAATAAAAAGCTGCAGTACACAAAAAGTACCGACAACATTGTAGGATATGCTGACGCTGACTATGGGTCTAATCTCATAGACCGCAGATCCTACACAGGGTATGTTTTTACTCTAAGTGGCTCCGCCATATCCTGGGAGTCCCGTAAACAGCGCACTGTTGCACTCTCCACCACCGAAGCCGAATATATGGCCCTTGGTGAAGCCACCAAGGAGGCCATATATTTAAGGTTTCTGGTGCGAGATGTATTTAATTTTGATCACCCTATTACCCTTCACAGCGACAACCAAAGTGCGTTGCAACTAACAAAGAACAACACTTACCACTCACGAACTAAGCACATCGACATCCGGCATCATTTTATCCGAAACTCCATCGCCAGTCATAACATTATTATTAAATATATTCCCACTGGCTGTATGGTCGCCGATGTCCTTACAAAAGGCTTGCCTAGCATAAAGCACACTAAATGTGTAAATAGTTTAGGTTTAGCATAATAACTGTATATGTATAGTAGGGACATTAGGCTAGTTTAATTTATTTTCGGATGTTAGATTTAAGATGTGTATATTAGTGTATTTGTTTTTCCCTTTTATATGAGTTTGTTTTTGTAATGTTGTTCTTGTATATAGTATGTACATATACAGGGTGTTTATATTACGGGGAGGTGTTCGACCAAACCTTTTTTATAGCTTTTTAATATAACACCCTGGCACTTTTCTGACATGTTTTTAAATTTATAAATAATATATTTTTTGTATGTCAGTTTGTATGTCACTCACATCTCGTTTCTCTTGTGTGTCATGTCTTGTTACTTTTCTCTCATAATATATATCTTGTAGCTTATATCCACTCTGTTTATCTCTCCTAATTTCTAATAAATTGGGGATGAAAGAAACATACACATTAATTGTTATGACCTAGCAGCATCTTATTTGAGACCAAAAAAAAAAGATGGTGTTTGTATATTAATAAAAAAAAAAATAGATTTTAAAAACATAACATGCTTTAATGACCTATCAATGCCATTTCATTTTGAATTATGTGCTGTAAATCTAACTGCTAATAATATTATTGTTATATGTCTATATAGGATACCTTCAAAAAATAAAAGACATATTGACTACTTTTTTCAAAGAATTGATCTTCTTTTGCATAGATGTGTTAATAAATACCCTAAAAAATACATAATATTGGCGGGAGATTTAAACATAAATACCGTTGAAGTGAATGTAAACACTATAAAACTACTGGATATTATTAAAAAATATAATTTAACGTCACATATTACCGTGCCTGCAAGAGGGAATTCATGTCTTGACTTAATTATTACCAATGCACCGCACGCAATTGGATCCACACTACCTTTATGGTTATCGGATCATGATACTGCACAGTTTCTAAAGTTACACGTAAATTCAAAAAAGGTAAACCCGAAAGTTATTTTTAATTACAAAAGATGCTACTCTGAGGAAAATATTTCAAAATTCAAGCAATATTTAGAGAGTCTATCTTTCTCAGAGCCTTACAGTCACTCCAACTTTAATGACGCATTTGACGCTTTTTACGAGATATTTTGTTTACTTTACGTGTTATGTTTCCCTGTAATAAGGATAAAGATTACTAATTCAAATATGTTTCCGTGGATAACAAAAGGCCTACAAAAAAGCTGTAGTACCAAACGATCTCTTCGCTACAAATATTACTCTACAAAAAAGTCTAGTGATAGAATTATTTATAATAATTATAATAAACTATTTAGAACGTGCATATGCTACGCAAAAAGACTCACCAATAAAATATTTGTATTAAAAAGTAAAAATAAGTGCAAGGCAACATGGACAGTCATTAAATCTGAGAGGAAACAGATGGAACATGCAAACTACATTGATAAAGTAGTACCTAAATAATGGTACCGAAATTAAAAGTCCTACAAAAATGGCTGAATCTATGAATAACTATTTCTTTAATATCTCGGGGAAAAATACAAATAAAAACGAATTTTCTACTTCGACAACAAACTTAACAAATTCCATTTATTTATATCCTATCAACATAAATGACACAAAAAAAGCTATAATGTCACTAAAAAATATACAATCTGAGGGATTTGACTCAGTTTGTACCAATGTAATAAAATCATGTGTAGATCAAGTAGCAGATGTACTCACTTATCTATTAAATATGTCGTTACAGTCGGGGATATTTCCAGAGAAATTAAAGGTTTCGAAAATAGTACCATTGCATAAGAAGGGAGATAGGGATGACATCTGTAACTACCTACCAATTACTATTATTTCAGTATTTTCAAAAATATTTTAAAAAGTTATGCATAGGCACCTCTCATCTTTCTTTGAGTTATATAAAATAATAGACAATAATCAATATGGCTTTCAAAAGAAAAAATCTACTACCCATGCAGCATATCATTTAGTTGAAGAAATCTTACAAAATGTAAACAAAGGTAATTTTACATCAGTTTTATTCCTTGACTTGTCGAAAGCATTTGACTTCGTGTCACACAAACAACTGTTAGCAAAATTGGAGCAAAATGGAATAAGAGGCCCGGCCCTCAACTGGTTGAACTCATACTTAAAAAATCGCGTGCAATTTGTGGAAATAAAGCAACTAAAAGGAAGTACTGTGCAGGTAACTCTGAATTTCAGGAAATTCACTGTGGTGTACCACAGGGAAGTGTTCTTGGGCCATTCCTATTTCTGCTACAAATAAACGACTTACCTAAAGTAACAAAGCACAATAAGATCTTATTCGCGGATGATGTTTCCATAACTGTAACTACTGATAAAGGCAATACTCTAGAAAAACATAAGAGCGATATCGTTGACACACTGACATCAGTAATAAGCTGGCTGACTAAAAATAATTTACAAATAAATTTAAACAAGACAAAATTGGTTAACTTCAATAATTTCAAAAACAAAGCAATTGACATTAAATTTAATGACCATATATTAAGACATGAAAACAATGTATTATTCTTAGGACTAATTATAGAACCGTGCTTAAATTGGAAAGGGCAAATAGAAAAACTTTGCAATAAATTAAACGGATTTTCTTTTGCGCTTTATAAACTTGCAAAAATTGCAAATAAGGCCACAGCAATTACAGCGTATTTTGCGTATTTCGAATCATTGCTAAGATATGGCTTGCTAATATGGGGTAACGGTACAGAAATAGAAAAAACATTTAAATCACAAAAAAAGTGCATACGTGCGATTTGTAATATTGCTCCAGATGTATCATGCAGACCGTACTTGAAAGAGCTGAATGTACTAACTTTAACCTGTTTATATATTATGGAAATAGGCACCTTTGTGAAGCAACATTATCATATCTTCACAAAAGCGAGGGATGTAACAGTGGGAAGTGTAAGACATGGTAATAAAATAATGCAAGAAACAATACCAAAAACTAAACGTTTCCAATCAAACGTACCGGCAATGGTGATAAAGATTTACAATAAAATACCAGAAGAAATAAAACAACTCCCGTATAATAAATTTAAGATGGCATTTCGGAAATGGTTATTAGAGAATACTTTTTATAGCATTAAGGAGTTTATGGATTGTGGTAAATGAAAAACGGGTATCAGTCATTAATGTTTTTGTGCATGATAATTATGATTAAAGTACTTTATTTTGACATACTTATCTTCTTTATTGTGTGACGGAAAAATTATTTATTTCTATTGGACTTGCCAACTTTAAAAATAGTGACTATTAATGTATATAGGTATTAATTAATTAATGATTTTACTGACTTATAATTTATTGATTTTTATTATGAAATGCAATGTTTTTAATTGTAATATGAAATAAGTTCTGCGCGCTAAATTTGCATGTTATTGTAATAGCTAAATAGGTATAAGCTACTTAATATTTTGAAAATGACATCTCTGTACTCCTTATTTAACGCAAATAAATAAATATGAATATGAGACTACTCTTATAAATATAAGCCCAAACACGCGCTATATTTGCTGTAAGTTTCTTAAGTATTGAGCATCCCGCGGACTATTTGATGGTACAGGTCAGCATGTCTTGGGAATACCACCGAAGTGACAGTAAACCAAATTCTAAATCAATCGGATCTGTGGAAGTTACCTTTTAGTCAAGTAGTAATTATAAGCTGATAGTCAACGCCTTAAGTTGCCTTCATAAATTATAGCTAAGAACTATCCTGATGATCACGTCAGCTTTCAAACAAAAACAACGAATCAAAGTCGGTCCATTCGTTTAGAAGGAGCTATTAGAGGATACACAGACAGACACGTCAAATTTATAACACCCATCTATTTTCGTCTAGGGTTAAAAATACAATTAAGTTTAAAATAAAACGACTTATAAAAACTCCTTGATTTTATGTTTTTTATAACCTGATCCCTAATTCTTTTGAATATTTGAATTTCTCTGAATTTTCAAAATAATTATTACCTAAGTATAAGTGTAATTAAGTACAATATTCAAAAAAATATTATTAAAGCGTATGTACCACTCACCAGCACGGTAAGCGGTTACCGTAGCCTACAGACGCTTGGAAATAATCAAGAGGTAAATGAATCTAGAGCTCGAAGGTTACCGTACTCTATAAACGCTCGTAGCAATGGGCACTACTCACGCGCTCCCTATCCCGTACAAGGGTGTCAAGCAAGCGTACAGCGTGCTAGATGGTAAGGTGGCCGTAGCCTATAGACGCTCGTAGCACCTTGGGCACTACTCACGCGTTGACTACCCTGTACAAGGGTGTCAAACAAGCGTACGACCCGCCTGATGGTAAGGTCACCGTAGCCTATAGACGCTCGTAGCACCTTGGGCACTACTCACGCGTTGACTACCCTGTACAAGTGTGTCAAACAAGCGTACGGCCCGACTGATGGTAAGGCTACCGTAGCCTATAGACGCTCGTAGTACCTTGGGCACTACTCACGCGTTCACTACCCTGCACAAGTGTGTCAAACAAGCGTACGACCCGCCTGATGGTAAGGTTACCGTAGCCTATAGACGCTCGTAGCACCTTGGGCACTACTCACGCGTTGACTACCCTGTACAAGTGTGTCAAACAAGCGTACGACCCGCCTGATGGTAAGGTTACCGTAGCCTATAGACGCTCGTAGCACCTTGGGCACTAGTCACGCGTTGACTACCCTGTACAAGTGTGTCAAACAAGCGTACGACCCGCCTGATGGTAAGGTTACCGTAGCCTATAAACGCTCGTAGCACCTTGTCACTACTCACGCGTTGACTACCCTATACAAGTTTATCAAACAAGCGTACGGCCGGTACGGTAAAAATCGTCTAAAACCAAATCCACTCATGCGTGACAAAACTCATCAATCTTAATAATTGGAGGCCAAAGTTGAGACAAAAAGTTATGTCATCTCTGTCACGTCTCGTTACACAAATTGACATTTTAATGAAATAAATTAATATGCTTTTTCTTCAATATGGCAAAATAATCAGCCACCTGTCCTTCTTGTCGTTCATGATGGATACTTGTGAGGTATATCTTGGGAGGAGAAAGATACATTGTAAATGAACGCTGGATACATTCGAGTTTCTGTGGATGTGCAATGTTGGATTCCAGCTAGACCGAAGTAGCATAGGTAAGTTATTGCTGAAATGCATATATACAGGCTGGAAAGAATCTATGGACACAGTAGGAGTAGTACTTTAAATCCTTTAGTTAGGTCATTTTACGGAAAGGAAACATTCCTTTAATTTTGAAAAGAAACAAAACTCCATTCAAAGATCTTTTTAAACTCGCTGGTCTCACCCGGGAATCGAATAAACTAAAAATTAAAAAAATTAAACCCTCGCTATTTTATTCTACGAATCAGTAGGATTTGTTCAGGATAAAATTTGTTTTTGGTATTTGAAATAAAAAAAGTGAAAACTCATATTAATTACGAATGAAACTTTCAACATTTTTATCGATTTTAAAAATGTTGAAAGTTGTCGTTCGAATTTCAAATTGTTGCCCCGCGTTACAATAAAAAATACGTTCCATTTTTCAACTTTTCGTCAGATTGCATAGTGTCAGAACGAATTGTGTCTAAAAAACTTATTAAAATCTAATGATTTTCTTATCGAAGTCTTCAATAATGTACTTAGAGATAAATAACATTAGCAAACCTGTAATTCATATGATATCTTTGGATGTTAGAGAGATAAGAAAATTAACGAATTATTTACTTGTTACAAATAAATAAAAAAAAACTTGTAACAAATATTTATTTTCATAGGTATCTCGTACAACAGATTAATTGGAAGAGCAAATGTTTATTAAATAGACAATAATCCTACCGATTCGTTTAATAAAATAGCGAAGGTTTATTTTTTTAATTTTTAGTTGTTTCGATTCCCGGGTGAGACAAGTGAATTTTAGAAGATATATTTGAATGTAGTTTTGTTGCTTTTCAATAATAAAGGAATGTTTCCTTTCAGTAAAATGAGCTAATTAAAGGATTTAAAGGGCCCATAGTTTTTTCCACGCTACAGCGTGGAAAAAACCCTGCACCACCCTGTATACAATACAGGGTGGCGCTGTCAATACGACAATAAATTAAAACATGATGGGCTATTATATTTAGGTTCATAGAAATGGTTCGCCACTTTCAAAAACATCTTATTCATTTGATATTTTCATGACATTTGTATGAAATTATATAACAATGGCTGCATTATTTCATAGAAATGTCCTGAAATTATCTAATGTGTAGGATGTTTTTGAAAGTGGAAAACTATTCCTGTGAACTAATATAGCCCATGTTTTAATTTATTGTCGTTTTGACGGCACCACCCTGTATGTAGTCCTGATGAATCAAAGAAGGAGAATGATGTAAAATAAGTAGATAAATTGAATAAATACATTTATTTTGAATTTTATTAAATCAACGACTGTGAACAGTTTCTTATTATTCTTGTAGATGGCGCTGTAGCCGCAGCAAATTACTTAGGAACACATTAAAGTCGAGCAAAGACTCTAAACTACAGAATTAACATACGATTCTGTATAATTATAGCCCTTTCGAGCAGTTAATTACTTAACAACTATATTTAGTTAGAAACAACCTGAAATGGCTTGAAACTATGTTTAGGGATACTAAGCGAGTTGTCATGAAGTCATGAATAATACATTGTGTACCTACTTCAATGCGTTACTATGTTTGAGGTTTGTAAATCATTTGAAATTTAGTGATTTAAATTCAAAATAAAAAAATAATAATTAGAGGAGACTGAAGTGATTTCGAACCAAGAAGGATTTTCTTAATTGTCATTTTAACATTATTATAAATGTTTGAAAAATTGTTTACTTATAAAAATATATAAACTAGAAAATTTTCACGTCCTGAGGCGAGGAAACCGCGACCTTACGCTATCCGGGCGAATGCTCTATAACCATCTGAGCTACCCAGGACTTGGGGTAACCCTGTGAAATTCTTCTAGTCTATCTGTATTTTGCGTTATAAGCTAATGTCTAAAGACCTTTAGACACCCTGGTGTCTATAGGCGGCTGTAGGCCGCTTACCACTGGTTGCAGTGGTAAGCGGCCGTCAGCTTGTTTGTCATTTAGTTGTTTTTTGAAAAAACCTAAATCGGATCTAAAATCTCGGCGTAATTGATCTACATACTTAAAAAAAACTACCAACTGAATTGAGAACCTCCTCCTATTTGAAGTCAGTTGAAAAGAGAGACAATGTTACTATTGTTAGAATTATATCCGATACCATTCAACTATTACAGTTCTATTTTCATGTCAGTTGAGGACTTATCTCCTGTTGGTAGATGACGAGTGAAACATTGTTTTCAGGCGATTTTTTAATAATTGAGTCTATAAATTACATTTAGAATCAGAGTAACGCCAGCAAAACTTTTGAAATATATCCTCTGTTTCTCTGTAATGTTGAGGAGCTCGGTGGCGTATTGGTTTGAGCGCTCTGGTTTCGAATACGAAAACAAAGCAACTTTCGCCATGGTCGACCCCGGGATGGGTCAACGAAAATTTATAATATCGATCTCCTCCGTGCTTCGGAAGGCACGTTAAATAAATAAATAAATAATAAATCATTCTTTATTTCAGACAACATAAAGGTCCATGGGTTAGCATACAATTATAATTAATAAAAGAAAAACTTATGAGTAGGGTTAGTCAAATAGGTAGGGAGTTTATTTATTGAAATACAGTTCTGTTTACTGGATCATGTACCTTAGGGGCACTCGCTGCGAACTCGACCCGGCGGAGGTGCCTATTGAAACTTCGGTCATCGTTCGCACGTAGTGCTTTACCACAGGTGCATGCGGATCATCTGCCACTACCCTCAGGATACTGTTGCCACTTCCACGCACTCGACTTATCAGTGACGCCACTTTCTTTCTCACAAGAGCTTGAAAACCGTCAATTCCAGCCTCCGCAAACATTACGGACGCACTGCAAAAGCGAGGAAGTCCCAACATCATCCTAAGGATATTGTTGTATTGAATACGAAGAGCATTAAGCGATCTTTTGGTACAATTCATCCACAGACCGCCCGTGTACAGGTTTTGACAGTACGCTTTAAAGAGCGTTACTTTAACTTGGTCCGTACAACGAGCGAACCTGCGGGCCAGCATGTTGCCACGGACCGCCAATGCTCTCCGCTCCCTTTCTACGTCTATATCGTCTCTAAGGTCGTCAGTGAGTATGTGTCCAAGATACTTAAATTGAAAGACTCTGTTCAGCTCCACTCCACCAAGGTAGAGTGGAGGTATATATTCCGGACACTTACCGGCGGCCTTAAAGACCATATATTCGCTTTTTTTGACATTATATGCCAAACCATGCGACCTAGCATAGTTCTCGCACACATGTAACATCCTTCCGATCGTGCTCGCAGTGGGACCGAGCAGGACCATGTCATCCGCATAGCTGATGTTGTTAACACTAACACCACCCACCCTGCATCCGACCTGCATCCTGCCGAGCTCCACTATGAGGTCATTTACGTAAATGTTGAAGAGCTTTGGAGACGTCAGCCCCCCCTGTCTCACGCCGCACTCCAACACGTACGGTTCGGAAAGTTTGTTACACCACTTGACACAATTTGTCTGCTTGGAATACCAATACCTAAAAATATTTAGTATCTCCACCGGAATACCCCTGCTTTCCATCTTTCTCCATAGCTTCTCATATGAGACGAGATCAAAAGCCCTTGATAGATCCAGAAAACAGGCGTAGACCGGTGTCTTCCGGTTTGTATAATATTGGACAGTATGCTTGAGACTCAGTATTGCGCTTTCGGTTGATAGTCCGGTTCTAAATCCGAACTGCGCATCGTGTAGATCTAGGTACTTATCCAAGCACATGTCAAGCAAACTGTCCAATACTTTGGCTACCGTGGTGGCAAGAGAGATAGGGCGATAATTTCCCTTGTCTGAAATATCTCCTGTCCTGTTCTTGACTATAGGTACCACAATGGTTTTCATCAAGTCTGGCGGTAAATATGAATGTCTAATACACATGTTAAAGAACAGAGACAGGACCCTGGACAAGTGAGCCCCCGCATATTTCAGGTGCTCGATGCTGAGCCCGTCGTGCCCCGGAGATTTGCCCCTGCGCATCCGTTTAATGACATCCATAACCTGTCTGGCTGTAAACACTTGCAGTGACTTATCTCGCCGCACAACGTGCCCAGGTGCAGTAAACATAGTAGAGGGACCAAGTGGAGATCGCACCTTGAAGTGTTCCATGAACACGTTTGAGATCTCCCCAGGGTCACTCCGCCCATCAACACTCACCGGCAGGCCAGGCTTAACGTCGAGCTTTCCGGTAGCTTTCCAAAATTTCCCAAAATTTTTATCGGCTCGTAACTTAGCTATATTGTCCATTTTCATTTGGTCTTGGTTGTTTATACACCATTTCAAGCGGCTTTTAAAGATCCTGCGCGAGTCACACATACGCTCATATATTTCACCAGCTGATGGTCTATTATGTGAGACCCACGCTTGGAATCTGAACCTGGCCTCTCGGTGAGCATCTCTCACATTTTCATTCCACCCACACAATCTTTTCTTTCTGCTACGCTTATCTTTATTACTGTGGTTTGTTATGATAGCCGCTCCACTTAGCGTATTTACAATTTGTTCATAGAAATTGTCTAATATTATTTTATGACAAATCAGATCGCATAACCCATGACTGCAATCGGTGAATTCAGGAGGGAAATCGATGGTTAAGCCGTTGGTCCCGGTTGTTACAGCAACCGCTTTAATCCACCAACCCCCTTGGGACAGGGTGGTGGTGTTATGGCCCAAATTACTCATTTGTTTCTTCTATGTAGGAAGGCATGTGCCCAGCAGTGGGACGTAGATAGGCTGGTAAAGATGATGATGATGATGATTCTCTGTTTATTTAAAGAATAATAGAAGAACAGACAGTCGTATTTGATGATATGTGGTAACCACTGCCAATTGCATCTTCTGTTATCCCCTGTAATTTAAAAGAGATTATATTAATTTATTTATTGGCACTAAACATAGAATACAAAACACTATTGTGGGGAATCTAATGACTCTCGTAGAATATGTTACCCCGCAGTGAAATAAAATATTATTTCTTAAAGTGAAGCTTTAATCCATGTCTTACAGAAAGAAAATATTAAAAACTTACACAATATAAAATAACATTTTTCTATCGTTGTTTATCTCAAACGGTTACCAAGCAACGGCCCTCCTCTATACAAAAAGTAAATATATTCTCAACACTCTCCCGACCCGAAAAGAAATGATCGCAACAAAATTAAAACAAAATAGGTAACTTTAAACTACGGCAACTTAAAACAGAAATGAAACAGTAGAACGCATATTACCGCTATTAAAATTAACTGCAGGTAGATATATACCGCGCAGGCACCTTTACACACCGCCCAGAACGCGTTTTAACCGCCATGTCACCTAAAACAGAATTGTGATCGTTATCATAACAGGAACTCAACGATTCCAATTTATCCTTCTCCTTTTCCACCGCTTCCTCGATTACATTGCAATCCCTTGACAATTCAAGAGGGTAAAGTGACTGACAGGCCCTCAACTTTTCACCCTTTTGAGTCTTTACTTTCGCCAATCTCGTAAAACCATCTGCTCCCGTAAACACTTCCGTAATTAACCCTAAAGGCCAATACAGTCTCTTGGCATCTGTCTCCACCAATACCACATCCCCTTTCTTCATTTCTCTACTCTTCTCTTTCCATCTCGAGGTGAGCAAGGCTAAATATTCTCTTCGAAACCTAAGTCTAAAATTCTCTCTTAGCGTCTGCAAATATTTATATCTTACATTCAAATTTCTACTATCTACATAATCTAAGTCAGGGGTATCACTAGTGGTTAAGCCGTGTAAAAATAACATTGGAGTGAGTGGCCGTAAGTCTTCGATACAAGTTGAGACATATGTTAATGGGCGACTATTAACAACGGCTTCACAGTCACATAAGACGGTACTCAACTCTATCCATGTCAACGTCTGCCGTCCTAAAATTCTGCGCAACTTTTCCTTTAACACCCTCACTAGTCTCTCCCACCACCCTCCCCACCAGGGAGCCCCCGGTGGATTAAACCGCCATTTTATAGCATGGGCAATGGTTGCATTTTCAACTTCTTCCCAATTAACATCTCCTAATAAATTTGCTGTACCTTTAAAATTTGTCCCATTGTCTGTGAAAATTACTTCAATGCGGCCTCTCCGTGCTATGAATCTGCGAAGACTCATTACGAAACTGTTTGTTGATAATGCGTCCACCAGTTCAAAATGTACAGCTCTGAAGGTGGCACAAGTAAACAAAACCACCCAACATTTCTCCTGACCGCGCAAGTAGAAAGGCCCAGCCAAGTCTACACCAGTGACCTGAAACACTGCCGTACCTTCAATCCTTTCTATGGGCAGTGGTGCCTCCGGTGTTTCATAATGGTTGCTCTTGTGTCTCAGACACACCACACACTTCTTAACCACATCCTTGCAGAGCCATCTCACGCTCGTAATCCAGAACTTGTTCCTTAACTCAGACATTAAAGTTTGTGATCCTACATGTTTTAATTGAGCATGTTTTTCTTCTACTAGTCTCCGAACAATGACATTCTTCCCAGGTAATATTATTGGGCTTAAAAAATCTCTGTCATTGAATCCTAAGTCTAATCTTGTTTTAACTCTCATTATACCATCATTATCTATAAATATATACAATTTTTTATTCAATTTAGTCTTGCCCGCATAATGTTCCCTTTGAATCAATCGAAACATAACTTTTTCAGCTTTCGCAAACTCTTCGTTATTTATGTAATTACTTCTCTGATTTCTATGTCTCCATCTATATACAAAAGCCACAACTCGTATTATTCTATGATATTCTGAATAAAACAGAAATCTGTCACTAAAATATTCTATATTTACATTAGAATTTACAATTATTTCCTTCCGTGCCTCACTGCAAACTATACTCTCGTCTACCGAAGTAAATTCAGACGGTGGCCACTGCTCCTCATCTGATGACAACCAAGAGGGACCCTCCCACCAGCGACTTTCTAATAAGGTTTCAGCATTACAGCCTCGCGATAGGAGATCTGCAGGGTTACAACTGCCTGGCACATGGTGCCAATTCTCCTTGCTAGTGTATGTAGTGATTTCTCGCACCCTATTGCTTACGAACGGCTTCCAAGTACACTGTCTTTGAATCCAAGCCAAAACAACAGCCGAATCTGTCCAACAGTATATCTGGCCGTTGACGTTAGACAAGAAAGGCCCTTTTACCTCATTTAGGAGCCGTGAGGCAATAAGTGCTCCCATCAATTCCAATCTGGGTAGAGTTATTGATCTTTTGATAGGCGCTATTCTACTTTTTGCCATAACCAGCCTGACCGTTACCCTATCATTGCATTTTGACCGAAGAAACACGCAGCCTGCATAAGCATCAATCGATGCGTCGCAAAATACGTGCAGACTTATCTCACAGTCCTTTAATATTGATTCAGATAATCGTCTCGGCAACCTGCAATTATTTATCAAATGAATACAACTAAGCCATGTCTTGAATTCTTTTGCCAACTCATCGTCAATAGCTTGATCCCATCCTGTGTTTTGTGCCCAAGCCTTCTGTACTAATAGTTTGGGTACTAAAGTTACTGGCGCAAGAAATCCTATGGGGTCAAATATTTGTTGAGTTAGCGACAAAAGATCCCTTTTCGTTACTTTTTCTGCCGTAACGTTACTAATTCGTAAATTACACTGCAACTCGTCTGTAACAGTATTCCATTACACGCCTAACACCACTTGTGATTGAACTGTATGATCTACTCTAACTGGAGCGCTAACCCAGCATCGCAAATCGAACCCTCCCTTCAACATAACTTCTTTTGCTTCCCGTATAAATCTAAATAAACTCTCTTCCGAATCAAAACTCGCTACACAATTGTCGACATAAAAGGAGTGTTTTAAAATATCGACTGTCCATCTATGTCCTTCAGAATTATCTAAGTGATAATTAATAGTAGCTGCTAAGAGGAACGGACTGCAAGTCACACCAAATACTACTCTACTATGCCTGTAAGTGACTACTTTCTCTCTGGTCAACGGGTCCTCCCACCACAAAAATTTTAAATAATCTCGATCTGGTTCCGAAACTAATATTTGAAGAAAAGCCTGTTTAACGTCTGACGTTACACCGTATGCGCCTTTTCTAAAATTTATGAGTAATTTCGGAATCAACTCAATAAGATTTGTACCTGCTTCAATACAATCGTTTAGCGACAGCCGTTGCACGTCTTTGCACGATGCGTCAAATACAGGCCGTACCTTCGTCGTAGCGCTGGACATCTTAATAACCGCATGATGTGGCAGGAAGTGACCTTTAGCTGTATTGTTTTCCGTTTGTTCTATAATACCCTCCTTTAGCCAGCTCTGAAAAACATCGTTATAGTTTAGCAAATATCCAGTCTTCAGCAACTTCCTAGTTGTTGTTAAAAGTCTTTTCTGAGCTATATTATAATTACTACTAATCTCCGGATAGCCATCTTTCCATAAAAGACCGACTTGATAGCGATTCTCATGGAAAGTAATACTGTCCCTAAACCGACCTAAAACTTCTTCACATCTTTTTTCTTTAGACATCTGTTCATGTGGCTCTGAAATGCCTAATATCTCTAAATCCCATAGATCCGTTAGCTTAGTCTGAGAATGACAGATATACGTTATTGAGCTATGTGCAGCACTATAAATGTTGGGGCCTTGCAAGGTCCATCCTAATTTTGTTTGTATAGCTACCAAAGACCCTTCTAACTGTACAATAGTGCCCATGCAAATAATTCCTAAATAATCAGCTCCTATTAACATATCTACATCACTTATGTCACATTCACTGTCGTCAATACTTATATTCAGTGATCTCAATTTTGCCTTTAACCTAGGATCGTCTGCTTTTGGTAAAAAACCACAAATGTTGTCAAGTTCTAGACCTATTAATTTAGTAGAGAATGTTGAATCTAAACTACTTACATTCACTTCAATAAGGTTGTGATTTTCTGGTGGCTTAGTAACACCGCTAAAAAGTGAATATCCTAACATTTCTGTTCCTACTACTTTTAGGCCTAGCTCCCTTACAATACTCTTCCTTATGTATGTTCGTTGCGAACCGGTATCGCACAAAGCACGCACTCTTTTCTTTTTATCTCCATGCGAAACCTCAATTATCAACGTCTGTAAAAGAACATTTATTCCTTTATTTGAGAGAAGAGCTGTTGTTTTAATGGAATCTTTTTGTCTATCTTTCCTATGAAGATCCGGACAAAATATTACTACATGACGTCTACCGCAAGACTGACACCTCAAAAAAGTCTTGCAGTGTTTGGCAATATGTCCCCTACGTAAACAAATGAAACAACCTCCTTTATCTTTCACAGCTGCCTTCTTCTGCTCTAAAGTCATTTTAGGCCCTTTAATACACTGTAGAACCGAATGCGACGTATTTTCACAAAAATAGCAAAAATCTTTAAAGTTTTCATTACCTTGCTTTCCAGAACTTTTTTTCCTCTTTAGCTACTATGCAAGCTGCTGTCGGCACGTCCACGCTGCTGGAAGAACTATAAATATCAAAATTAGCGCGTGTTAGTCTTATGCGTTCTACTGCTTCAGCTTCCCTCTTTAGGAAAGCTAAAAGTTGCGTTAGTGGACTTACATCGCTAACAATTTTAGCTCTATTCCATGCAATCAAAATGTTTTCGGGTAAGGCTGACTCGACCAGCGGATATAGCATCGCTTCATATTTTTCTTTCGTAACCTTAAGTGATTCTAAAGCATAAAGATACGTCATCAACTGGTCATAAAGCGATCCTATATCTACTGTCCTTCCCTTAGCCTGAGATAATACTAAACCTAGCAGCTCCCTAACATAAGTCTCAATGAGGATTTCTTCCCTGGCAAATCTTCCCTTCAGCTGTCCTAAAGCAATCTTATAATTCTCTCTAGAAGGAGGATAGCTCGTCACCAACTCCCTTGCCTTGGATCCCTCCTTCATGGCTTGAATAAGATATTGGAATTTATCTTCTGGTTCAAGTGTTTCATCCTCGTCATTTTTTTTGAACTGTCCCCAGAAAGATAGCCATGACTTGGGGTTGTCATCAAACTTGATTAACTCTATTTTTGGTAGCTTGATGTTCCTTCGGTGCTGAAGACGCTCCTCACCTTTTGACGTTGAAACCGTATCTATTTTACCAAGTTCCTTCTGCATGCTTTCTACTTTTACTTTTAAACTATAAAACTTTCTAACATATGTTTCGCATTCGTCAAATTCTTTTTCGAATTGCTCATCTGTATAGCTAGTCAAACTTTTGATTTGGCTGTCTAAGATTTTCAATTCTTCTATTTTCTCATTAATATATTGAAATTCTACAGCTACACTCTCTATATCAGCTGACTGCTCTAATTCTCTAGCTGATCTGCTAAATACTCGCCGGGTATGTGCTCTCTTACGTATCAGTCCTGTCACGGTCGCCATTCTGTGGGGAATCTAATGACTCTCGTAGAATATGTTACCCCGCAGTGAAATAAAATATTATTTCTTAAAGTGAAGCTTTAATCCATGTCTTACAGAAAGAAAATATTAAAAACTTACACAATATAAAATAACATTTTTCTATCGTTGTTTATCTCAAACGGTTACCAAGCAACGGCCCTCCTCTATACAAAAAGTAAATATATTCTCAACAACTATAATCTCAAAAACCGTAAACAATTTTCTTTATTTTTTGAGTATTAAACATAGAATACAAAACACTATAATCTCAAAAACCGTAAACAATTTTCTTTCTTTTTTATTTTCACGAGGAACCTCTTGGCTTAGGCCGAAAATGGAAGCAAGCTACACGCGAATTGTTCAACCACAGAGGAACTGGCTATCTTACCTCCAACTGCCGGAACACAACAATGCTGTTAACATTATTGCTATGGCGGCAGACTTAGGATGGTGGTAGCTTGCCAGGCGGACTTAGAAAAGCTCTACCACCAACCAAACAGGGCATAAAATCACTGCCACCACGAGGATCGAACCCCGGACCGGATATCTGAGGTAGGTGATCTCAACCATAGAAAATGGCGGTTGAAATTAGGTTGGTGCTGGACTGCTTCCAGAAACAATAGAAAATGAGACACCGACTTCAAAATATACCTTTATATAAAATAAGTAGGTAGGTATTTTTTTTCACTTTCTAGTATTTATAAGTCGGTATTAATATTTATTTAAAAAATTTTCTTCAGTTTATTATTACGTTGCTTAATATTTTAAGCATTGATTGAAAAAATTGATTGATTGATTGATTGATTGATTGATAAGAATTCTATTTAATATAACACTACAATATTATAGTAAATGCAGGTGTGTCTACAAACGATTATAATTAAAATCATATTATACCCTTATAGCATAGTAAAAAAAAATCAGGTCGAAAAATGTAGTAAGAATTTTTAATCATCAGCTTGTTTATTGAATTGCGCATACGCCAGATATATAGATTTTCTACTGTTAAGTAGACGCAGGCGGGCTAGTTCTAGTTTTGAGAAAATTGTTTAAAACTCGACACGGGCAAGGCATGAAATTGTGAATGTGAAGGTTGATTTTGAACTTAATATTCATTACATCGCTACTACAAAAATTCGCGACATAATTATTAAAAATATCTTGAATTATATCACTAGAGTGATATTTGTAATAATATTATCAAACAAATTGTGCTTCTTCAATATTTTTTTGGCTAACCGTACACGGTGTGCCTTCTTCGTTAGATACTACAATAAAAATAGTTTGTGCAGCCGTGGAGTCATCATATGTGTATATTTTTTCCTTTTTAATTGAACAGAAAAATCATTTTTTATTGAAATTTATTAGTAATCTCTGTGTGTTGCCGACGAATGAAACATGACATGACAGGGCAGATAATTCTTCTTTATCTTCTTAATTATGTAGGAGAAGTCGATACAAATAAACATATATTTTTTTATTAGTTTATATATTTAGTTTATATATTTCTATTTCATAGTTAAGATAGAGTTAAAGTGACCCAAGCAAACTTTTAAAAAGTTTGTCACAGATACACTATGTTGAAATTAGAGCATTTTCTCTTACAATACGTGGCATCTTCTTCACAATAAAATAGCCATCGTGTCTGGGGAGTGGATAATAATACACTCGGTGTTCAATGCGTATGTCGGCCACGGTGACGAGCGAGCTTACCCAGAAGGTGCCTTTTTGATCCAGTTTTGACGGAATTCAGATGATATGAGGTAAGAAACACTCCGCTACCTGGCCGAGTGCATTATAAAAGAGGTCGAAAAGCGTTTAGTGCTTATGTTTGGTATTTCGCTCGCCGAACGTTTAGCAGTCCTCTCGTGGAATAGGCTTGGCGGAATGAGCTCATGAAGTTCCTGAGCACGCTCTCCAAAGTACAGCCTGTGGAAGACCTACAACGTGGTGAAAATGAAAATATCGTTATTCAATTAGGCCCCCCAAGAAGCACTTTCGAATCGTCAACAAAAAAACCCTTATGTCTATCACATAAAAATAATGTTAACTAACTAACAATTAAATTATGTTTGTCTCTCTGTCTTATCTGGATCTACGTAAGCTAAGAATGTTATAATGTCTGTCTATCGGTCTGTCTGTCGGTCTATCTGTCGGTCCGTCTGTCGGTCCGTCTGTCGGTCCGTCTGTCCGTCAGTCAGTCTGTCTGTCTGTCTGTCTGCCTGTCAGTCAGTCAGTCAGTCTGTCTGTCTGTCTGTCTGTCTGTCTGTCTGTCAGTCTGTCTGAATTTACACCGGTTCCAAAAGTTGAACTACCGAGAAGATTCCGGCAACAAACTCGTATAATCACTCTTTTCAATTATTAAGTTACAATGTTTAATTACAATGAATAAGGAGAGAATTAATTAAAAAGGTTTAAACGCTAAAAAAACTAGATACAAAGCCCTCTCTACAGCACTTTTAACCCGACGGAACCTAGGAGCGTCTTCACGGCTGAGTGATAGCAGTCTTCGACGAATACCCGTGACATCGAGGCGTCACCCACAGTCGGTATACCATGTCCTTAGCCGAAGGTGTCTCGGATAACGAACAGAGAGATCGAGTTGAACGAGACGAAAGGGCTGAGGAGCAGGCGGGCAAGAAGAAAAACGATAAAGGCCGAAATCAGGTACGAACTTTTTGCTGTTTTATTTTATTTTTATTTTTAAAGTGTGTTAACTTTTTCGTTGGAAAAGTGTTTTCACTTTAAGAATTGTTTTGTTTATTTTCTCAGTTCAAAAGAGTTTGTTAAAAAAAAGTGTAAATGTCAAGTATCTAGGCAGTGATGTAAATTTTTATGTAGGTAATTAATTTTGTTGTAGCTTCTAGAAAAAGTTCACAGATTATCAATGAAACTTGGATAAAAAATAGAATTTTTTAAAAATAGAATCGTTTTCGCAGGGTGTTTAGGTATCGATAAATTCGAGATAAATATGAAAGTTCGGGCTGACCAACGGCTTTCATTTGTTTAGTGTGATCAAAGAAAAAAAATCCTGTAATTAATACTCATAATTTACCTGCAATTGGAAACTAATCAAAAGTATTTAAAGAAAATTTTTGCGCACCGGTTTGTTTTGCTGTGTGGCAACTTGCAACTCACCTTGATTCACGTTTGAATTTTATAATAGGAATATTAATGAAAAAAAAAACTAGTGTAGTACTTAAGTACATTTATAAAAAAAAATACGTTAAATTCTATTGTTATTACTAGTAAAAATAATAAATGTTTAGTAACTCCCGGTTTCATTAGTCATCTATCTAATACCATCTAATTGAGACTATTCTTGTGAGTCCAAACACGCTATATCTGCTGCTGTAAGTTTCTGAGGAATTGAGCATCCCGCAGACTTTTTTATGATACAGGATTAGCTTGAGGAAAGCATGTCTTGGAAACACCACCGAAGTAACAGTTAAACAAATTTCAAATCAATCAGATCTGTAAAAGTTAGTAAAACCCTTTTGCCAGGTAGGAAATGAGCTGACAGTCATCAAACGCCTGAACTGATATTCATTTATCATAGCTAGGAATCATCCTGATCATGTTAGCTTTCAAACAAAACCGGGAGTAACTTAAAATTTTCAATTTTCAATTATCCTAAAATATTCTTTGTTACGTAAATTGTAACTGTGTAGAATTGATTTTGAAAACTAAAAAAAATATGCATATTTCCCATTGTCAACTATTTAAAGGTCGATTCCCACATATCAGACATGCCTCAGTTCCGGCACAGATCCGGCACAGATCCGTATCAGTGCGAAATATTATTTCATACATTATCTATGAACGTATCTCCACTTGTCCGTTCAGTGTCCGTTCCGGCGTGGTTCCGGCACCGGCAAGCACGGAAGGTATCGTCGACAACGATATTTTTTGTCGGACGGACCGATCACTGACGGATCTCGGACGCCGACATCAACAAAAACAAAATAGAGGACGAGCGATTAATAGAATTGGTTCGTGAATATAGAGTTTTATCTCTATTTAGAGATGATTTATCTCATGCAAAGTATATGGATACGAAATACAATCACGATTGACGACGGACACGTTTTCACTGAAGCTCCGTGAACTGAGCGGGCACTGACATGTGTGAATTGAATCACTGAAACACTGATACGGAACTGTGCCGGATCTGTGCCGGATCTGTGCCGGAACTGAGGCATGTCTGATATGTGGGAATCGACCTTAACTCAATTGGTCATAAGATAAAACCGACCTACTTTCACTATCTATAATTTCGGATGAACCAAATTCTAAAATAGGTAGGTAGGTATAGGTACAGTGGTTAAATTAATATGTTTCAAGCATTTAAGGTATAGGGGCTGTATTAGGTAATATACCATTACTTTAATAGTTCCACGTGGGTTTATAAAGAATGGGTATCGTGTAAAATGAATAAAATATTATGCTAAGTATTTATTTATTTGTCCTTAGAGCTTCGGTGTTCTATTTTAATTTACTTCGGAAAGGTTTAGTTTTTGGATTCCATATCTTTTAAATCAAACCATTAAGGATGTTTTCTACAAATTAAAAATTAGGTATTTACATTTATTTCCATAATAGTAGTTATTGTTAAACAAAAGCTCTCCAAAATTTTTATTTTTTTGTATGGTATCGACCTACGACCTACCTTTAAGTTTTTTAAAAAAAAGGGGTGATATAAAATATTGCAAAGTTAATTTTAAGCGTGCCAGCTATAAATGTAAATACATCAATTACAAAGACATAATTAATTTGGCCCATGCGCATATAATAATAAATACCAATAATATAAGGTAACCGCTTCCTAGAGGGTGACGTCACTATTCTGGTGCACTGGTGCACAGATTTTTCAGTGCACCAGTGGGAAGCAACAGACTAACCAATCTACCACTTATAAGCCATACCAGTACAAATATACACTGTCATAGAAGTATCTGTTAAGGTTGCTGCCGGTGTGTTGTATTCTGGTATCAACAACTAGAAAAAAAAGCTGAAACTTTTAACTGGGGAGTATTGTTTCTATTGTTTTTAATTCACAATAACAACAAGAAATATATCAGTCCACTTTCACTGCTTCAACTCTAAGTTTTTAACTTTATTTTAAGTTTTCTAAAATACCCACTTCTCAAATTTGATAGATTAGATTGCTATTATACATACTTAAATATAAATAGGTATCACAACTCCATGTAAGTTGACAAGTAAAGTTTGTTTGGTACAATATAAAATATATATTTATATTTAGTGTTATTTAGTCTGTTCAGTAATATTCAATAGTATTTGTAATTTTAGGTATTTTTTGAGATTTTAATAAGTTCTTATTTTAATTTAATCTTTTATTAATTTCTAGCTTCAGTTGTGCCAACTAACATTAAAATGCTGACCCGCAAAGCAACTGCTAAGGACACCGAGATGAAGCTGAAGCAGGTGCTGTTGGATCTCAAAAGGGCTCAGGAGCTCAATGACAAGCTGCTGCAGGAACGAGAAGACAGCGAGCAAGAGATACAAGCAATTATAAGAAAAAACTCGGAACTTAAGAGTGAACTGGCCGAGCTTCACATAAAATATTCAGAAATTGCTGATCAATGTGTCCACTTGCAGGATAAAATAAGTTCTTTTAAAGAATGCAATGACACTCACGAGCGGGCACTGAGTCGCATCAATGACCTAGAAGTAAGTTTATCAGAGGCGCACAAGACTGTGCTAATATTAGAAAATAATAGCAAGGTTTCAGAAAGTGATGCTTCCCAGAGTCTGTTTAGTGAGTTAGTCAATTGTGATTCGGGTCTACTCAGTGATAACACAGTTAATGTAAACTCACTGTGCAAGGAACTGGCGTCTACACAACATTTGTCAATGAGTAACAATAAATTTAAAAAATATTTTCGTATTAATAAATTCATAAAAAAAACTAATAGATTAATTAAAAGGCAAAATCACTTCAAGAAGCATTTATTATTGAGAAAAGAACGTATATTACTGATAAATAAATTAAAGTCATTTAGTAATAAAGTTCAACAAAATCATTCCTCACACGATTGCACAACCAAATTATTAGAAAATAGATTAATGCATTTGGAGCATTCACTAAAGGACATGTTTAATGATCAACTTAACATGTATAAAAATATGATTGAATATCAAATCTCTGCAAGGCATGATATGATTGACTTGTGTAACTACAGTACAGAGAGATATGCTTCTTTAACAAATAAACATTGCTCATGTTCTAGTAACAATAACAGTAATCATAGTAGAATATTAACAAACAATGAACCAGTTCCTTTGCAGCCAATTCAAAGTGAATTTTTGCCTGTGCCGCCAGTATTAGAATGCTCAAACACTATAAAAACTAAGATGACACAAAGTACAGAGTACACTTATATTTTTTCTGATAAATTAGGACAAGGGCTAGGGCACTTACTTTTAGATCAAACAGATCAAATTGTGTTTAATAATTGTTCCCCTGGGCTCCACTTTGAAAATATTATAAATAATGTTACTACGTGTGAAAATTTAAAAAGTGATAGCAACTTAATTATTCTGTGTGGTGATAGTTCAGGAGTTAGGAAAAATCACATAACAAGGTGTATAACCAAGCTATTAGAATTAAATAGCAAAAAAAATTGTAAAATTACTCTGTGTGCATTTCCGTATGCTACAAATATGGATTTTAATTATAACAAACAAATTCATTATTTGAATGAACATATGTACAATTTGACGTGTCGTCATAGTGACGCGCTTTTATTTTTTGATTGTAACAAATTTGTTACTAACTTTACACTGACCAGAGATACATTGTATCTGTCACCTAGATTTAAAAGACAAATTGCTACATTGTTAGCATATAATATAAGGAACAAGGTTATGAATACCATAACTAAGAAAAATAAAAACAATACCATATTTTCTAATGAATTGGTCTCACCTAATATTAATTCATTATCTTTAAACTGAACCATAAGACAAAAGCTAAGCCTATGTTATTAAATATTGTGTACCAAAATTTACAAGGATTAGCTGGCAAAGAACTAGAACTTGAATTGTTTACAAAAAGTCAAGATATTCATGTGGTATGTTTAACTGAACACTGGCTAAAAGTTTTTGAATCGGTGTCTATTGACAATTTTCAGTTGTCAAGCAATTTTGTAAGGAAATCTGCAATTCATGGTGGCTCTTTAATACTTGTTAACAATAAAATGAAATGTAAAGAACGTAAAGATATCGTAGGTCTTTCAGTCGAGCGTATAATTGAATTGTCTTGTGTGGAATTAGAGAGTTATGTTATAGTATGTGTGTACAGACCACCTTCTGGAAATTATAACACATTTGAGTCCATAATGGAAGATGTACTCAAAAAAATAAGTAATAAAAGGAAACATATTATTATCTGTGGCGATTTTAACGTTAATTTGTTAGAGAGCACACCATCATGTACTCGTTTACTTTCCGTTTTTAAATCCTTTGACTTAGTTAATCAATTTCTAGAGCCTACTAGAATCACTTCCCACTCGGCCACCTGTCTTGATAATATTTTTTCAAATAAAGACCCTGTTTCAAAGTCTGTTATTACCAATCTTACGTCTGATCATTGTGGTTTGCTGATTGCTTTTGTTGATAATTTATTGATTGAACCAAAATATTTAACATATAGACCTATTACGAAGAGTCGTGAAGACATTTTTATGAATAAATTGGCTATAAAGGTAGCCACACTGCCACTCACACATTCCAGCCCGGACGATCAATATACTTATTTGTTTCATGTAATAAAAAATGAGTTCGAAAATACCTTCACAAAAAAGACAGTTAAATCTTCAAATAATAAAATGAAATTTGGTGACTGGGCTACAAAAGGTATATATAAAAGTAGAAATAAGATGTATGAATTATACGCACAAAAGAAATACAATCACAATAAGGACTTTCATGAGTATGTAAAGAAATATTCCAAGACTTTCAAAAAGATATGTAACCGCGCCAAAGCGATACACATCCGAGACAAAATTGAAAAATCTAATAACAAAACAAAAACTACATGGAATATAATAAACCGTGAAACTGGTAAAGTCAAGTCACAAAACACCACGTTCACAATAAATGTAGATAATCAAATTATTAATTCTGACCACGAAATAGCTAGCATATTTGAAGATTACTTTTCAAAAATACCTTCGATTACAACATCTCATTTAGATTCTTCTTCTCTTGAAGCAAGTTCCATCCTGAGGCATTGTGTGCCCGAGTGTAGCGAGACTTTCCAATTTACCCATGTTGTTCCTCAAAAAATCATTAAAATTTTTAAATCCCTAAAATTGAAAAATACAGGGGATTTATGGGATGTATCTGTAAAAATAGTTAAGAATATCATTGATATTATTGCCCCTTATCTCGCGCAAATTTTTAATAACTGTATAGATGAAAGTATTTTTCCTAATTTAATGAAATACAGTAAGATTATTCCGCTATTTAAATCAGGTGATAGAGAGGATCCTAGTAATTTTCGTCCAATTTCTATTTTACCAGCACTTAGTAAAATATTTGAAAAAATTATTTTGGAACAATTGATTAAGCATTTTAATTTAAATAATCTTTTCCATAGTGCGCAATATGGATTTACAAAGGGTCGTTCTACTACTGATGCTGGTGTAGCGCTGTTAAGGCACATATTTGATGCATGGGAGAGTTCACAAAATGCTATTGGTATATTCTGTGACTTATCAAAGGCATTTGACTGCGTTGACCATCAGACGCTAATTTTAAAATTACAACACTATGGGGTTACAAATTCAGCTCTGAAGTTAATCACATCTTACTTAAGTTCTAGAACTCAAATAGTTGACATCAATGGAACAAAATCTTCAGGGTCTTATGTCAAAATGGGAGTTCCACAGGGTTCAATTCTAGGGCCTTTTTTATTTTTAATATACGTAAACGACTTGCCTTTCTTTGCTAAGGAATTTTGTGAGATTGTGTTGTTTGCAGATGATACTTCTTTAATTTTTAAATGTGATAGAAATAAAGTTAACTTTGACGACGTAAACAATGCGCTATCTCAAGTAATGAATTGGTTTACTGTGAACAATTTACAACTGAATGCAAAGAAAACTAAATGTATTAAATTTATTTTACCTAATGTTAGGGAAGTGGATACAAACATTAAATTAAATAATCAGTCGCTAAATTTAATTCAATCCACCACGTTTTTAGGCATTACAATCGATGCGAAACTCCAGTGGAACCCTCACATCACAACACTTTGTAGTAGACTTAGCTCCGCGGCTTATGCTATTAGAAAAATAAGGCAATATACTGATATTGCCACGGCGCGCTTGGTTTACTTTAGTTACTTCCATAGTATTATGTCGTATGGTATTCTTCTGTGGGGTAAAGCAGCAGACATTGAAACAGTATTTATCTTGCAAAAACGTGCAATTAGAGCAATCTACTGCCTTGCTGCTCGAACATCTCTTAGAGACTTATTTAAAGAAATAGATATACTAACAGTGGCTTCTCAATATATTTATGCTTGCATAATTTTTGTACGTCAAAATTTAAGTTCCTACCTAAGACACAGCGATGTACATGCATTAAATACAAGAAATAAAAATAAGTTGATCTTACCGTCTCTAAGACTGCATAAAGTTTTTAATACTTTTATGGGTCAAAGCATACTTTACTATAACAAGATTCCTAATAACGTACTAGACTTGCCATTTGACAAATTTAAAATTCACATTAAGAAAATTCTAATGTCCAAAGGTTACTATACTATTAACGATTATATAAATGACAAAAATGCTTGGTTGTAACTTATAATGTCATATAGTTATTTCCACCAATAGCATTTCATTGATTTTGTGGTTGCTGGAAGATGTCATGCTCTCTATAAGTTTCTGCGGTGGTGGCGTCGTGTGCCGGGTCGCTCCGTTCCCTATGATATGGTTGAGCGGAGCGATGGCTGGCACATGCGTCATACTTGTGAACAGGTGCCACTAGTGGAAATGGTCATCTCTAAGCTTCCTTGATTTTGTAATAATTTACCTACATATCCATCAATAGTATCATTTTTGAGGTATATGGCATTATAGGATATTATATATAAAACAATACAATTATTATTGTAATGACGTGCTCAGACAAGTGTTTAAAATTAATGAAAGATGTTTAGCTTTATTAGGTCTTTGTATATTAATTGTTGACCTTTGTGTATTGTAATACCTATATTGTGATGGTGCATTGTCGGACAGCCTTTAAATACAGTAAATATTCTTATTATTAGGTACTTATTGGTACTTTAATATACCTTTTTTATACTCTGTGCGACACTGCGCTGCTAAATACTATTACTGTGTAATTAAACATTGTAACTTAATGATTGAAAAGAGTGACTACACGAGTTTGTTGCCGGAATCTTCTCGGTAGTTCAACTTTTGGAACCGGTGTAAATTCAGACAGACTGACAGACAGACGGACCGACAGACAGACCGATAGACAGACTGACATAACATTCTTAGCTTACGTAGATGCAGATAAGACAGAGAGACAAACATTATGAAATTGTTAGTTAGTTAATATTATTTTTATGTGATAGACTTAAGGGTTTTTTTGTTGACGATTCAAAAGTGCTTCTTGGGGGCCTAATTGAATAAAGATATTTTCATTTTCATTTTCATTTTCATTCAGCATCAATTTCTATGGAGCGTTTTTCAGCTACTTGTATTGTAACAGCTCCTCAAACAAATCGCTTTAACTAAGAAACTATTTATTGCAGATGTACTATTCCTTCTGCAATTTTGCTTTATTATTGACATGCTATTTATACATGAAATAAAAAAGTTTTCAACTACCCAATTGTGTTATGGATTCAAGATAATAATAGAATTATCGAAAATATTATATTTTTTCGTTTTGTATCTCCTATCTTCCGTTTAACAATGAATGGTTCCTATTGCAAGCACTCATTATTGATAGTAAGTTAAATAATGATATGAAATTGAATTTTTTTAATAACCCCCGACCTCATTAATCATCTATCTAACACTCCTCTTAGACTATTCTTATGAGCCCAAACACTCTACATCTGCTGTAAGTTTCTTAAGAATTCAGCATCCCGCAGACTATTTAATGGTACAGGATCATCTCAAGATTAGCATGTCTTGGAATTACCATCGAAGTAACAGTTAATCAAATTTCAAATCAATCGGATCTATGAAAGATAGTAAAGCCCTTTTGTCAAGTAGGAAACTAACTGATAGTCATCTAACGACTGAACAGATCTTCATAAATTTAACAGGGGCCGACAATACAACAATAAATTAAAACATGGGCTATATTAGTTCATAGAAATGGTTTGCAACTTTCAAAAACATCTTATTCATTTGATAATTTCAATAATTTCATGACATTTGTATGAAATAATATTGAAATAATATATCATTGGCTGCATTATTTCATAGAAATGTCATGAAATTATCAAATGAATAAGATGTTTTTCAAAGTGGCAAACCTTTTCCATGAACCAATATAGCCCATGTTTTATTTTCTGTCGTATTGACGGCACCACGACGAACAATTTCTCGATCACGACAGCTTTGAAACGAAAAAACCAAATTAAAATCGGTCCATTCGTTTAGGTGCTACGATGCTACAGACGGACACACAGATATACAGTGACACACGACAAACTTATAACACTCCTTAGTCCTTACTAACTTTTTGCGTCGGGGGTAAAAATACAAATGATTTAAATTGTTTCTATGGTAACACCACAGGTTTCGTAACGTAGGTAAAACGACGTTTTCATTTAATAAGTACCACAAAAGATACCTACGTGTTTGAGTATTTTTTATTACAAAAGGAGTAATTATCATTATTATTTTATCATTAGGACGAGACTGTTTGATATTTTCTGGTATAATTCTTATTAAGTATTTAATAATATCATTAACCTTTTTGCCCTATCTTAGTAGCAGAATAAATTACTAAGCTGAACTTGAAAATATAACCTTGTTAATTTAACTACTTAGGTTTTTTTTATACTAGATGACAAACAAGCTGACGGCCCACCTGATGGTAAGCGGTTACCGCCGCCTATAGACACCTGCAATCACAAGGAAAAATCACTTGATATTGCAGGTTATCCTGTGGCCTAAGATGAAATGCCGTCCAAGCCCGTAATTACACTGGCTACCTTTCCCTTCAATACGAAATACAGCGAACTGTTTCACGGCTGAAATAAGAAAGGCGGTGGTACCTACCCTGTTAAGTCAGATATTTTTTTACCTTTTAATTTTTTTCCCTTCTCAATTAGCAATAATTAATTCGTTGCATCTTGGAATGGCCGGCAATAGTCCCCAGTCTTCGTTTCCGAGCACGAGTCCATCTAATAAAGCACTGCAAGTGAGTGCACACCTGAAGCACAGATTAGATAGAAGAGCCAAGGACACAGAACATAGAAAGAGGTTTCTAAGTTCTGCGAGTGCAAGTTTTTGTCGGTTTGAGATGGTCTATTATTTGTACGGCAAAACGAATCCTACTACAGTAGATGCAAAAATATTTAATAATAATAATAATAATAATAATAATACATTTATTTCAGATTTCTTTGATCCATATTTTAGGTTAGTTTGTTAGTTACAGTTTGCACTTAGAGCAAAGTTAGTTGGTTAGTTAGATAAAATTATTATATTATAATCATTAAATTCATAAATGCACAATGTGCACTTTTGTCCAGTGTATCATAAAAGCACAATCCACATCAAGCCTGTCCGCTATAAGTTTCAGGTATCTGTTGGCGCTGCCCCGCACCCGGCTCATTAATGATGCTGTTCGACTGCGAATAATTGCGTAAAAGTCATTAACACGCGCCTCTGCGAACATACCAGACGCGCTAACAGGAGCCCATATGAAAATCATGCTAAATAGCTATCTCAGTAAAGGGTTGTTCTTCTTCTTCTTCTTTATTTAATGGCCTCTCGTTATTACGAATTTTGCCAATGTCAAGTAAAATTAATCTGCAAATAACTTGCGGCAACGATGTACGGTGATTGGGCAAGACGAATTCTTTTTCCGAAGAAAACGTGGTCGCCGGCCCGATAAAACAAAATGGCTGTCAGATGGCTGTAGAAGCGCACAACCCGTCGATTTCACAGTCAGCAGACAACAACATAAAGGGCTGTTTTAAACAAAAATGGTAACATCTCCTTTTTCAGTCGGTTTGCCGCCACTTTATTTGGTAGGCGTATGTATGTACAATCGTCTGGGTAGGTTACTTATTTCAGCCATGAAACAGTTCGCTGTGCTGCGGATTGAAGGAAAAGGTAGCCAGTATAATTACTGCGCATGGACGGCATTTCATCTTAGGTCTCAGGATACCAAGTGATTTTTTCCTTGTTATTACAGCTATGCGATTCTCTAAAGTCAGCAGCCATGAATTCGTGGCTATCATACCTTTTGGCGTTCATTTGACAACTGGCGACACCAGCGTTTCGACGACGAGCACGGCGTGAGCCAGAACTAATAAGTCGTTTATTTTTATATCTTTACTAGCTGCGCAAACGTTGTTTTGCCATAAAAAAATATTGTTAAAAAAAATAGATAGTAGCCGATTCTCAGACCTACTGTATTCCTAATATAATATTTTATATTATAAAAAATACTTCGTCTTGTCAGACGTCAAGGTTGATGTCGAATATTTCTGTTTGTGTGTAGTCGTGGGGGTCAGTAAAGAGCAATTTTTTTTTATTTTTATAAAGCAAAAAATATGGTGACTAGGAAAAAGTCATGTCCATCCCTAGCTAGCATATGGTGGCCTATGGTTAAGTCGAACAGATGTCACTAACGCTAACTTCAATTAATTGTGCTGTAATTGTTTTTATTTCATCCAGTTTCTAACATAACAGAGCAATCAAATCGAACCTTGGGCTCATCGGAGAGTTAACCAATTACCTAACTAGTAGTATCACTTTGTCTATCCAAATATGGCGTCCGCGTCGTGGGAACCTCCGCTTGTTTGGACAATATATTGTCCGCCTACCGACGCGGAGGCGTAATTATAAGCGGAATTGGTGATTATTCCTCTTTATTATCTTTAAGTAATAAAAGTAATTGAAATGTGCGCTATTAGATACCGCTATTAGATTAGATATCTAATATTAGTAATAAATTTTAATGATTTGAGCGCTCTGGTTTTAATTACGGAAACAAAGCAACTTTTGCCACGGTCAATCGCAAGATGGGTCAATCAAAATGTGATTTAGCCCCTAAGTACTTCGGAAGGCACGTTAAGCCGTTGGTCCCGCGCAGCGTGGTGGTGTTATGGCCCATACTCCTCATGTGTATCTTCCATATAAGAAGGCCTGTGCCCAGCAGTGGGACACTGCCGTAAATAGGCTAGTGATGGCGATGATGATATCGGTGTTTTTTTGCGAGGATTTCAAACAAATTTTAAATAAAAACCATTTTTTACCTAGGAACCGTTATAACAATTTAAAAAATTAAGTATCATTTTCTATGCTTTTACATTTAATGGTATTTTATTTTACTTTTATAAACAATTGATGTGTCCCTGAGCTAACTAAATTTAATTGAGTGATTGGTAATGCGACTGGAATAGAATAGAATTCATTTATTACAACACCAATAAAATAAAATAAGATTAAACTATATTAAATTTTAATTAAATTAGGGTACCTACATAAATTCCAATTACATTAAATCAAATTAAATAAAATACAGTAAAGGAAATTTTATCACAATTAAAATAAACATTAAAATCACAACTATAAATTAATTACTTATTTATTAATTATAACGGCAACTATTTCGCATCGAACAAAAAAGGAATCACGTAAATTTGATAAAAAATCTCGGCGTAGGTAATCGGTGTACATACACACAGAAAAAAAACCACACCGACCGAATTGAGAACCTCCCTGTTTTTAAAGTCGGTTAAAAAAATACGGTCTGCAACTTTTCATGTTTGTTATATTTACCAAAATTCGGAGGCATGTTTTGATATATTCTGATTGAAGTTACAAACTAGACCAAAGATTGATTGTCTTAATTTGACAGTAATCGGTAACAAATATGGGCGTGCTTGAGTTTTTCATAACAGGAAGCATTAAAGAACAATGCGATAATCAAGTATATTCAAAGCCGCCGGGTTTCTCTGCGCGCGCGCACCCGATCGCCGGTCAACCGTAGAAACATTACAGTACATTACCGTCCGACTTTGAAGTTCTATTGTATTCATATTAGCTTTTTTGTTTTCATTTGTTTTATTAATAGATTTGAAACTGTATTGATTTGTTGCTCTTTTAATTCCCCTACCATTGTTAGAATTGTCATTTAATAACTAACTGGTGAATTACTCATTAATTTGCTGTCCTTTCTCGAATACTACGTAAAAATAAATAAAGTTGTTCAACTCGGAACTATGTTGCGGAGCGAGGCAACAAGTATGTAGTATCTAAATAAAATCACTGTTTCGAAAACAAAGACAAGTTATCTTTATACCTAAGATCATAGAAATAAGATTTATACTGTCGTCAACGCTAAATAGAACGCTATTTATCGTGCTATTTAGCGTTGAGTCAGAAAACGTCCAAAAATCTTCAACGCCATCTATTATCTATCATCTTAATTAGGTAAATCAAAACATGGGCTATAATAGTTCATAGAAATGGTTTACCTCTTTCAAAAACATCTTATTCATTTAATAATTTCATTACATTTCTATGAAACAATGCAGACAATATCAAGTGATTTTCCCTTGTTATTGCAGGTGTCTATAGGCGGCGGTAACCGCTTACCATCAGGTGGGCCGTCAGCTTGTTTGTCATCTAGTTGAATAAAAACAAAACAATTATTTCATACAAAAGTCATGAAATTATCAAATGAATAAGATGTATTTGAAAGAGGTAAACCATTTGTATAAACTAATATAGCCCATGTTTTAATTTATTGTCTAAAATTTATATTTTTTATATTACAAGTTTTGATAGAAGTGAGTTAGCGTAGTGATGGCTGTTTGGCTATGATTTGGTTCATTTAACAGGCTTTGCCGTGTTTATAATCTTGTATTACAAGCAGGTACTACCTGAAAAAAACTGGGATATACTATCCCATATTTTTTTTCAGTATTTGTACAAAATGTATGAAAAATCTCGCGTTATATTATATTCAGAAAAGTTTGCTGGCTGGAGTGATTGGAGTGTGTGAAAATGCTGAAATTTGCTGTCAAAACCAAAATTTAAAATGATATTTGGCTCTTAAATCATAATTTTCATCATCAATGCAATGCAATGCAATTACTGGGCATGGACGGCATTTCATCTTAGGTCCCAGGATGACAACGCACCTGCAATATCAAGTAACTTTTCCTTGTTATTGCAGGTGTCTATAGGCGGCGGTAACCGCTTACCATCAGGTGGGCCGTCAGCTTGTTTGTCATCTAGTTGTATAAAAAAAAAATCATCATCATCAGCTTATATACGTCCCACTGCTGGGCACAGGCCTTCCTACATGGGAGAAACATATGAGGAGCTTGGGCCATGACACCACCACGCTGGCCAAATGTGGGTTGGTGGGTTAAAGTGGTCGCCGCAACCGGAACCAACGGCTTAACAAGGCCGAAGCACGTAGGGGCTAGAGATAATTAATTTGATTGACCCATCCCGGGACCGACCATGGCGAAAGTTGCTTTGTTTTTGTGATCGAAACCAGAGCGCTCAAACCAATACGCCACCGAGCTCCTCAATAATTTAATTTTAAATGCCAAAAATTGTGTCTAATATTGTTATCTTGAGTGGTGGTTTGTGGTCCCCGTTGTTACTGCAACCGCCATCATCCACCAGCAGGTGGATGATGGCTGCTGGTCCAGCACCCATTGAGCCCTAGAGCCAGCGTGATAGGGTTATGGTCCAAAACTCCTGATCTCTTTCTCCCATGTAGGAAGATCTGTGCCCAGCAGTGGCATGTATATAGGATGTTGTTGATGATAATCAAATATATATATCCTGACTTGACCGGAAACGCTCACTCTAACTTTGGTAAAGTTACAAATCCTATAAACTCTTTCCTGATTCTGAGCAACGTAACTAATAAACGGTACAACAAAAATTAAAGAATTCTATTTTTCTTACTATAATCATGAAGACAATATATGTTTAACAATTTTGTAACTAAAATAGGTTAAGCATTTATAAGTTCATGACGCCATAGAACTATAGGTATCATTACACGTTTTATTTTTCAAAATTTTGGCAATATTAGTTAATTGATCAATATTATTCATTAGTTGAAAATTGATATCGTTTTTTAGTTCTAGTTTGATTGTAGTAATAACAAAAATTTTAATTGAATACGCTGTCTATAAAATTGGCAATAACTATTACTTGTCCATCAGATGTCAGACTCTTACATGTGGAAAGAACAAATCCATACTCTGATGAAGGGCGGAGAGAGCGAGTCCGACATATCGGACTCTGAACACTTCCTGACCAAAGGCGCTTTCCTCCTGACCCCTTCGCACGGCCTCAGCATGGAGAAGGCTTCAACCATCTGCGAGAAAATGGAGTTCAAAGGCTGCTTTTCCCTGACCAAGACGGCGACTGGTATCCTCTTCAAGTTCTCAAGTGTGGATGATTACCAGATGGTGTTTAAGAAAGGGTTCCATAAGGTTACAGGATCCAGGTTCTATAGGAAGGTAAGTTTTATTTTGATTACACAATTCTGGAACATTGCGTTAAATATATGAAAGCTGATATTATGTTAAGCTTGGTAACTGGGTTCAAAATGAGGATAAATTGAAACCTTGACATTCTTTCCCACCAAAACAAGACCCCATAGCAACCACACCTACATAACACGTGGAAGTATAGTAAAGAAGGTAAGATGGCTTGGATGTTAGCTTAGCTGATTCAGGGGAGCTTTAACACACTTCAAAGACACATAAACAGCTCATTTACGTAAATTTATCAAACAACGTGGTCTTATATACTTAAGGGTATTTAAAAATATTTGAAAAGATGATATAAGCTCTGATAGATTTAAATTATGATGATTGAAAGAAATTAACTTTGAGTCCATTTAAATAAAAGGATGAAGGGAAGAAATCATTGATGTTAAGCTATACACACACCCCTCAAATTGATGTACTAGGTTTGTAATTAACCCATTGACAACACCTCAGGTTTGACACTCAATTGGTCTGGCTTCCTTGTCCTCTTAATCTTTTACAATTATTTGGTGAATGGGGGTAGTATTAGCTGTTAACTGCACCTGGATTACTTTTCGCTATATCAGAGAACGTTGCTTAAATCACCTACGGGACAACCATGAAAGGCTTTCCAACTATAAATATAATATGTCACTTACCATCTGAAATGTAAACACAGTATTAAGCAAATAAATTTCATTCATTCATTCATTCAAAGTTGTGGACTGAGGTGGCCTGGGTTCCATACCATAATTGACACTTAGCATGAAATCCGATTATTTCAATTAACTTACAAATGGTTCAGCATAGTCCTATGGTAACAAATGGCCATAAATTGAAACTTTTGTGTTTCATTTCGTTGGTCTTCGACGCTTCGGTTAGATTTTTTCATGGTAAGGGTGAGGGCTTACATACTGTTTTAGTTTTGTTGACTAAAGGCAACAGAGCTCGTAAAAGATAAATCTGTTGATTACATTTCGTAAGGCGGTGAACTATAACCGCCTGTATAGTCCGTTGTGTGGTTCTTTGACACTAACAGTAATAATATTATGCTCCGCTTCTCCAAGAATAATGGCTGCACGCTGCAATACTAACTCCAGGTTTTGTACTTTTTTTAAGGAATCTTAATTAATATTTTATTATCTTATTTTTAAATGTGCTGCTAATATGAATATTTACTTTTACAGCTTGGTCTCAATACTTGTTTACTTGTCTCATCATATCGCTAAACTTAATTATTACCTCTCTTCGCCCTTCTTCAGAATATCGTGTTTAATTATTATTTTTATAATTTTTACATGCTTTTTTTAACGTGTAAAGACACGTTAAATAATTATAGTTATATAAATAAAACTAACATTGGTATTTATATATACTATTTATATGTAAGTATCTGTGTATGTACCTATTCATTTCATTTTAATTTACCTATCTATGTTAAGTTAATCCGTTCATTTGTTCCTTGAGGTTTTAAAGCCCCTTCTGCCATAATTAGCAATTATATTAAGGTTTAGGTACTGTATTGTAAGTTTACGTTGTGAAAGAAAGTATATCTGACAGGTTTAAATATGTAAATTATTGCTACAACTTAATGTATGTACTGTAACGTTACATAAGTTGTACTGGTTATTTGATAGCGTCATCACCTCATCCATACCAGACCTCCAGATTATACACACAATAGAGTCTGATAGAGTCTTATACATAAGATTTTTCTAAGACCATATTTAATTGATAGCATCTTCGATTTACTATGAAGGGTTTCCATTAAAATACCTTCATATTTTGGATGCTTATTTTAGGAAATCAAAAGATACAGTTTTGAAGATCTCACACTCTAAAACTACAAAATAAAATTAAGAACCTACTTCCTGTTAAAATTAACATGGTAGGACTATTCAAGAATTTCAAAACGATTCCATGGTGTCCCCAGATCGCGATCCCATGCCGACCCCAGAAGACGTTTACGGTATACGTCTACGACGTCCCAGACGAGGTCCCCGAGGAAGACGTGCGCCATGCTCTGTACAAGTTTACTTCCGTAGTGGAAGTTGTACGCTTGCATTTCACTGGCTCACCAAGGGATGGCAACACAGGTAATAGTTATATCTATCTCATTGAAGACCGGCTGGCCGAGTGGTCTATGCCCTTTGCTAGTTGGTCAGGGGTCCCGGATTCGAATCCCGTTGGGAGCAAATGTTTGTATGATGAGCACGAGCATTTGTTCACGAGTCATGGATGTTTATATGTTTAGTTAGTATATTTCTAATATTTGTTTACATGTTAGAACGGGGTAACTCTTGACCTTCATCTCACGTAATGGTAAGTGAAGATAAGGCCGACGATAAAAGCGAGCTACACCCGGATTCGTATTATACTATCAAATGTGAATCTATGTAACTTATCACATTTCCAATGGACAATAACTTATAACTAGAAGATAGTAAATATAACACAATCACTGCACTTAAAGTCTGTGAAGCTGTGTAGAAAAGCTTCATAGATTTCTTTATCGTTGGTAATTTACTGATTGTAAAGAAATCTGATAACAGGTGTAAAGGAAACGCCCCCACAAAGATAATAATATGAAAATCCACATCAATGCAGCTTTGCCCGTTCCGCCCGCATTGATGTCAGGGGTAGCCTGGGTTCAGTAATTTCATCATCCCAACCCCACTTTTACCTTCCTCTATTAATTGAAATTATAAATATACCAAAAAATAGGTGATAGGCCCGTATGTAGGGTCGTCTGGGTAGGTACCACCGCCTTTCTTATTTCAGCCGTAAAATAGTTCGCTGTGTTTCGGATTGAAGGAAAAGGTAGGCAGTGTAATTACTGGCCATGGACGGCATTTCGTTTTCGGCCTCAGAATGACAACGCACCTGCAATATCAAGTGATTTTTCCTTGTTATTGCACATGTCTATGGGCGACGGTAACCGCTTACCATCAGGTGGGCCGTCAGCTTGTTTATCATCTAGTTGCTTAAAAAAAATGTGGGGATAGAATGGGAGTGGGAAGTGTTTTCATATATTACTATGATTACATACTTTAATAACAAACTTTAGTTTACTGAACTATATTCTTTCAATTCCAGGTTCCTCCACCCCCAAACCCATGGAGAAAACTTCCCAGCGGGCCCTCACCACCATTGACGGTGAGCTGGTAAGCAGCATGATCCCGAAGGAGGCGACCAGCGTGATCCGCGTGACCCTCGCCAACATCGAGGAGGCTAACATCCTGCTGCAGAACGGTCTCGACTTCTACGGAGCCACGTACTTTCCGACGGAGCTGGCGACTCCAGCGCAGGCTGCGAAGCTTATCAAGCCTAGCAGGTAATAACGGGTGTAATTGACGTCACTGACGAATTTTTGGTCGGTAAAAATTGTGACAATTTCGTGATACAAGGATAATTGACAGGATGGTGACGTCAATAAATTAAAACATGGCCTTTATTAGGTCATAAAATTTATAAAATAATGCAGCCAATGTTATATTATTTCATAGAAATGTCATGAAATTATTTAGTGTCTACTGTGTGTATAATGTTTTTGAAAGTTACAAAACATTTCTATGAAGTAATTTAACCCATGTCTTAATTTAATGTCGTATTGTCGGTCGTCACTATCTGTATAATCAAAGTATACAAGATACGAGATTATAAACAAAGTTAGAAATTATAGCCGACAAATCCAAAATACAAGTCAAATATTTTGTCTAGTAGTTGTAGAAATGATTCATTAGCAAATGAATGATTTATGACGGCATTTCAAAATCTGATAAAACAATACTTTAATGTTAGAAAATTCCTGAGTATATCAATAACTGGTCGTAGCTAGCCTAGAATATACATGTCGGAGGCCGAAGGTTGAATCCGGTAGACAGTTGTCTACGTAGGCAAATAATCTAGTACGAAGAATTGTGTGATTGGTAGCTTTAACGTTTTTTATAACCACTACAAACAGAAATCATTTCAGATTTAAGTGGTGTTAAAATTGGCCTTGTTCCTACCAATAACACTAAAACTCTTCTGTACAAGACGATCTACCTAGGCTGTTAACTGCCTGATTCAACCAACGGCCTCAACATAATGTCTTGGCAATATTTTATTTTAGTTTTAGTCACCACCGGATACATATTCCTCCCATAAAAAATAAGAACCACCCCGAATAAAGAGGTGGTAGGCCGTTAATTCAGACGTGAAACAGTTCGCTGTGTTTCGGATTGAAGGGAAAGGTAGCAAGTATTTATCTTAAGCCTCAGGATGACATTGCACCTGCAATATCAAGTGATTTTTCCTTGTTATTGCAGGTGTCTGTAGGCGGCGGCAACCGCTTACTACCAGATAGGTCGTCAGCTGGTATGTCATCTAGTTGTATAAAAAAATAAAGTATGTATATTGGCTGTCATTTCACTAGTCCAGTAGATGATGAATCGGTAATTCGATACATAATTATGTCGTTCTGAAATTAATTGAGGTTACCTTTTAAGAAAAGGTGATTTTTTAAAGTTTGACTTTGATGTCTCCACAGGATCATGGGTGGAACGGTGTCAGCGCGCGTCCGCGACTTACTACCAGTATTCGATCAGCAAGGTTTCACTAAGTTTGCCCCTCCAGCGTCTCGCCTCGTCAAGCCGAGGGCGAAATAATCAAAAAACAGAAGTAAAGAGTGCTGGATTACCTAACGACACCACTGATGATGAAATTTTAGTACTAATATCTTCTTAATACTTACAACTTGAAGAGGAAGGGTGAAATAGGAACATAGCAATGCAAAGCAGGATTATTGACTCGATGACCTACCTTCCTACGTGAGGTAAACTCCTCATGTGAGACTCCAATGTAGATAGACCTGTACCCAGTAGTGGGGAGTGTATAGGCTGGTGATTGTTACCTGAGCGAATTGGGGCGAGAGTCTAACACACACACGTAACTTTTGGTTGTCTCTGCAGGCCTTATTACTGATGGGGTTCGAAACCGTGGCCTTGTTTACGAATGTCGATTCTTCATCACTCCGAGGGGTACTATGCTATGATAGGTTATGGTAGAAAAATATGTCCGTATTTTATTTTTTCTATAAGGAGTATGGATTTCTGCAGTCATTGTATTGAAATGCTGATATAACACATTTATCTACATTCCTTGACCTTGATGCTGCTTCGTTTATTGCTATGATTCCCCATTGCTCGTCAACAAAGACACTTGCTTCTTTAAAACTATCCTAATTTTATCCATTTGTAAATAAAATCTCCAACGCCGCCAAAACTTTTAAAATCTTAGGAGAGCCACATGAATTCTTCTAGTCTATCTGGTTTTATTTTATGCGAATATAATAAGCAGCCACCGTATTGTGAAAGGCCGCGGGTTCTCATCCCGACCTACACTTATGTCTTTCTTCAATTCTGCACATTTTAAAAGTATCATTATTACCTTATAAGTTGTATGTCGATGTAAAAAAATTAATGTTATTAACAAATACAAAATATTTATTTACTCTTCTCAAAATGTAATTTTTGTTTTTAGTACCAAACTGCATTTAATTTGGAGTTTTCAGTTTACATACTAAAGTATCATTTATTTTAATAGATATATTTATACACCTACGTAATTTAAATCATTGTTACTTTACCATTAAATTAATGTGATTATTAGTTGTTTTGTGTTTCATTTTATAATTTCTAACAAATAAAGGTAAATTTAGTAATCGGTCTTCATATAATAAAACCTATCTACTCAATTAAAACTTTCAAGTCGAAACAAAGAATATCAATATGCGTTTCTAACCCTTATTTTGTAAGATTTATTAATTTAAGGCCTTTTGTGCAAGTTCGCAGTCGCACCACCAGCTATGGAACGAGCTATGTTAGGTGTTTCTTTGCGAGATAGAATCAGAAATGAGGACATCCGTAAGAGAACCAAAGTCACTGACATAGCTCATAGGATTAGCAAATTGAAGTGGCAGTGTGCAGGGCACATAGCACGCAGAATGTACGGTCGGTGGGGAGTTTAAGTCCTAGAATGGCGACCACGTACCGGAAAGCGCAAAGTAGGACGGCCTCCCACTACATGGACAGATGACCTGGTCAGGGTCGCGGGGAGCCGTTGGATGCAGGCAAAGCAGAACCGTTTTATTTGGAGATCGATGGGGGAGGCCTTTGTTCAGCAGTGGACATCATAGGCTGGTATGATGATTAATTTAAAAAACCATTAATTCCAATCTCTTACAAGCATTTGCTCACAATCTCAGTTTAATTAAATTTACATGAGCAGCTAACACAAAAGGTATAATGTAAATGCATTGAGCTCTTAAGCGTCTCACAAGATGGCGCTATAAGTTGCGGTATTATTGTTGTGAGACGAGAAAACAATGAAACAGTACTATGTAAATGCAGTTCCTAAGCGTCTTACTAGATGGCGCTTTAAGTCACGGTCAAAAAGAGGTGCGTTGAGTTAAGGTTGAGATATAATTTCTAATAACTGGATAATGTATGGTGTGACCAAAACAATCAACTACATTTTAAGCTTATTACGTTAAGCAATGTTTTGGCTTTGAGTTGGTAAAAAAATAGTAAATTACCTATGTGGTTTCACAAAACTGAATAAAACGACTGGCTGGTATCACAATAATACGATTTTTATTTAGTCATCACTGACAATAAATGAGTATCACAGATTAAATATTTATCGCTTAGCGAATATAAATTTATAAAAAAATAATTAAACATTAGGACCACTGGACTTTCCTCTCTTGAATCTCTCTTCTATTTCTTGCAAGCTCTTTCCTTTAGTTTCGGGCAGGATAAAGAACATTACTCCCGTGCCAATAAGGGCTATTATTCCGTAAATGAGGAACGTCAGCACCTCTCCCAGGTGCGTCATCATACTAGGTGCAGTTTTGACAACGACGAAAAACGCAGCAAAGGTTGTCGCTGAACTTATACCGGATCCAAGTCCTCTGACCTTAGTAGGGAATACTTCCCCACACATAATCCACGGTAATGGCACTAAACCGATTGAGATAGCGCATATGTACACCATCAGGCAAGTTAACGGCAGCCAAGACATGTTCTCCGGCTTCCAATACAAAAACATAGACAATCCCACCATGGAAATTGCTGTCCAAATGCCACTTATGAAACACAAGGGCCTTCGGCCATATTGCTTGCAGATGACGCAAGCCACCACCGACATTACTACTCTGACTAAATCTATTACCAACATTGCAACATAATGGTCGAATCCTTGTCCCACCGCCTTCTCAACGATTTCTATAGAATAAAACGCTACGGCATTCACTCCAGAAAACTGGCAAGTTATGAAGAACAATATCATTATAAATAGAGGTTTTAATAACTCCGGGCTTTTGAGACTCACAATTTTCTCCTTCCAGGTCATAATGGGTTCATTACTGAATGCTTTCTTACTATCTATAATACTTTTTAACTCAGCTTTCGCATCATCAGCATAGCCTCTCAGCCAGTAGTAAGCTTTAACGCCATCTTCCTCTTCACCTTTAGAAATAAGCCAAGTCGGACTTTCTGGTACCAAAATCAGCAAAAAAATCGATAGGATAGGAAACATGCAACATATAGTCGCTGTCCACTGCCAGGTCATAAACGTACCGATGAGATGAGCGATAAGTATTCCCACGGCGATTGCTAGAGATATGGCAGCAAGGAAGAATCCTCGGTATTTGGGTTCTGATGTTTCTCCGATGTAGACAGGGCCCAGAGGACCAAGTAGTCCAACGCACAAGCCTGTAAAGAATCTTCCCAAAAGCATCAGGCCAAGGTTGCTGGCACAGGCGATAAGTATCCAACCGAGGAGGAACGGTGCACATATGATGTAATGAGAAGTTTTTCTTCCGAATTTCTCCATCAGCCAACCGGATATGAGGCAGCCTGGAGCCATCGGCAGAGCAGCCATTGCAGCTGAAAAAAATAACACACTTGGTTAACATGCTTTAGTAATGTAAACAATCCTACTATAACGAAACTAAAAATACCTCCGTGATAGGCTACCGGCCTTAATAAGACTGATTACATTATGCCAAAAACTTATTCTAGTAATACCAAGTTTGTGACCTCAAAAAAAATGTTTTAAATAATTTATGTACATACATCCACACAAGTTTACATAACAAATTAATACATACTTCATGAAGATCTTACAAGGGTTCTTTTTTTTTTTTTTTATACCACTAAGGTGGCAATCAAGCATACGGCCCACCTGATGGTAAGCGGTTACCGTAGCCTATGGACGCTTGCAACACCAGAGGTATCACTTGCGCGTTGCCGACCCTGTAAAAACCTTTTCACGCCTTTTTTGAAGAACCCCATGCTGTACTCATTCGAGAAAACCTCTGCAGGGAGCTCATTCCACAACCTGAGCGTACGCGGGAGAAAGTTTCTCTGAAACCGTACAGTACGTGACCACTTTGGTTCTAATTTGTGAGGATGAACTCCCTGCCGGTGGCGAGCGGTGCGATGATAAAAAGAAGCCGTAGGCATCATGTCAAATAATTCCTCAGAACACGCCCCGTTATACAAACGGTAGAACACACACAAGGAGGCAAAATCTCTCCTTAGGCTTAAAGGTTCAATACCGCTTGTGAGTTCAGGATCGTCGACAATTCTCATAGCGCGTCTTTGGAGCACGTCAAATGGTCCAAGCTGGTATCTAGGCGCTCCCGCCCATAAATGGCAGCAGTACTCCATATGGGGCCTGACTTGAGACTTATACAGTAACAGTCTTTGCCCCGAAGTGAAATACCGCCGCGCTCTATTGAGCACACCAAGCTTCTTGGATGCCAGCTTGACTTTATCCTCCAAATGACTGCGGAACTGCACGTCACTAGAGATATCAACACCAAGGATCCCGATACTCGTAGAGATGGAGAGCGGCGTGTCGAGGAATTGTGGAGCTACAGCGAATGGGTTTTTTTAGCGGTGAACGCGCAGACTTGTGTCTTAGTGGGGTTGAATTGGACTAAGTTTAGTCGTCCCCAATCGGAGACTCTGATAAGAGACCTCTCGATTTCAGACACACTCGGTTCTACTTTTTTCTTGAGAAAGCAAGGGCAAAGGGCACGTAGTGTAGACGTCCAAAAGAAATTAATAATTATAAGCGTGCAAAGATTTGTTAAGACCTAATCATCTACTGCTTTTAATTTGAATTCAAACGTTAAGAAGGAATGTTATTTTTCAATATTAGTGAGAGCATAAGTACTGATTTTAATATTTATCTAGCATGACCTGAGTGACCTAATACCTACTTAAGCTAAGCATGTCTACTTTCTCTTTTTCATTGCAACCATGTACTAACTAGGACCAATACTTGACACTTGCACTTGTTTAGTTACAGTAAACGCACAAAGGTGATGATGATTTTCAACTTCTCATGACTTAGACTTAGTACGAAGGTGATAGGGTTATAATTTAGTAAATCAAAACTCCCATCCCGTTTCGCTTTTTCGCACCGGAATTGGTTAATTTTTCATTCATTTAAGATATTTGCTGATAAGAATTAAGTTAACGACTATCCTCCCCTTTTTCTTGCTGTGCCCGATGGGTTCCATTGTAATGTAAATAGCTTGAAGGTCTAGTTCGTAACTTTTGTATGTAATAAAAGCTCGTAAAAGTTTGGAATGAAAGTGACGGCTATACAGTTTTCGGTGTTAAAATGTGTTCCTGTGGACGAATTAGAGTAGGTACTAGATATGAAAGGAAAAAGTGTTTTAGCTGAAGCTAGTGCTGATCAACCCTTCAAATTATGAAATGATAGTTTGAATGGCTTTATCGCTGGTTACGTTACTGACTCCCTAATTTACCAAATTGTAAATCTAAATGAAAATTAAGAAGAGATTCGATTTAGCAGTATTTTTGAACATTTGAGAAGGTCCATTATTGGAGTCTGAAACTGTTCATTAGTTAACGAATGATCCATGAATTGATCGCCAACGGAACATTTCACATTGCGCTTCGCCAGCATAATCTTATCATACTCTTTAACTTTTCACCCAAAGAACTTTTGGCCAAAGAATTTTTTGCCAAAGTAATGATTTGAAAATTTGAACCATTTAAGACTCCTATTACTGGGATCTTTATACAGAAAATTTTTAAACATTGGCGCTTTCAAAATGCTAATATAGAGGTATTATCTATTAGATACTTACCAATCCAAGACTTGGTGCTCTCATCCATCATGATCGGGCTGTTGGGCAGTTCCAGTTGCGGGAGCAAGATAGCGGAGTATCCAGATGTGAGACCAGCTGTGAAGGTCAGCAGGATCGAAGCAGATGCAGCAAGGCTCTGGAATGGGGAGAGATGAGAGATTATTATAAGAATTGGATGCCGTATACAAAGTATGAGCCAATAGGATACATACCTATATTTAATTTCCGAAAATAAAGGGGCTGTTTAAATACATATATATACTACATGATATATAACTAGCAAGAAAACTGGTGAGACTTCTGGTGGATTGTGTCCTCATTAAAAAGAGAACAAGCCCCGATATTAAATAAATTGGGGTATTTTAATAAGTTTTAATACGCTTCTCATAGCTTAGGGTCTGGACTTCCGCTAAATATCTTATTAATAATCCTTAATAATGTCTTGTAACCAGCTTCTGTTCACTGCTGATTTATAGTCAACAAAACAATAATAATTTTATTTTATACAATAAATCTATAGATGACAACATTAGAATCCAGCCCAAATTAAAAATAAATATTAATAAAGCTTGTGTCATGGATATAAGATAACGGAGAAATATACCTAGATAAGTATTTTAGAATAATTCAAACATCCATGACTCGTGAACAAAATGTTCCAACTAATCATTAATTTCGTAGACGGGGTAAAGTCATCTTTACCAGCCAGACTGACCGATTCGTCGATCAACCCATCGCTACCCCTTTTCTTCAATCTCGCCCATTATAATTATCTTTTTCAGAAACTATTTCACGGACGATATGAAATGGTACAAATAAATAAGTATGAAGGTGAAATCATGTCAGGATTTTGTTTAATTTAAAACGTTTGAATTTTGTGAGTTCTTACAAAAGTAATAATTTATATACACAGAGAGAGAGAGGATAAAAAATCTCGTTTTATGCGGAAATAAACATTTAAAACCATTTAAATAGTTGTCAATCTAAATTATGTCCTACTGTGCTAGTATTATTGTTTATTTTATGTATTGGTGTTTCTCAAACCAATGAAACATTAACTCATTAACTTATCTATTTAGCTCAGGTTTGTTATATTTATCTATTCATATTCAATAGTAGACAGAGAGACAACTAGCGTGCTTTTTGATAAGACAATGTTCGTACACATATCAGCATTGTTTACAAAGTTTTTATGTCAGATTAGTATTGACAATAGGTCGAAATCAATGCAGTATCTTAACGATAGAATTATTTAAACTCACGATTTACTCTTCTTCCATAATTTTATGTTCAATTTTAAACGGGGCAGCTATTTGGATAAAATCAATCGTATAAGCATAGATAGGGAATATATTACATATCCATAATATGTGTACGAAAAAATAAATTTGAACACTTTGATCTGAATCATTCAAACAGCATAATATATTACTTTTAAAATAACTTCCATTTCCTTTTAATCAGTCAAGCATCAGATTCCAGACACAATTGAATTTTAAATTGTCATAGCCCTCCGGAGGGATAACGCCGCCTTAACAGATTACTATTAAGTAACTACTTGTTTATTAGATGTTGTTTCTGATTGTTGTAGCAAAATAGCTCTACTTTTCAAAGATATAAGGTGCAATTGTGTAAAGATTTATAATTAGTTTATATGCGTTTGCTGGAGATTAAAACCGGAAAGAGCACGATGGAGTGATTATTCATTAAGGGGCTACCTCGTGCACACTAGCGACACCCATTGATTGTTATTAATTATGGTGAATTTAGAACATAATAAACAAAAACGCTTTAAAGAATTGCTAAAGAACGGTATTTGTAATTTTAAAAGATGTATCTTGTATAAAGTGTCTACCTATAAGTAACGAATTTTTTTATTATTGTTAAAAGTGGCCACTTTCGGCAATAATGAAAAAATAGGTTACATGTACAGGAATATCTTATACCGAGCACATCTCAAAAAATTACAAATACCATTCTTTAGTCATTCACTAAAGCGTTTTTGTTTATTATGTTCTTTATTCACCACAATTAATATAAATCAAGTGGTGTCGCTAGTTCCGACGAGGTATCGCCTTAAGAAGAGGTTATTGACTCGAATGATACTCGTAATTCAGTATGTTACGTAAGATTACCTGTCTCCAAACAGGAGCGAACTTCGTCACCGTCTTCGGATCATTGAGGAGTGAAGCATCTTTTTCGTTAAGCACTAATCCCGGACTGGAGTTAGATATCTTGAGGTTTTGTAAATAGTGAGAAGTTTTGCTTTCTTGTACACCGTTGAAGTCATCTTTACTGTCCTTCTTATCAATATCTTTCTTATCATTAGTTTGAACATTATTTTTACTATTGTTACTATTTGCGTAGTCTAATTTTGTAGAAGCTTCTACATTGTCTCGCTTAGCTACTGTATCTTTATTGCATTCTTCGTTTACTATGTCACTGTTATCAATGCTACCGGCTTCTTCGTTCAATTGAGAGTAGTATTCTTGCTTTTCAGCTGTATCACCAGCCATATCTTATCTGCAACAAAGAAATGATTTGTCATTAATCTTATGTAATGCAATACATTGAAAAATACTTGACATTGATTTTATTTTATATAAAACCTTTAATTTATATAATATGAATTAAGGTGGTTTAGATTGTGCGTAATGTAGACAATAATTGTCTACATTACACACAATCTAAACCACAGTGGGTCCAGAAGCATAAAATTTTGTACCGAAGGTCCTTAAACAAAAGAAGTAAGAGCACTGGAAAGGATTAAATAATTAGATTAATTAGACAAATTAAATAATTATTTAGTAAAAGTTAAACGTAAAGTGTCATTAAACTTTATGACGTACAGTTAAAACAATATCGTATATCGAATACACTGTACAGCTAGATAAGGGGTACAAAGTTTTGTAGGACGTTAACCATCTCTGTATTCATTAGTCACGGGAAAATTAATCATTCAATCAGTAAGGTAAATTGTATTTGTCAGTTTTAGATGCAAAGTGAAAACGTTTTAGAAAAGCTTACTAGTCTGATTTTTCTGTTGATCAGAATGACTTGTTGACTTATGAATTCATCGGCATTTCATCTTAGGTGTGAGAATAATACCGCTCCTGCAATATCAAGTGAATTTTCCTTGCTATTGCAGGTGTAAGTCAGCTTGTTTGTAATCTAGTTGTATAAAAAAAAAATCCAAAAAATAATATTTAAGGAATTATAAAGAATGATTAGCAAGCATTATGATTGCAAGTTTAAACAAAAAAATAGCAGTTTTTTGTTTAAATTTGCAATCATAAGTTATTGTTTTTGTTATTCTACCTAGAGATACTAGAGTCTGATATCTTTAGTAAGAGCCTACATTGTACGAGAAGGTCAATAAGTTGCAGTGTCCAGACATTGTCATCATTGTATTTGACAAGTTCAAGTACATATTTTGTATTTTAAGATATAATGAATTAATTAACTCCTTGAAAATTAAAGAGCTTTAACCTTTGTCCTTTACCTTATATGTAGTATCATTTGTGATGACATTGACCGTTTGCATCTTTCGGTTCACTGTTAAACCACAACACTAGGCCCAGTTCCTTATTAATCTTTGAACGGATGACAATAACATAAAAGCATTTTTCGCTCACTCTTATGGTAAAAAAACCACAATCAAACACATTCTGTGATATTGACGAAAATGGATGTTTGTATTTGTCATTACTGAATACCTAGTCGTATTTAGAAAATTATGATGATTTAATTTCATATAAAATTTTGATTATACTAGAATATTTAATATCGCTAGCATTATGCGTAATTGATAAAAGGGTCATGTGGTCAACCGAAGCAAACGTTTAACTGTTGAGTGCAACGTGTGTACTCATTTACACAAATCAAGTAGATTATTAATGTGAGTTATCGTAATTTTATTGTTGTTTATGATTATTGAGATTTAAATGCAGACTTGGGGATAATAGTGACGAAAGGTTAAGACCTATCGTTGACGAGATATCCAAGTATAAAATCAATATTGATATTAATGATACCACATGGAAAACAATTAATATTAAATTGATCCACACCATCGACATTATTTTGCGAAGTAAATCTCAAATATATAACTTCACCAGATTGCCATGGATTGCCTGATGGAAGATTGTTGGAAATGTTGTCATTTATGGTACCGACTCGGTCAGTGCGTAATCCGCAGTTATTTTGTACTTATACCCTGTTGTAAAAACAATGTGTCAATAAATAATCCTTTGCATAGAATGTGCCATTACTACAATGAGATTATTTAATTGTCAAATTCTTTCATTTATAATATCACTACTAGAAACGTTGTAGACTTTTAATTTTAACTGTAAGTAAAATTAATACTAAAATCTATAAGTTTTGTTAAAATGTTGTGCACAATTATAATTGGACACAGATATACATTTTTTATTGCATGTATTTGTATATGTTTCTTCTATCTGATGTCTGTTATTGTGTCATTGTAAATAAAATAAAATAAAATATCCGTCCCTTTGATGTTCCTTGTATATTTTAATGTCTTAAAAATCTGGGATAAGTATTAGATTTTTCAACTGGGAAAGCATTACAGAAGATCGCAGATAACTATCTCCATGTGTATGAATTTTGTAATGTGTCAATTATGTTTGATTTTCCACCATTCATTAGGTATGCTGCGCACGCGACGACGGCTATTGTTTCTCCTTGGACCAATTAAATATTGCAACATGGGTCAAGACAATGTGTTTAATGAGGTGTTATAATTATAGATTGGCGTGGAAAATTGTTTTCGTGTAAACATAAACAGCTTAAATGGCCTGCTGTTTTGGAGGCTTCCCTAAATAGGAGACAAACACATGAGGAGTGGAAACGTAACGTATTCCTACCGGAGCACCGAGGAATTGCACAACCATTATTCCCTGTTTTCAAGAAGTATCTAAACTACAAAAATCTCATATACTCTGGGGTCTGAACCCGCGACCTTTCTATATCCGGGTGACTGCTGTAACCAACAGAGCTACGAAGAACGATACTACAAGTTTTTTCCAGTCTATCTGTATTTGCGTTATTTAAGCATAACCTCACAATGTTAAAATAGTCTATCTATATCATACTCGAACAAGTATCTTCTTTTTTCTGCTCTTCTTGTACCCTAGCTGCTATTGGTCTCACTATATCTTGGGCAGCTATGGGCATATAGCCTTTCGGCTTTAGATGTACCAATCCGAGGAAACCAATTCTAGTCCTGACCAGAGCTTAACTATAATATTACACTAACAAAACAGATGTTATAATGAGTCCTAGAAATATGGTTTTGTGGAGCACGACCTTGTAAGCGCCCTAATTGCGATCTGCAGATTGTTAGACATAGAAATGACATTATACGAAATAATATAGGCTTGACCTATCGTCCCACTTACTACTTTAAGTCCTTTCTTGGGTCTCCCCAACGAAGGATTTGAATAGGTATCCATTGCTATTTAAAGCCTTAAGTTTCCTCTACACAATGATACTCTTAGTTTCAAAATTGATTTTGATTGCTTTGAGGTATCGACGTGAGGCATTTGACGACTGGCTGGCCGAGTGGTCTGTGCCCCTTGCTATACAGGCTACTCGGTCAGGGGTCCCGGGTTCGAGTTCCGGTAGGAGCAAATGTTTGTATGATGAGTACGAGCATTTATATATGAGTCATGGATGTTTATTAATATTCATATACATATTATTATCATTATTTCTGTGTCATGTGGAGATAATTACACGATAATCTGGTGTCCAAGCTAAGGCATCAAATAGATGTAACAAGAGCGGTCAGTTACCTTGATAAACTCACCAGCGTGGAGGACAAGACCTCTCCTGTCAGTACAATGCTTCAAGATAAGATAGATACGTTAAGATGTGATAAAAGTTTACGTAATGATTCAGTTTTTGCGGAGTAATCTTTCATGAGATCAATTTTCACGTAGTACCTACGTCCATGTATCTATTTGATGTAAGTCAGGCTAAATCTTCCTAACGCTATCACTTGAGAAACGTTAGATCGACAGGGTCATCATTTATGAGAGACCTAGAAACACCACATTCTAATTTTTTACTGACCCATCCGGAATCAACCACGGCGATAGTTGTATTCGTTATCTGTAATGTAATGTAACTACACCAGCGAGCTTCTCATTCTATTCTATGCGTTTAGTTCCAAGGAGCATGTTATAAAATATCTATAATCATAATTCATAATGCATGACCCAGTTACTGAGGAATAACAATGAAAACTCTCGGCAGTGAAGAGAACTATAAACGTAAGTGTTTTCGTATTAAGCTTATCAAGGCTCGGGTTTGATAAGGCGATTGTGATGGACAAATAATTTACAACCGGTTTAAAACTTTTGAATACATCACTTAAATATTTAGCTGTTTTATATTTTAAAACATACGCAAATCATTTCACAATAATAATAATCACATAACATCACCAGCCTACATACGTCCCACTGCTGGGCACTGGCCTTCCTACATGGGAGAAACACATGAGGAGCTTGGGCCATAACACCACCACGCTGGCCCAATTCAGGTTGGTGGGTTAAAGAGGTTGCAGAAACAACCGGGACCAACGGCTTAACGTGCCTTCCGAAGCACGGAGGCGTTCGAGACAACAAACTTTGATTGACCCATCCCAGGATGGACCATGGCAAAAGTTGCTTTGTTCTTCGTATCGAAACCAGAGCGCTCAAACCAATACGTCACCGAGCTCCTCAGTTTAATCTAAATAAATAGGGGTGTTCTTATTCTGGAAACTTCATTATATCTCATGCCTAACTTGAGAAACCTTAGTACAAAAGGGTAACAAAGTTCATTTACCGATATTTCTATTTTAAGTTTCTCAACTGGTTTTGAACATAAATAGTTTTGCAACGATTTTCTCGTAAATTCCTATCAACGCTAATAGAGACAGCTCGAACCGTTGGATTTACATATCTCAACCGATTTTAGGTCTTAAATCTAGGTGGTAAAGTCTCTTTGTTTAGTCGCTCTAGGCTATATTTAACCCTACAATTAAGTAACTGCACCTGACCACCTTGAGCCTGTAAGCAGTAAGTCTAACATTCTTAGCGTTAAGGCGCCATCAGGACCTATTTTTTTTCATCTAACTATTTGCAAATGTATCCAATTCTAGTCGCAACAGAAAAATGTAAGTTAACTGACACTTACTCAGCAAAAAATATAGAAACAAAGAGTTTCATCGTCTGTTGTCTGCCTCTATGATTCACCTCTTCGTTGTCTATGTTTCTACATAAACTTGGCGGCGGCCTAACAAATTATGATATAGGCCTATATTGACATGATGGAATAGAAAGATTAAGCTACTGTCTAAATCTAAACTGAAATAAGGAATAAACATATGACATGGCTGTATGGGCTCAGTTCTCTTTGCCTGCCAAGAAAGTTCAAAACAAAGTCTCTATGTTTCCGGAGCTTTTGCCGGCATTTAATGTCGGTCAATTTTCTTACAAAGTTTTATTAAAATCTATTATATGTTCTTAAAGTATATAGAGGAAACAGGTATTGATTTTCATGAATAAGATATTTTATAATTTAAGTAGGTGCTTACAAGAATATTTTTAGGAGTGCGCTCGCCTAAGAAACCGTATAAAAAAAGTATATATTTTAACATAGTAACATAGCATGTAACTAAGTTTTTTTATTTTTTCCTTCATAAGATAGGGATTTAATTCGTATATTTTGCTCCGTTTTATGAAATATTTATAAAATATTTACTGTTATTATTATAAACGCAAACGCTATATGGTTAAGAGGAGTCTTTTGTAATCAAAGTGCATTGTTTCCAGTTTGATTTTATAGGAATAAAAAATTAAAAAAGACGCAAGCTGCATAATATAGAATACGCAAAAAAAATCTAGTGATATTAAAACATTTTTAAATCATGGAATAAATAAAGAAGTACTTACCAGTCAATGCCGCCAAATAAGAGAATTATCAGTTAAAAAGATTTTTTTAAATAAAATAAAAATTTAATTTTTATTTTGAAAATTACGTCCCACGTAAACTTGCGATCACGACACGACACTAAATGACAGAAGACATCTTGGACTGCGAAGCTTAGTTCAGCCAATTAATAAGCTCAGATGTTTCAGTCATTAAGCGTTCTACCACATACAATACATTTTTTGCACTTGCAGCGATGACACATTTGACTTATATGACTGATGACACCACCGCTAATAGGGGTGCTGAATGAATGACCCGTTGTGGTGGTTTTTATGATAGGAAACCTATAAATATAAAATTGAAAATTTTAAGTAACTCACGGCCTCATTAATTATCTATCTAACACCATCTCAAAGAGACTATTCTTATGAGCCCAAACACGCTATATCTGCTGTAAGTTTCTGAAGAATTAATAATCCCGCAGACTTTTGATGGTATAGGATCATAAGGTTAGTATGTCATGGGAATGTCACCGAAGTGACAGTACACCAAATTTCAAATCAACAGGATCTGTGAAAGTTAGTAAAGCCCTTTTAACATGTAAAAAATGTGCTGATAAATCATTAAACGCCTGAACTGATCTTCATAAATCATAGCTAAAAACCATCCTAATCACGTGAGCTTTCAAACAAACAAAAAAACATATAAAAATCGCACTCATTTAATTTTATAAAAATTACTCCGCTGCATGAACTTCGTTTTAATAATGAATGTGGTCCTGAAATCAACTGTCGTAATTACGGTCAAGTTCATTTTTCGTATTTCATAAATTCACAGAGATCGGTCGGAAGAAGTACTCAACTGTAAGTAGGTGTCTATATTACGAACAAACCGATTCTAATACGACTTTACCTACATGCATAAGCAAGCCAGGCTAGTCTAATTTGTCAGAGGAGTTTTCGAAACCCACTCTTGTTAAATAAGAGTTATAATTAGCTTTATAGCCGACTTAAAAAAGAAGGAGGTTCTATGTTCAACTGCATGTATTTTGTTTTTGTATGTTCACTGATTTCTCTGTCTATTTTGTGAACCGATTTTCAATATTATTTTTTTATTCGATTTGGTGACAATGACACCACTTCAGGAGTATACTCTATACTCCTGTGTGGTTCCATTGTTACCAAGTCAAGATCTGATGATGGGATCCCAGGGAAATCGAGGGCAGACCTCAAATGTTATAGACAAGTGTTATAGACATGTTTTAATTTTTTTCCAAAGTTATTCAAGTATTCAATGCTTCTGTTAGTGATCATCTCATGTTGATGAGCTGCTAATGGAAGGTACAACTCTTTAATGGTTGGGAGTTGGAAGATAATTTTCTAAATATTACAGGTACGTATAGACCAATAGCTGTTATTCTATCGGGCTATTTGGGTGAACTGATGATGGAAGGTAAAACTCCGTAGCGGTTTGGAGTTAAATAATACTTTATTAGTGGTACGATACGATAATATGAAACAATATACTTCAACTAAAGACTGAGAGACAGACAAGTCGATAGTGCTGGCGGTCACCCATCTAGCTTTGCCTTTAGGAAATCACTTAAAAAATGATAAACAAAAATAATCATACTAACAAGAGATAGCGAATAATTTCCTTATTATTAGACTTTTCTAAAAATCCTCTGACAATTCTTTAGATTACTTTGACTTGCTCATACTTATTCTCATGAATTTCTCCCATGTAGAAAGGCCTGTGCCCAGCAGTGGGACGTATAAAGGCTGATGATGATGATTACCTAATTGTCTAGAATAACAAAACAATTATGGCACAGAGTTTTTTGGTCCCGTCTTGGATATTGGCTTTAATTAGTTAGTACATTGTTGTTATTAGTTTGAGGTGCCGCAGCTAGACAATTGGAGTCAAGTGATCAGATCAGGGGATTAATTGTGAAGCTTGTAACTAAATTCGCAATTTCCTAAATTGAAATCGCAAGGCGCTATTCTAAGAAATAACCTTAGACTTTGTGCAGGCACGACAGTAGATAATTGGTAATCTGCTAATCTTTACAAGATCATCAAGCTTTTGCCCGCTGAAGTTCCAATCTAAAATAGATATTATAAAAGGTGGCGCTGTCAACGCGACAATAAATTAAAACATGGGCTATATTAGTTCATAGAAATAGTTTGCCACTTTCAAAAACATCTTATTCATTTGATAATTTCATGACATTGTATGGAGTAATATAACATTGGATGCATTTTTTCATAGCAATGTCCAGAAATTATCAAATAAATAAGATGTTTTTGAAAGTGGCAAATCATTTGTACAAACAAATTATGCATGAAAACGAATTATTATGATTTTTCGCGGATTCAGGAAATTTTTCATGATTTTTTGAGATAGTGTTCACATACTTGGTCGGATATGAAAAATCTCCTTTATTTTTTAGCAAGTCGTGTTTCGGGTGACCAGCACTGCCACCTGCCTTCGTATTCGAGAGCGTCCCCCTAACACCCTGTATAAGAGATTTGTACACTGTAAAAAAGAAAAGTAGGTAGGTACTAACGAATATTATATTCTTTCTGCTTGTAAATTTATTTTATATAAATGGCGTCCTAAAGCATTTGTATTCGCACCGCCTATTAAGCTTTTAGGACTTTCTTTTTGGACTAAATTCTTTGGGTAAATTTGTAGATAATGTCCAATGGCACTCAGTCCATCTATGCTTTGAATATTATTTTGATTTCAAAAATTTAAATATAGCATATTTCCTTTAATACAATCGACCTCCTCTCTCTTATGTCTTAGAGCCAAACATTCAAAAGTTATCCAATTCGTGTTTAAACAAGTGTTATCACATGACTCTTATTATGTCATATTTTTTCTTTCATAAATAAAAAACTGGTTTGAAGCAATTTGATTTGCAGTTCAAGGTTTTTATCTGCTACCACACAGTACTGTACAGTCAATCACATGTCATGGAGAACAGTTATTTTTATGTTAAATGAAAAACTATATTTGAATCTCAGTAAAGAACAAATGCATATAAATATTTTTTATATTAATAACAAAAATAAATTAAGCGTTAAAAATTTTGTAATTATTTCGTTACAAAGAATCAAACTATCATCTTTTTTATCTGCTGTTAGTTAAAGTTGTGCTTCAGATGAAAATATAAAAATATGTTTATTCAAATTACTTATTGTCTTTCACAATTTACAACAAAATCACAAAAATTTTTGGTCAGGAAGCCGGCTCGTCCATAACGTAGTACATAGGTATTTTAAGATTTATTTACGACTGAATTAACTACATTAATTTATAAAGATCTTATTTATTTATTACACTAAAAATTAATTATATAGTTAATACACCTGAAAGATGCATTGAAGAAATAGCAGGAGAACCAAGTCTTTAGTACTAATCTCAATCAACTATTAATAAGACACTAATAACAATTATCAATACTTACATTATTATTTAGCACATAATAAATAAAACAACAATGTGTTTTGTTTTTTTTTTGCGCTCAATGTGAATGACCAGTAACAGTTTTTATAACAACTAATACAAAATAGTTGTTATGTAAACTACAGTTACTATCAATCACATTTAACTGCACGTTTTCCTGTATCCGCGTTACACGTTATAATTAACTTTTACTTTTAACAGAGGTTCAGGCATGAAAACACTTTTATGTGACTTCAGAAAAGATTTTTCATTCCGACGAGTTTTTAAATATTCTAGCATAAATCTCCGTCAGATTTAATTTTTAACTATTTTGTGATTGATTCTGATGAATTTCTGATGAAAAATATTATTTTTCTATAAAAGAACTCTTAAGCCACAGATAAGTTACGCGGGAAGTCAAACATTAATTAAACTTAAATCTAGGTTTGGCCTTGGAAACGTATCACTAAAAATCATAAGCAAAAATGGATAAGTACCAACTTCAAAACACTAAAAAGGGATAAAAGCTAGCCTTTTTCACTAGCAGGCATGGAAAAACTATTAGGGTTCTTTATTGATTACTGAACCTTAAAAGAAGCCCAACAAATCGAATTTGACATAATTTATTTTTAATTGTATTTTATGGGTCTAGTTTTGTTGAATCACTTTGACTATGCCTGAAATAAAAGATTTTATTTTTTATTTTTTATAAATCTCCACCTGAAATATTAAGCTTATTCAAATTACAAGACTAGGCGCCTGAAATATATTATTAGTATAATGTATTTTTAGATCCTTTTAAAGACAAAATGTGAAATATTTCAATGTCATAAGACACTGATAGGGGCGCTTATTATTGTAATGTTTTCGCATAAACTCATGCATGTGTGTAGAATTTATTCAAGCAATTAACTTTAACATAGTTTTGTATGTGGGTAAAATCTTTGTATGAATATGTGTGCTTTTATTATTAGTTTGCATGCGAGGGCCATGACCTTGGGTCTTCCGGAGTGTGCCAGTAGATGCAGGCCTGGGGTGAGGACATACGAACCTTGCAAGTAAGATTCCGCTAACGACTTTAAGACAGAGCTCGGTGGGGTACTTGTCTGCCATCCATCCCTCAATTTCAAAATTAAAAATTTCAAGTTACCCCCGGCGTCATTAATCATCTATCTAACACCATCTCATTAAGACTATTCATAAGAGCCCAAACACGCTATATCTGTTGTAAGTTTCTGAAGAATTAAGCATTTCGCAGACTCTTTGTGATATAGGATCAGCTCAAGGTTAGTATGTCATGGGAATGTCACCGAAGTGACGGTACACCAAATTTGGAATCAATCGGATTTGTAAAAGTTTGTAAAATCCTATTATCATGTAGAAAATGAGCTGATAGTCATCAAACGCCTAAACTGGTCTTCATAAATTATATCTAAGAACCATTGTAGTCATATCAGCTTTCAAACAAAAAGAACCGAATCAAAATCGGTCCATTCCTTTAGGCGCTATGATGCCACAGACAGACACACAAATACACAGATACCCCTCTTTTTTCGTCGGGGGCTAAAAATGATCTTAATCTCCCCGTGCTTCGGAAGACACGGTAAGCCGTTGGTCCCGTTGTTACTCAATCGCTTTAGCCCACCAACCCCCAATGGGCCACTTTGACGACCGGCTGGCCGAGCTGTGCCCATTTCTATACCAGGCTACTCGGTCGGGGGTCCCGGGTTCGAATCCCGGTGGGAGCAAAAGTTTGTATGATGAGTATGGGCATTTGTTCATGAGGCATGGATGTTTATATGGTTACTTAGGATATTTCAAATATTTATATACATATTACTATTATTATTTCTCCGTTATCTTATATCAAAATCTCTTAATGATGCTTACTTTTGGCTAGATAATATTATTATTATTATTTTTGGGCCAGCGTGGTGGTCTTATGGCCCAAACTCCTCATTATGTTTTGTGTGGTTTCTCATGGCCCCGTGCCACACCAGGTAACTTAAATTATTTATTTTATATTTCGGTCAAATGCTTTGTGTAATTTGGCTTCTGTATAGGAAGCGGCTACAAAGACGGAAGTGTAGGCTGTGAAACGTGGTCGCTTACTAAGGGCCTTCTTTGCCAGTTCGCAGTCGCACAACGAGCTATGAAACGAGCTATGTTGGGTGATTCTCTGCGTGATAGAATCAGAAATGAGGACATCCGGAAGAGAACCAAAGTCAGGACACATAGCACGCAGAGCAAACGGCCGGTGGGGCGTTAAAGTTCTAGAATGGCGACCACGTACTGGAAAGCGCAAAGTAGGACGGCCTCCCACTATATGGACAGATGACCTGATCAGGGTCGCGGGGAGCCGTTGGATGCAGGCGCAGCAGAACCGTTCCATTTGGAAATCGATGGGGGAGGCCTCTGTTCAGCAGTGGACATCATAGGCTGGTATGATGATTATGAATTATCGAAGGATGGTGGAAGGAGGAAGGATAGGAAGCGGAAATTGCAGGGGAAGATACTGCCTCTTCCGCTATCCGCCGGAGGAGGGTGGAACGTAGTTGAGCTACGTAAAGCTGACTTCAACTCCTCAGTCTAGAGCCCATAGCCTAGTGGAGTCTTTGAATGAAGATGAGCAACCGTTGCCGTAGCTTGAGTTTGCCGGCGTATTCATGTCTCTCTCCTGTTTCTTATGGGTGACTGCCGCAGACGTGGCAGGGCTTTAGTGGGTACAAGTTCCATCTTTGTCCCCAGGAGAGAAATACCTCTTGCCCCTAAAAAAAGTATTTTCGGTAGTGTCGTCGATATTTCGATTAGGTATAACAATAAATTATGAAATCATCATAGGTGTTAAAATAGATAGAAATACGTACAAATTCGAGACTTCAAACAAACATTTTTATGTGCGAAATACTAAAAAGGGGTTTCAACTCATCATCATAAGTAATTTTGTGGTTTAGCCAATAAAGATAGAGTTACACCTAACTGCACGCAGCTATATTATGCAACTAGTGAGGCAAACAATATAATCTGTGAAAAATACAAATAAAGATAGAAAACGATGAAAAAATTGTATGCTCCAGGCGAGAATCGAACCCGTGTCCTGGGGTCCGGCCAGACGCGTTAACCGCTACGCCACTAGAGCACTAAGTGTAACCTACCAATTTCTTTATCGCTTTCTACCCTTTTTAACCGCCGACGAAAAAAGAGGGGTGTTATAAGTTTGACGTGTCTGTCTGTGTATCTGTGTGTCTGTCTGTGGCATCGTAGCGCCTAAACGAATGGACCGATTTTAATTTGTTTTTTTTTTGTTTGAAAGCTGATGGTTCTTAGCTATCATTTATAAAGATCAGTTCAGGCGTTTGATGACTATCAGCTCATTTTCTACATGATAATAGGATTTTACTAACTTTTACAGATCCGATTGATTTCAAATTTGGTGTATTGTCACTTCGGTGACATTTCCATGACATACTAACCTTGAGCTGATCCTATACCATCAAAAAGTCTGCGAAATGCTTAATGGTTCAGAAACTAACAGCAGATATAGCGTGTTTGGGCTCTTATGAATAGTCTTAGTGAGATGGTGTTAGATAGAAGATTAATGACGCCGGGAGTTACTTAAAAATTTTTAATTTTGTGCGATTTATCTCACCACTCTTACTTACATTTGAATGTGATTAAAATGGCTTTCTTATCTTTACTGGAAGTTTTAAATTATTGTAAAAGTATTCTTTCAGATCACTTTGAGGTGCAAACTTCAATGAGTGGTAATATTATAAATGCGCAAGTAACTGTCTCTCTGCTACGTTCTCCCTTCCAACCCGCTGAGAAGGGAGAAAGTATTGAGTTAGATTACATTCTGACTAAACAAAGCAACTTTCGCCATGGTCGATCCCGGGATGGGTCAATCAAAGTTAGTTATCTCGAGCTCCACCGTGCTTCGGTAAGCACGTTAAAGCCGGTGGTCCCAGTTGTTCCTGCAACCGCTTTAACCCACTAACCGGCATTGGGCCAGCGTGGTGGTGTTATGGCCCAAACTCCTCATGTGTTTCTCCCATGTAGGAAGGCCTGTACCAGCAGTGGGACGTATATAGGTTGATGATGATGATGATGATGCCATTCAGAGATAGGCATTTACATACATTTGGCACAATAATCGATATCCACGGGCAAAGCCGCGAACTGCCACTATTTTTATATAAATCTCTTGATTGGTGTAGCTCTGCTTGTTATTCATTAACCTTTATCGAATTTTGTTCCATGTTTGCATTCATTTTAGCTTTCAGTTGCGAACGCGTCAACCAAGCCTAATTAGATGCGTTTATGGCCTCGTTATTCTATTTGCATGTAGGTACAGTCATCGACTTGTTAAATGTGACCGATACCTAGATTTAAGAATGTATTTTTTTGTTTGTATTTTTTTTTCTGAGAATAAATTCTTTGAGACTAAATTCACATAATACGAAAATTTCACTAAAAAAAATATCTAAACTTGCACAATTGCAATAACAGAACATTTGTGTACGTTTTTGAAACATAATATGATTTACGAAAGTGTTTTACGTAAATAAAAATGATTATTGTAAAAGAAACATTATATTCATAGTCAATATCGATGAAGACTAGCTATATGAGGCGAGCTTCTCGTAAGTAAGAAAGCTACTAATGACAAATTCTTTTTCATGAGCGGCAACACCATTGTTTATATTTTTTCCAGAAGTATACAATCACTACAAACAATTTAAGATTTTATAATTACTTAACTTTTTCAAAAAAGGGCCATATATCTTTATGGTTTCTAAGCAAAGCAACCCTACATAATTAATAGAAAGTATTGTATAACTACTTAGATATGAAGAGCACTATCGCTTATGTGATAAACTGACGAGCAAGCAACCTTTTCAACCAACGTAAAAGCCGTTCAATAAAAAAATAGTTTTGTGACATACAATTACAAAAATATAAACGGTAAGATCTTAGCAGCAGACTCGATTAGTCTCATAACAGGGTATTTTACGAATAGGGCATGTTGAGAATGGGGGATATCGCGAATAAGTCCAAATACGACTGCAGGTCATTTAACGAATAGGTCCAATATATCTACCAATTAAATAAATAAAATAGCCTTTATTGCTGTTATCCTTCTTACAATTTCTAAATTGATGTATGCCTACTTAAACTTTTAAACAACTTTATAATCCTAAGGTAAACACTTTATTAATATCTGCAACTAGATTTTTGTCTGTAACAGCTTGTCTGTCGACAAAGGCCTCCTCTAAAGATTTCCACGTGTTCCTGTCTCTTGCTAACCGGGTCCACACTGGACCAGCTATTTTCTTCAAATCATCTTCCCATCTTTTGGTTTGTCTATATCTTGGTAGAATATATCTACTAAACCTATTTAAATAAATCGCATATAATATGATTGATTATTTTAACCAAACTGTCTACATTACTACCGGTTATCAATGTGTGAAAAAGACGACTTTCCGGTTGTCCGCTAACAACGATTATAATTATATTTGGTGCATTTTTAAAAATGATTTATACATAATTAACGATGTCTGTCTTTTCATATTAAGTTAATAATATAATGGTAAGTTTTTTTAAGGAAATGTGAGCAATTGAACTTTCCAAGAAACATCTCACTTTATGTCTCCATTATATTCAATTTGATTCTCCTATATGCCTGAAAGTCCATAATACGCCAAATCAACAAGATAAAACGTCTAACTTTGGATAATTTTCAGGTGGTAGGCCCGTATGTATGGTCGTCTGGGTAGGACCACCGCCTTTCTTATTTTAGCTGTGAAACAGTTTCGCTTTGTTTCGGATTGAAGGGAAAGGTAGCCAGTGTAATTACTGGGCATGGACGGCATTCCATCTTCCTCAGGATGACAACGCACCTGCAGTATCAAGTGATTTTCCCATGTTATTGCAGGTGGCTATAGGCGGCGGTAACCGCTTACCATCAGATGGACCGTCAGCTTGTTATTGTCATCTAGGAGTATAAAACAACACGTTTGTTTTTTTATACAACAAGTATAAAAAACAAAAATGTGCCGAAAAGCAAAACGTCAATTTTAAGAAAACACAATAGATAGAGTGCCAAGCATAATATTTTGCATAATGGATCCAAATGCCCGAATAAAATTAGCCTTTAGTCCTTTTCAAATATTGCACCAAAATAAATGGAACCGTTAAAATTCTATGGGGTTTGCTTGTGATGTCAAAAAAAAGTTTGTGGTCCATATGAGGCACTACGAGAAGAAGGCATATAAAATGTTAACAGTGTTTATTACACACGTGACTGCAGAATATGTGCATTGAGTTAGCTGAGTTACTCACTATTTTATTACTTTAATGCAACAGCTAATATTTATCTTACAAACAATAGCCGTTGTTTTATTCTCGTATCAATAATTCATCATACTCCTGTACGTGACATAAACCCATAACTAAAGAGCAAATTTAACAGCTAAATCGCATATTTTTACTTTGATTCGATACTTTATGGATGTTTAGTACAAACTATTCAAATAGAACGAGGAAAATATTAAGTGTGATTGTTGATATAGCCAAGAAAGGAGTTGATGACAGAGATGATAAGACGTTTATTATTGATCAATTAATGATGATGACAATTATTCTTATGGCTGTTGTCGGCTGACTGTGAAATCGACAGGTTGTGCGCATCCACAGCCATCTGACAGCATCCATTTTGTTTCATCGGGCGGGCGTCCACGTTTTCTTCGGAAAACGAATTCGTCTTGCCCAATCACCGTACAACGTTGCCGCAAGTTATTTGCAGATTGATTTTACTTGACATTGGCAAAATTCGTAATAACGAGAGGCCATTAAATAAAGAAGAAGAAGAAGAAGATGATGACAAGGAATCAAAATAAAAATTGAGATTGAACATAGCTGTAAAGAATGATTGGACATTTGAAGGCGTGATTTCACAGATAATCCCAATACGTGTTTGTATTTTGATCCCGACGCACTTAAACTAAGCGTATTTCTATCTCCAGCGGCAGCGTCGGATCTAGATAAATTTTGATCACACAGAGAGTAATTACAGTGAGCTGATATGATAGCTGCGTATTACTGTGACAAAGCTAAAATAAAAAAAGACATGCAAATTGAATCTTATAAATAATAAGATTCAAAAAAATTCAGTAACCACCGGCCTCATTAATCCTTTAATTCCTAGACTATCTAACTATTTATCATTAAAAATCGTCACGCTATATCTGCTGTAATTTTCGTAAGAGTTACGCATTCCGCAGACTTTTTGATGGTTTAGGATCAGCTCAAGGTTAGTATGTCATGGGAATGTCACCGAAGTGACAATACACTAAATTGAAAATCATTCGGATCTGTGAAAATCAATAAAACCCTTTTATCACAACCCTTTGGAAAATCAGCTGATAGTCATCAAACGCCTTAACTGATCTTCATAAATTATAGCTATAACCGCTGACTTGATTAGGATATCAAGTCAGCTTTTAAACAAACAAAAAACAAATCATAATCGGTCCATTCGTTATACACAGATTCACAGACAGACACGTCAAATTTATAATACCCCTTATTCGTCAGGGGTTAGAAATAGAATGGACTTTACAGTCGTTATACTCGAATGGTTCCAGTCGCAATAGGTGTTGTGTTCCCATGGTAAGTTAGGTCTCCAAAGCTTATAGGAATGCGTTTTGTCAGGAGTTGGGGAACAGGTCTCATAATTATGCTGTCAGTGACGCTTTTTCTTTCAAGGTAACCAGCGCGTGAGTAGTGCCAAAGGTGCTACGAGCGTTTTCCCACAAATACTCATTTTAATGAGTACACTGTACACTGCACTGCTGTGCACTGTTTTAACAGTGTGGTGGTGCTATGGCTTAAACTCCCACGTGTTTCTCCCATGTATCTGGTCCGTGCAGCTATGCGATTCTCTAAAGTCAGCAGCCATGAATTCGTGGTTGTCGGCAGCGCCGTCATACTTTTGGCGTTTGTTTGTCAACCGTTGGCGACACCAGCGTTCCGACGTCGAGCACGGCGTGAACCGGAACTAAAAAGTGGTTGATTTTAATATCTTTATGTAAAAAATCTATCAAACATTGAATGCAGTCATTGCGATACAATTTTAACACAACAAAAAAGAAATCAAAAAATATCGATTGTACTTCATGTCGTATAACCAAAACAGAGACAGTCGTACACAGCCAAGAGACCGACGTAGAGATTAGTGAATACGGATTCACGCAGCGCAGTGCGCAAACGTCAAAACCAATGGCAGCTCGTCGTCTTTGTCAGACGTCAAGCTCGATGTCGAATATCTTTGTTTGTGAACCACACTGCAGCAGTGGGACTTATAGAGACAGTTGACGATGTGACTCTCTGTCTGTTGTTTAGAAATGCTTAGTACCGTTACTTATTAAGTTCCTTTAGAAATACTGTTGATGACTGACGAATATAATTTACGCCGCGCAAATCTATTATAGCCGACATATGACGAAATTTGCGTCGTAGTGTTGCCCGGATCGAGCGTACGGTTATGTACGCAACTTAGATAAGCGAAATACGCACGGAACGTAAATTAGGCGACTGCATACACTCAACTCACGATTCACAATATTGTGCCTAATTGGATTAAAAGTTCAATATAGATTTCATATATTTTGCTGTCTAGTACATCGCTTACTTTAACATTGGTAGTTAGTTACCTGTTTCATTTAAGCAGTATGCTATACACTATTTGTCACATTTGCTCATCTTAGGTTTTTAAGTTTTGAGGATTTTTTGTTAACCCATGTATCCCAAAAAACGGCTAGATTCAGAATACTTCAGATACCAAAAATATTTTTTTATACGCAATATATGATTACTAGTTCCTCTAGTGTTTTTAACCCCGACGAAAAAAGAGGGGTGTTATAAGTATGTCGTGTCTGTCTGTGTGTCTGTGTGTCTATCTGTGGCATCGTAGCTCCTAAACGAATGGACGGAATATGATTTGTTTTTGATTTGATTGATTTGATTAGGATGGTTCTTAGCTATAATTTATGAAGATTAGTTCAGGTGTTTGATGACTATAAGCTCATTTTCTACGTGATAAAAAGGTTTTACTAACTTTCACAGAGCCGATTGATTTGAAATTTGGTGTACTTTAACTTTGGTGACATTCCCATGACATACTAACCTTGAGCTGATCCCATACCATCAAAAAGTCTGGGGAATGCTTAATTCTTCAGAAACGTCTCATAGATACGAACACGTGTTTGGACTCATAAGAATAGTCTCAATGAGATGGTGTTAGATAGACGATAAATGAGGCCGGGGGTTACTTAAAATTTTTAATTTTATATTTTTTAGAGATTAACTCGTATGCCGTAATATAATTATAATGTAATAAAGCTATTGCGGGTGGGAATATATTTTAAAAAGACTAAAGAAAAGATTTGGTTCATGATAATTTCTTTTGCCGTATGCCGTAATATAATTATAATGTAATAAAACTATTGCGGGTGGGAATATATTTTAAAAAGACTAAAGAAAAGATTTGGTTCATGATAATTTCATTTTCAATATTGAAATGAAAGATTTTAAAAGCCACACGCGAATTTGACCTTTTTGCAAAATAAATTATTGATGAAAAGTAACCATTCTAATCTAAGATAGGTCCTATGAGAATTTATTCATATGAGACTTTGGTGTACAAAGTCAAACTTTTTTGTAATTGTAATTCAAACTCAAAGCAAAATCCAAAGATTTTGTTAATTTATTTTCTTTTTTTGATTTTTTTTTACAAGCCGAATGTTACATACTGTTACTCAAGTAAGTTTGATACAAAGGCAATCTCAAAAAGGCCTTTAATAAAAAATTCACTTCATTTCGCTCAAGGGTTTTTCAACCATAAATTAAAACCGGTTTTCTAACTTAGACTACAATTATTTTTTAAAAAAAAGTTCGGCATCACTTACATAATTGAACAGCCGATCAATCTTGTTGAACAGAAACACGTAGAAATTATAATTTAATTTAAAATTTAAAGTAAAACAGTTGCACAATGCACTCGAGATGGTAACAGACTCGACGCGACTGGAGACGGGTAGTGCTGTGGCACGCAATTAGTACACTGATAGGGTACATATCGATGGCGGCGCGGGCGCACGCGGCACGCGACTTGCTCGTAAGCGAAGCTAGTGTTGTGGCAGCTGAGGTGATGTATATCGATAGTTTCTGGAGAAAGGTTCGACCGTGAATTCCTAAACATGACATTGAGGGAAATGGAGCTACGGTAAAAACTTGAAGGGTCTCAATCAAGGTTATTTTGTGAAGTAGATACGTATCTTACAGACTGTTAAACGTATTGAGGTACCCAAAAATATAAAGTGCTTAACTTGATCTGCAGGCGTGTGTACTTACTCATTAAATAATTGATGACCAACTACTTTAAGTACGAATTAGTTGTAGCTAATGTCTCTTTTGCATGTCAAAGAATGCCAAGCAAGCAGAAGGTCCATCTGATGCTAAGATTATATTTATTTATTTATCATAATTACTAGGTGGTAGGCCCGTATGTAGGGTCGTCTCGGTAGGTACCACAGCCTTTCTTATTTCAGCCGTGAAATAGTTCGCTGTGTTTCGGATTGAAGGGAAAGGTAGCCAGTTTAATTACTTGGCATGGACGGCATTTCATCTTAGGTCTCAGGATGAAAACGCTCCTGCAATATCAAGATGATTTTTCCTTGTTATTGCAAGTGTCTATAGGCGGCGGTAACCGCTTACCATCAGGTGGGCCGTCAGCTTGTTTGTCATCTAGTTGTATCAAAACAAAAATATTTACATATTTCCCCATTTTTTTTATACAACAAGTAAAGTATAATAAAATAGTTTACTGAATAAATCGTACTAATACCTAATTATGAGATTACCAGTAAATGTTTATTACATTTAGACCTATCAAGAAAATCACTAAATATAGCAGGTGAATTGTCATTCTGAAGATAACAGATGTGTATAGCTACTAGCCTACTATGCCTAGTATTACAATTTGACTATCACATTTAAGCTATTATCTTCGCCAGTGTGACGCTATGTGCGTGAAAATCTACAACTATGTACCTACCTAGTGATATAAAAATGCTGCCAAAAAAAATATTTCAGAAAAATTTAACGAAGTGGGTCCAGGAGAAATCCGGAATTGTTTGATCATAAAAATTAATTTTGATTTTATGTGTTGTCGCTGTCCGTAAAGGAAAAAATGGTGTACCTGAGTATATTTTATATTTTGCATGCCTAGTCAGGTGAAATGTGAAGAAACCTATTGTATAACATTACCCATCAGAGCTATTGTTACAATATTTGAAGCAAATAAAGTTTATTATCATTATACACTGGCTACACTTCTATCAGATACTCTTTAATAACAGTAAGACTATGAAAGAAGAGAGAGCTAAAAAATATGAAATAAAATATAACGAATCTTTTGTATATGAAACCGAATATTGGTCTGCCATTATCTGTGCATACCCATACGTTTTGCTTGTTGTTATTAAATAGCTAAGGTGAATTTTTAATCATACAGATGAATATGAATACCGCTACAAAGTTTAAAAAGTTAGAAAAGTTACGACATCAATTAGCACTATCGATAAAATATCGCCGGTTAACTATTACACACATCACTAGGTGGCGCTTCTTCGAAATCTCTTAGCGAGTACATAATCATACACATATCGTTCGGCCGTCATTCAACTTTCCCTGACCTTATCACTATAGTGAAGCCAGGTTTGTCCGTCTGTCCGTGTTTGTTTTTTTATACTTCTATAGTACATTTGGACGATAGTTTTATTTATTATTTTTTATACAAATGTGCTTTATTCCATTTTGTTTTTTCACCATTATTATTATTATACACATTTATGTTTTATCAACCAATAAGATGCACCATTGTGCACAACTATCGGAAAACATTCTAATAAAATGGAAACTGTATCATCATTACATCAGCCAAGAGACGCCCACTGCTGGGCATAGGCTTTCCCCAAAGGTCACCAAACTGATCGGTCCTACGCTGCCTGAACTGAGCCAGTTCTGGCCTGAGGCAGTTTTTTCAGTCAGCTGTTCACTGGGAGCGGTCAATGACCCCGACACTACAACAAAGGTCCTAGTTTGAATGCCGATTGAGGTAAAGAACAAAAAACAGAGCATCGTTAGACGTGGTCAGGTTTCTGATGGGTGAGCAGTAAAAATAATGTGTATTTTTCTACTGTTATTATTAAAAATAAAAGAAAATATCCAGTCGTATTTAATATGAGGTTTTAAACTTAATACAATAATGAACTTATTTTAACATCATCTCAATATCCTGGTTAAGTCGTCGCGTCTATAAACATATTACAACAATTAACATAAAAAAACTATAAAAATCTAAATCAAAGCAAAGGAGTTGATTCAGGTTTATATGGAGGCTATGAGTAGATATGTACAGTGGTTTTTAAGTTAGGGTAATTGAAATAAAACATTATTTTTCAATTTATTTTCATTATTCATTTGTTGTTTTCCCGTACAAAATAGTTTCTGATGATAAGTGACAGTTATATAATTATCAATGTAATGGCAACACTACAACGTCAAACCTAAATAACTATACCACTCAAAATATACAGAAGAAAGCAAAATACATTATTTATCTGTCTATAATTCCATATAACTACCAAAAAAACCAACCTCTTTAGACTAAAAACTATTTTTCCGAACGATTTAAAAATATGGCTACAGATTATAGACACTATGTCTTAATATGGCCTCCTTTATTGCCATATTGTAGTTTTTAATGGGTGCTTTAAAATATAGTACTTTTGTACGTGGTTTTACGGCCGAAAATATCATTTAAAATAATTTGTAGTGTTTTTTTTATCTTTTTTTGTTGTTCTTTAATGTAGTGTACATGTTCATAGCCGAAAAATGAAACATCTCCTTTAGTTAATTACTCAATTAAGCATTTAACAACTGCTAGCTTCTGCCAGCGGCTCCGCCCGCGTAGATGTCGGTTATCGCTCCAAAAAGTATCGTATTTTCTTGCTAGGGTATCAAACTATCTCCTTAGTAAACTCACTTTCGTATTTAAAATATTAAATGAGCTGTAAGAAATTTATGCTACCTAACATACACGTGGGTATTTGTAAAAATACTCGTTTGGGTAGTTTGGGTAGGGTAGACGCTATAAAAACTGTATATATAAAAACAGAAAGAGCAAGACATTTTTGTTTTTTCTAGCCCATACAAGTACCTATTTTAAATCATTTTCAATCTTAGGACTAAAATTAATTTTTATTTTAGTCCTATGATAAAGTTTACGTCAGTATGTAGTGAAAATTCTCCAAATACCCTCACTCTTTAGTTTACAGTACGCAGGTAGAGCAAATGGGACTACTCTACCAGTATCGAGTACTCTACCGGCATAATTTAGTAGTGTACTCTACTAATTGGTATAGTTAGTACTCCGCCGTCATACTATGCCGTTTACCCTATCTATACCCGAGTACAACAGACTTAAAATATGCGAGCGTAACGGTGACTTGCGAACTAAGTAGGATGCCAGTATCTACTAAACGTTTCAATAAATATAGAACATTAACTAATTTACTGTTAACACAAGCTAAATTTCTTTGAAAAGTTTTTGTTATAATGTTTAGGGTAAAAATTTTCCGTCACACCTTTATGCGTCCCACTGCTGGGCACAGGCCTTTCTACACGCAACATAAAATCGAGAAGGTAACATTAACTTTAAACTTTATACCCGCAACGATTTTCCCGTAAGGAAAAATAAAATTACTGAAAATAAAAAAATAGAAAAGAGATGTTTCAAAAATGTATGTAGACCCGGCCAGGTCTATGTACAGTATACTGAAAAATATGCAGAACAGTGTTCAATTGTCCATTTTATTTTTATTTGCTTTGTTGTGTGGTACAAAACAATAATATTTATAATAAAAACTGCAACACAGTCAAATATTCGGGTTATTCCTTGAGGATCACATTCCCAGAGGATCATGTTCCGGAGGATCACGATTTGTTTTACCTTCATCGTCGATCGTCGTCGAACAAATCGTGATCCTCCGGAACATAATCCTCTGGGAATGTGATTCTCAGGGAATAACCCAAATATTCATCATGGCGGCTATGTCAATTTGGTGACATTTAGTTGACTTCTATGTCCCCCGCCATATTGCCATGCTAGACAACTGTAAAATCGACGAAAAATTTCAACTTTTGTTCAATCAAACTATACATGAAAACGAACTATTAGTATTTTTCCCATGTCCAGAAGTTTTTTTCTGATTTTTTGAGATAGTGTAGGTACATATACTTGGCCGGATATGAAACATCTCCTTTATCGGCAAAATAGTAAAAAAAAACTAACTTGAAATTGAAAAATAACTTTTTACCACGTTTTGCCCGCCACTTTTTTATTTTATCTACAATTAAAATTTTCCTGGAGTAAATCATACCATAACACTTTCTTTACATAAAAATACTCAGGAAACATAGCTGCAGTGCATAGTATTTAGCATACTATTCGCCCGTGCCTTCTCCCGTGAGATAGCCTATTTACTCTTTCAGGATTAAATCTATCTTCATGCTAAATTTTATTTACAAGAGAATGACAGAACGAGTTCCTTTCGCATTTATTAATATTAGTATCGATAACAAGTCTGCACAGTAACCAATTTTTTATCAAAACCTCCTGAACTCTTAGTCTTGGCTTTTGATAGTTACGCAGAATGGTATGTAATATTGGAATAGTCATTTTAGTTTTAAAAATAGTATAGTCACTACGTTATTGATACATTCGTTCTTATCTTGTAAAGTAATAATCAAAGCTGTTTCTATTGGTTGTGACTTGTAACAAGATGGGTGTGCGTAATTATTATTAGTTATCAAGAAGACGTAGATATTGAAATTAGTGGAAAGTAGATATCATAAGTATTTTATCCACGTGTAGAGTAGCTTCTACCTGCTTTGAGTACTCTACTAGTATTAGTTGTATTCTTCGGACGTGTTTGTCAGTGTGTCTGTCTGTGGCATCGTAGTTGGTTCCTAAACGAAAAGACTGATTTTGATTCATTTTTTTTTGGTTGAAAGCTGACGTGATCAGGATGGTCCTTATCTGTAATTTATGAAGATCAGTTCAAGCGTTTGAAGACTATCAGCTCATTTCCTACTTGACAATAGGGTCTTATTACTTTCACAGATCGGATTGATTTGAAATTTGGTTTATTGTTACTTCAGTGGTATTTCCAACACATGCTAACCTTGAGCTGATCCTATATCATTAAATAGTCTGCGGGAACTTTTCAGAAACTTAAAGCAGATATAGCGTGTTTGGGCTCATAAGAATAGTACCGAACGAGATGGTGTTAGATAGATGATTAATGAGGCCCGTAGTGACTTATTTTTTTTAATTTTATATGATAGTAACTAACTACTCCACTCTACCAATGCTCTACATTAGTATAGCTAGTAGTCTACCCGTGTACAATAGACTCGTAACTGGTAGAGTAGTAGCTAGTTCACTCTACCGTATACTCTTCCAATGGACAGCGACCCTTTAAAGACATTCGGAACACTCGCGGTGCCGGCTGTAGAAGAGTCCCGTAGCAATACGGGATTGTGGGCTGATAATTTCCGTACTCGAAATTAGTACACCAGATTGACTGAAGAATAAAGTCACCAGTTCTCATCGAGAACCTGTCAGACACTTATGTAGGTACCCTTGGTATCTTAGCCGTCTCTGGCTACTTCTTCTTCAAAGCATTAGTATTGTCATGGTTTCGAGTTACGCGGTCGTCCCACAGATCTGACGTCATTCACAAAAATCCTTGGCAATTTCACTGTCATATCCACTAGATTCCAATTCGTGGGCGTGACAACTGAGCAATGCTGATAACAGTTGCGTTTTACCTAAAATGACGTGGACACAACAGCAAAATAATAAAACTGACCAACAATATTTCATATTCGGGTTATCAGTGTTATATTAACCTTTAATCGCACAGATGGGTAGCGAAGAGGGAAAACAGTATACAGGATCATAAAGATAGTGTAATTGAGATACGTCGATTGCGAAACTGTGTCTTCATTATTCAGTGAAGCTGAAGTTAAGTTTTTATTTAAATGGGTTCGCTCTTGATCCCGCAGTCCTAGAGAAGTGAAGGCGATCTATCGAAATGTTTTTCGGCCGAGACAGACAGGAATAGAGATATGTCAGAGTCAACGGGAGGAAAAAGAAAAGAAATTGAATTCTAAGCTTTCTTATTTTTAACCCCCAACGAAATAAGGAGGGGTGTTATAAGTTTGACGTGTCTGTCTGTGGCATCGTAGCTCTGACGTGAAAGCTGACGTGATTATCCTAAACGAATGGACCGATTTTGGTATGATTTTTTTTGTTTGAAAGCTGACGTGATTAGAATGGCTCTGAGCTTATACTTTATGAAGATCAGTTCAGGCTTTTAATGACTATCAGCTCATTATCTTCATGATAAAAAGATTTCACAGATCCGATTGATTTGAAATATGGTGTACTGTCACTTCGGTGACATTCCCATGACATACTAACCTTATGCTGGTCCTATACAATCAGAAAGTCTGCGGGATGCTTAATTCTTCAAAAACTTACAGCAGATATAGCGTGTTTGGGCTCAAAAGAATAGTCTCAATGAAATGGTGTTAGATAAATGATCAATGAAACCGGGGGTAACTTAAAATTTTTATATTTTTAAGAGGTCTTATCGGAAATTAAATGAATCAAGGCAAAATTATATAATCGTGCTTTTCTTCTACACATTTCTCTATAAAGATATGAAGTAAAGTTTAGATCTTTCAGCGATCTATGACATTACATATTATAGAAAGCTTTTTATAAAAAATATAATACTGAAAATGCACAAGAGTTTACCGTATGTTGCATGTCAAAAAGGTAGAAGAAAATGTAATGTGGCCAAAATTCCTTCAACAAAAATAATGTTTGCCACTGCTCAATTCAGTAGTCTTTCAGCCAGAATTTATAATAAAATCAATTAAAAAATAGATATTTATTCAAAAAATTTACGGAATGTAAAAAGCTGGTACTGACATGGCTAGATTCTCTTGATTATGAGAAAACAAACCTGTTTTTACAACAAATCAAATGATTGTTTTCATATACTCAAATATGTACATACACATAAAACACATCTTACACACACATATTGTTACATATTATTACTTATTCTTTTATTTATTTGTGTTACAAAGACTCTTAATTGTTCGTAAAAAAGCAACTTAAAAATAAGGTTAGTTCATATTCATCAAATTTATCAATTAAGTCACATTAAAATTAATTTCATATTAATTCAAAATCAACATTAATCCCTTGAGCGGCGTTATCCCACCTGAGGGCTATGACCGTTAAAAAATAAATTGCGACTGGAATATGATGCATTGGCAGGTTAGAATTAAAATAAAAAACTACCCAAGGTTGTGGTCCGATACCAACCATAACGGCTTACATGACTTATGAAGGACGGAGGAGCTTGACATTATAAAATATTTGATTGACCCATCCGGAATCAATAATTGTGAAAGTTGCTTTGTTTTCGTAATAAAAATCAAAGGGTCCAACCGAAGAGTAAATTTGGTCCAACCACCGCGTTATCGAGCTCTCTCACTTCAAATAATAATAATGTTTATTAAGATAGTAACATTGAACACAAAGAAACTATCAGGAAATATTTTAGCGTTTTACGATCCGCGCAGAAAAAAAGCTTAATTAAACGCCAAATATAATTATTTGGTTCGGTTTGGTGAATGGGCAACCGTGTTTTCCGTGCCAATAATGGCCGAAGGACGCGTTTGTGATTATTTTAACTATGGTCTAAGAACGAGTCATGTTTTGGAGTTTTTAACTAACTGCAGCGAAGACCGAGTATAATAGACAAATAGAAATAGTAAAATTTTTTTTGTTCCCAAAAATTTCCTTTGCAATTTGTTGGGGGAATTCTCTCTTTTAGTTTTCATAACTGAGGGGATTCTACTCTTCAATATTGTTGTACTATTTGTTTTTTATTGAGCTGGAGGAGCTTTTAGTGCATTGTACGGCTTGCACAACCCTTTAATAATAATAATAATAATATGATGAATGATATTAATATGATAAATCGAGATTGAGAAAGAAATTAAATTGATTCACTCCACCTCAACATCACGCACAAAGAAATTTAGTGTCTCGTTTCTTTGTACTTCTTTCAGAACTTGGAATTCTTTGCCAGCACATGTGTTCCATCCTTCTTATATCACGGGGTCCTTTGAGGGGCGTGAAAAAGCAACTTTTGAGCGGCATGGTGGAGACGGCTAGTGCAATGTCTATTCTGCACTAGCTGTCTTCGCATATGAACTTAGACGACCGGCTGGTCGAGTGGTCTGTACCCCAAGGCTATACGGGCTACTCGATCAAGAGGTCCCGGGTTCAAATAATAATAATATAATATAATAAAAATAATATTTATACACTCACACCTATTATCTAGCCCAAAATAAGCATCATTAAGAGCTTGTGTTATGGATACTAGATAACGGAGAAATAATGATAATAATATGTATATAAATATTAGAAATATACTATAAACATATAAACATCCATGACTCGTAAACAAATGCTCGTACTCATCATACAAACATTTGTTCCTACCGGGATTCGGACCCGGGACCTCTTGACCGAGTAGCCTGGGGTACAGACCACTCGGCCAGCCGGTCGTCAAAAGGTGGTCAAATCCCGGTAGGGGCAAATGTTTGTATGATGAATACGAGCATATTTGTTCACGAGTCATGGATGTTTATATGTTTATTTAGTATATTTCTAATATTTATATAAATATTATTATCATTATTAATCCGTTATCTAGAATCCATAACACAAGCTCCTAATGATGCTTACTTTGGGCTAGATAATAAGTGTGAGTGTATAAAAAATAATAATAAAAAAAAATCATTAAAATCATGGACTCTCCTTACCGCTTCACATCGGGTGGTGTTGGGTCAATTGCCTTGCTTTGTATAAAAAAGTATTGTTATAATAAACTGATATTCAATTTGATTAGAAAGTTATGAGTAAAATGATATTTACGAAATTAATGATGGCCGAAAAGGAACTGAATGTGAAACAATGAAATAATAACCGCATGGGGTAAAGTGCTTACATGACAAAAATGTACCAGATGATGCTGACTCGTGCAGATGTCTGCCAGTATCTATTATTTTCCTACAGAAATGAAAAAGGTGTTATAAGTCTGACGTGTCTGTCTGTGTATCTGTGTCAGTCTGTGACATCGGTAGCTCCTAAAAGAATGCACTGATTTTGATTCTGTTTCTGTTTGTTTTAAAGTTGACGTCATCGAGATGGTTCTTAGCTGTAATTTATGAATATCTGTTCAGGCGTTCGATGACTATCAGCGCATTTCAAAAGGGTTTTACTTTCGCAGAACCGATTGATTTGAGATTTTTTTTTACTGTTACTTCGTTGGTAATTCCAAGACATGGTAACTTTGAGCTGGTCCTGTACTGGTTGCGAGATTCCCAATCCTTCAGAATCAATTCAGTCTCAATGATGTGGTGTTAGATAGATAATTAAAGAGGCCGGGGGTTAGTTATCAATGTTATATTATTACTTTATTATTTTATTTTATAGCTTTTTTTTTATTCTTTAAAATAAAATAATAAAACACTACACTTTCATACACATACACCTGCATAGGTATATGTGTAATAATACAGAAAAAAAGGTACAAAAATGATTATTATGGAGTTTGAATTAACGTTCTTTTGAAAGGCGGTATCTACCCATCTTCTATGGTTATCCCACACAATAGTCTCTACGCGAGCGGAGCCGCGGACAGAAGCTAGTCATTGTACCTCTAAAAATAAACTCAAAATGACAGTCGGTTCCCACTATAAATAGACCAGTAATATAGGCTCCTTGAACTTATAGAGGGCCGTTGACCACAGAGGCAGATACGATCTCATTTTTTATTTATTTTACTTTCATGTCTCTAGCTAGAACTTACTGCAAGGAAATTTAGAACTTAGGATGGAGAAAAAAGGTTTCACTTTTGCTAGACGCATTTATTAAGGGAGATAAGGCTGCAGTCCACGGGAAGAGTAAACAGCATAGTAGCAAGGTAGAGTAATAACTGTTCATTACATGAACGTAATAGTTTTAAATAATTATTTAATGAATATTATTTTGTTTCCATTAATGGCAACATTTACCTACCATATTTCGCTTTTGGCAATTTTGTACTTTTAAATGCTGCTGCTATGGGTAGCACTAGTTATACAATTTTAATTTAATTTACAAGCCTATTATTTATTAAACAATAACTATCATCATCATCATCACCAGCCTATATACGTCCCACTGCTGGGCACAGGCCTCCCTACATGGGAGAAACACATGAGGAGCTTGGACCATAACATTAAAGCTGTTGCAGGACCAACTGGGGCCAACGGCTTAGCGTGCCTTCCGAAGCACGAAGGAGTTCGTGATAACAAACTTTGATTGACCCATCCCGGGATCGACCGTGGCGAAAGTTGCTTTGTTTTTCGTATCGAAACCACAGCGCTCAAACCAATACGCCACCGAGCTCCTCGAGTTATAACTATACCAACCTAGAATGCATTGGTGGAGTACAGTACTAATTAAAACTGGTAGCGTAAAAACCAGTTCACTCACCGTATACTCTTTTTTTTACACAAAGCCCGGCTAATGACGCCGAACCACCTGATGTGATGAGGTTAGACTGGATGGATTCTCCATATGCGAAGACAGCTAGTGCAGCTTGAAACACACTGTTCTAGCCGCCACCTTGTCAGCCCATAAGGTGCCTTCACACGTCTCTTTAAAAGGAACCTATGTTTTAGGAAGGAGAGAGCACATGTGTGGGCAAAGAATTGCAAGTTTTAGAAGTACGACAAAAAACGAGTTAATAAACTACAGTGTGCGTGATGTTTAGGTCGAGACAGTGAAAATCAATTCACTGTCTGGACCTAAACATCACGTCATCAGACTAGACCGGTACGCATGCACCTGACTGAGTAGGAAGGGGGATCGTAAGGCAAGGTCGTAAAGCTCTTCAGAATACTCTTCATGATAAAGCCGATAGAAGGCGCTAAGCGACGCAATGTCATGACGCAACTATAGGAGGCTCTAAGCTGTGCGTTGGCTCTACATCGCCAATGATCCGGACAGCACGTCGATGCAGTTTGTCCAGTGCATCGAGGCGGAGCCATTCCACAAGTGCGAGCTATATTTCACGCAAGACCGGACCTGTATTTTGTAAAGCAGGCATAACTAGTCAGGAAGTCAGGACACCCAGCTTCCGTGAGGCTGTTTTGAACACGGATTCTTTTGAAAAACCATATCTCTATACTCTACTCGTAGACAGCACACTTTAGCGGTATTTTGTACTGGCATTTTAGACATCTAACTAAGGTTGGGGTAGCACCTGTTGGTTCCCCAAAGGCACACCTTGATGGCCGCCACTGGCCGGTATCCGTCACTCCCAAGCATCATCAGTGCGATGCTCAGGAGTGAGAGAGCCTAGCAGGCAATGATTTCTTTCGGTGAGTCAGTAATGATCCAGAAGAGACTGCGGAGCGGGTCAGAGAGGGTGACCCCTTAGCTGACCTGATCCATCGCAGACGGCCACGAGGAAGAAGAAGGCGTTACGCCCACGTGCTTCTCAGGATCTTGAAGAGACTTGGAGTTGTGTGGGCTGATCGTCACGGTGGCATGGTTGGCTGTTTGTTCGTTTCCGTGTCGCCCTGTAATGACGGAAGTGGGTTTCCGTGGTGGCTTATGGTCGGAAGGACGGGCTTTTGTCCGGGAACCCCATATAACTGTCAGGGTTTCCCCGGGCTCAGCGAAAGGCGTAACCGCCTTTCTCCTGCCAAAAAACCGTTGATCCCCTCCACAATAAAGTGGATTGCAGCTTAATAACGCTACTTCGCAGTATGCAGTTAGTAAGGTCTTCTGTGCTGGTAACACAAACCTTTCTCTTGATTGCCACAAGGTTGGCAACTCGTCCACGCTACTGCTCAAAGTGTTACAGGCGTCTATTTTACAGTTTGTCGTCAAAAAAACAGACATGAATACCTATAGTGTATAACAAATTGTGACGAACAATATTTGAATGGAACTTTTTAAATAAACGTAGTACCTTGTAAATGGTATGAATGACGTTATTGTTCTTTAAAATAACAAAATTATTATAGTTTTCGCTTAATTTAGGTACTTATATGGAAATCTGTATTTGTTGTTTTCGATACAATGATTTTCCTAATGTAATTTTAATTCTGTTGTATTAATTCACTAGAGTGAGCTAGGTTCAAGTATTAGACGTCACATAATGGCGATGGTCCGATTCTATTCTTAAATTAATTGTATAATACAGAAGACAGCACATCAAGTATATCAATTGCTCTACATAATACGTCTCTATTTCTAACAGAGTTAGGACAGTCTCAGGGTCAAAGTTACACTGTCGATTGTACAAAGATTGATCTTTCCTATCTGGTATCGACCACGGCGAAAGTTGCCTCGTTTTCAAAATCAACACCAAATCACTACCTACCACTATGGTTGGAGTTCATTGTTACTATGTCTATCTACTGTAGGTATATTTGCACTGAAGTGTGGTCAAGGTCTACGCTTTCTCGCGCGAAGGTCCTACACTCCAAATAGATCATAGGACTATCACTTCCTATCTTCGGAATACAATAGCCCCTTATCTTTGTCCGCTACTGCGGTTTAAAGGCACGTAATAATAGCTGAAGGTTTTGTTATGTTTGTTGTTATGAAAATCATTGATAATATCATAACAAATATCAGTTCCCGGTCTGTGACGCAGTACTCGCTTCCTCTGAAAAAACTTAGAGTTCGAGTTCACGCTTTGAACCCATTTTCGAGCATAAATCTTGTAAATCGAGATTTTTTTTCGAGGACAACAACAAGTTTTGAGTGTCAAATGTTGCCATCAAGAATTCATCACCGTGGGATGCGTTCCGTTCCGCCAGCTTTTTATGTCATACAAAGTTATTGGAAAGGTTTTTAAATTCTTTTTTAAGCAATAAGAGAAGTATGAAAGATAATTTACTAGCCTTCGTCCTAGAAATGTAGACGAGTCTTACGCTCTATTGAGGGTTCAATGGACTGAACTTGTGCTAACGTGCTTTGCATTTACTACTAATATTAATATGTCACTCATTTTTAAAGTTAATTAAATTATTCGTTAAATATTTAATCATTAAACAAATATTACAATTTAATACTCCGGGTACGTAATGCCGCTATTTGACGGTTATGATGGTAAGAATTCAAAAACGTCTAGGCTTTCCTTCAAGAATAATAAATTGGGCTCGAGATTCTCAGAATAGGTCATCATGCGTGGTACGAATTAGGTTAAAGTTCGACTTTAATTTTATCTCGAATTCGAGAGTAATTCGAACGTATAAGAATTGCTGCCCTATAGGTTCACAAAATTACAATATAGTTAAAATAAAATGTTTTACTTTGTTTCTGTTTGAAACGTTTTGTCATTATAAGTTTATTATGTGATCTGTTTCTCTTACACTTATGTAAAAAGACTACATACATACTACTACATAATCTTTATGAGATAGGCCGTAAGACGACATTCGGTAAAAAACCTTCAACTGCAAATTCATGAAAAATTCAAATAGCGTCAGCCCGTCACATGGTTTTAGACAACAAAAAACATACGACTTCCGCGAATGACAACCGCGTCATCAGTGACACACAATATCAATAAGAAACAAAAACTAGGGCAGCGCTCACATGATTTATTTACTGTCCATGGAGGTCGACTGTTATCCATTTGAGTATTGATAGAAGAGACGTAAGTATTGGTTTGCGTCTACGCACTCTATACAACTACAACAGGCGCCGGCGCCGGCGCGTCAAATGACGCGCCAAAATTGAAATGATTCCAAAGCGTCTTGAGGTTGAGGTTTACTAGGTGGTAGACCCATATGTAGGGTCGCCTGGGTAGGTACCACCGCCTTTCTTATTTCAGCCGTGAAATAGTTCTCTGTATTTCGGATGGAAGGGAAAGGTAGCCAGTGTAATTACTGGGCATGGACGGCATTTCATGTTAGGCCTCAGGATGACAACGCACCCGCAATATCAAGAGCTTTTCCTTGTTATTGCAGGTGTCTATAGGCGGCGGTAACCGCTTACCACCAGGTGGGCCGTCAGTTTGTTTGCCATCTAGTTGTATAAAAAAAAAGGTTGTGACCACACAAACGTGTCAAAAGATGTGGAAATTAAATATCACGTAAATAGAAAGAAGAAAGAAAGAAAGAAATATACAAAGTGTATCGGAATTACCAAAAAAAGAGAAATTCTTTATCAAACACTCAAAATGAAAATGTCACTACTCTAGTAATCAAAATAAATAAAAATAAATAAATAAATAGACTGTTGAAATTTTTACAGATGATGTATATCTGTTGCCGATATAACAACAAATACTAATTGTAACAATTACAAATAAAGAAAGAAAACGATAAAAAAATATATGCTCCAGGCGGGAATCGAACCCGCGTCTCCTGATTTCCCGCATACAACAAACGTGATTTTTTAGCTTGTTTTTGCTCTGATAACGGAAACAGGTCGACGCTTGTTTATAGATAATGGTACGGAACCCTTCGTGCGCAAGTCCGACTCGCACTTGGCCGGTTTATTTATTATTTTTTATATCACTCTTGCTCCGATAGAAGTTAAGAGGGGGCAAAGATGTAGCGAGCTTATCCATTCCATAAGGTGCCTATTTAGTTAGATCTTTAACGCCCCACCGCCGCCCGCTCTGCGCTGCCACTTCAACTTGCTAATCCTATTAGCCGTGTCAGTGACTTTTTTTCTCTTATGTCCTCATTTCTAATTCTCTCAGAGAACCACCTAACTTAACCCTTCTTCCATAGCTTGTTGGTTCACTGCGAACTTTGACCTTATGTAACGTTGTTTATTTTCTTTGCTAAGTATAACCATAAGGTACATTAATATGTTTAAATAAACTTGTGTTTCCATGCTATCGTTTTCCTAGTTGTCCTTTTCAATTGCCACTTTATCAGGTTAAATATAATTCGTAAATATTCCACAATGTTCTCAGAGAATTACGTTTGTTTGTCTGTTTGTGAGCCTAAAATAAAATAGCAGTGCGTGAGGCCTGTTATCTATAAAATTGTCTATTTATAATTAAGTGTAGTAACAGGTTTTTTCCTACTGCTCGAAATATCTTCAATTCTTACGTCATATAATTGTAGGAATATTTTGTGTACCTATGTTTTGTTGCGTGAAATATTTAGTTTAGGTTTATTTAAATAAACAAGGTTACTTTGTTCGTACATCTTTCCATATCACTTACGTCCACAATATGTAAGAACACAAAATAAAACAGCACAAACAGCCTGCAAAAATATTTACAAACGGCCTCTTAGTATGTATCTGTGTGTGCGTGAAATTTTATATTAGGTTACCCAGGAACATTCAATCCAATTCATTTAAAAAAAAAAACATAAATTAAAACCGACTTCAAAAAACTGAAAAGGTTAAAATATTTACCAGAAACATTTATTTGGAGTCAGTGCTTTACTTTCTATTGTTTTTGGAAACAACTTAGCACTAACTCCAAAAAAATTGTTTCTAGGGGATGAGTACCTACCTACTTAAATTTAATTATTTTACCCTTTTCAGTTTTTAAAAATAGGTTTTCATTTTAGTTTAAAATTTTTTTTCACAATTTTTAGTGATAACTTTCTAAGGTCGAAGCTTGATGGGTGACCGTCAACTGATATTGTTTCCTATTATCGTATCGTTTCACTAAAAAGTCATATGAAAGCAAAAATCCGCCAATTTCGCTTACTTAATGATTTCATTTTTTTTATATATCAAAACCAAACTATACAACTGTTTTTGAAAAAATTGTTATGGGACCAAATGGCAACTATTCCGCATCGAACAAGAAAAGAATCGCATAAATCGGATCCGTAGTCTCGGCGTAATCGGTGTACATACGTACATAGAAAAAAAAAATACCGGCCGAATTGAGAACCTCCTTGTTTTTGAAGTCGGTTGAAAAAAACTTTATTGCATTTCATGTGGTTATGTGTTCTACAATCAATAGTACAACACATGAGTCCTGTTAGGATATAACAACATAGAGTGGTAGGTGTACTTATATCCTATATTTGTCAATGTTTTAAAAGAAAAAAATAATCAAAAATAAATTTATTTCTCATAAAGAAACTCTTGAAGAATCGTCAAAAAACCCATAGTAGGTAATATGTATATCTGAATTGTCTATCACAAAATAATAATGTCAACTAACAATGTCCGTCGGTCTGTCATGTCTGAATTTACGTTAACAATGTCTTAATGTCTGTCTGTATGTCTGTCATGTCGGAATTTACACCGGTTCCAAAAGTTGAACTACCGGGAAGATTCCGGCAAGAAACTCAATGGATTTTGATGAAACCGTAATGGAGATTTTTTACCTTATAGGTATTTTTGCACGAAAAAATCTTTATTCAGATTCAGAACTATACAGAATTTATCCATTTGTATAATACAGGTTGTTTGTTACATAGTATAACAGCGGGCACCAAGACATCATATAGTCATATAAATACAAAAAGCGTTATCATAATTAAAATACAAAATTAAAAATTTTAAACAACCCCCGGCGTCATTAATCATCTATCTAACACCATCTCATTGAGACTATTCATAAGAGCCCAAACACGCTATATCTGATGTAAGTTTCTGAAGAATTAAGCATTTCGCAGACTTTTTGATGGTATAGGATCAGCTCAAGGATGTCATGGGAATGTCACCGAAGTGACAGTACACCAAATTTCAATTCAATCGGATGTGTAAAAGTTAGTAAAACCCTATTAACATGTACAAAATGAGCTGATAGTCATCAAACGCCTGAACTGATATTCATAAATTATCATAATCATAATCATAATAATCTTTATTTAAACTTTCAAGTACATTACATTATATGGGTCGGTACATCTTCTTTTAAGTTTGTAGAACCTGTATTAGAAGAGTACCCTCTTCTCTGTGGCGCTTAACACTTGAAATTAATATTAAAATTAAAACTTAAACAATAACATTGTATTTGTAACAAAATGCGTGTCTCAAGGCTGGTATTTAAATAAGAAATAAAATTCAGTAATTTTGTGTAATACGCGTATTTTGGAGTGAGCCAGTGAGTGTATGCGTGTGTGTGTGTGTGTGTGTGTGTGTGTGTGTGTGTGTGTGTGTGTGTGCGTGTGTACTGTGTGCGTGTGGTGTGTATGTGTGCGTGTGTGTGTGTGTGTGTGAGTGCTTGCGTATGTGTGAAAAATATTTTTTACAATTTCTAGCTTTCAAAAGATAGCAAGTTTTCTGTGTCATCATATGATAAACACTTGAGTTAAGATGTGACTGCTTTTTTGCATTCTCTGGATGATTTTGTGTATATTTTTACTTTGCGATTAATTCTATTGTATATTCTTACAGATTGGGTACTAAATTGTGTTGAGGCAAATTTTGTTCGAGTAAGCGGCTGGGCAAATAATGATAATTTGTTGCGTTTTTTTTTTAAATCCTTGGATCTAATAGATTATTTTTATGAACTCTAAGTATGCATATTAATAGTATTAAGTAGGCATATTAATTAGTAGTAATTATAGCTAAGAACCATCGTAGGCACATCAACATTCAAACAAAAAAAAAATCGAATAAAAATCGGTTCATTCGTTTAGCTACGATGCCACAGACAGACAGACAGATACACAGACAGATACACAGACAGACACGTCGAACTTATAACACCCCTCTTTTTTCTTCGGGAGTTAAAAACAGATTCCATAGACACAATTGGATTTTAATTGTCATTAGCCCCCGAGGGTTGCATAAGACCAAAAAGGCCGACTTGACTATATTTTCTTTTTCAATAACTTCGTTTGTCTTTCGTTTTTTAGCCCCCGACGAAAAAGGAGGGGTGTTATAAGTTTGACGTGTCTGTCTGTGTATCTGTGTATCTGTGTGTCTGTCTGTGGCATCGTAGTGCCTAAACGAATGGACCGATTTTGATTCGGTTTTTTTTGTTTGAAAGCTGATGTGACTACGATGGTTCTTAGCTATAATTTATGAAAATCAGTTCAGGCGTTTGATGATAATCAGCTCATTTTCTACATGATATTAGGATTTTACTAACTTTTACAGATCCGATTGATTTCAATTTTCGTGTACTGTCACTTCGATGACATTCCCATGACATACTAACTTTGAGCTGATCTTGTGCCATCAAAAAGTCTGCGAAACGCTTAATTCTTCAGAAACTTACAGCAGATATAGCATGTTTGGGCTCTTATGAATAGTCTTAATGAGATGGTATTAGAAAGATGATTAATAACGCCGGGGGTTACTTAAAATTTTTGATTTTGCAATTATTACTTAGTTTTTGTCTCTCTCTTTGTACTACTTTTATCGATTGAACTACAATTGTGTTATCATTAATATTTCAGTAACACTTAGCTTCTATGGAAAAATGTCTTATTTCTATCAACGGTTTATCGTACAAGTAAGAAGGGTATTTATTCTGCGGCTTGTCAGACTACTACAAATACTTGAGTAAGTAAAACAAATGTATGGAAAATTTATAAGATTATGTATTCATGTATATGACTATATAACCACGGGAAGGTGACCGCCTGTTACAATATGTACCGAAATATAGACATGTGAAAGTCATTAAAAAGTTTCATTATAACAATGTTTCCCTCGCCAGCGAATGCTATTAGCGTTTAACGTGTTGACCTCAAAATTTTTCAATGAGTATTTGGCAAAACAAAAGACACCTACGTAAGAATATCGGTATCGCCCGACCTTGAGGAGTTCAACATTCTAGAAGAGTAAAGAGTGATCATCTAACTGCGAGGTTTGTTCCGGCGAACTTTGTACCTTCTTGTCAATAAGTAACGTGTAGGTATGTAGTTCAGCTTCAATCAATTATTTAATTAAATGACTGACGTTGTAGTTTAGGAATTGCTATCGATGTATAATATTAATTAAAAATAATATTGTAGAAGCAATGTGTGGACGGGTTATTTCACTTGACTCCAAACCTATTGTTTTCCAAACTTTAGCGTCCATACATTGTTTCCACTTACTTCACAATGATATTAGGCATTTAATTTAAATATAAAAAAAAGATTTTCAAAAAAATTTGACCCTGGCATTATTAGTCATTTATCTAACAGTATCCCATTGCGACTATTCATAAGAGCCCGAACACGCTATATCTGCTGTAAGTTTCTGAAAGAATTATCGAGCCCGCAGACTTTTTTAATGGCATAGGATCAACTCAAGGTCAGTATGTCATGGGAATGTGACTGAAGTGACAGTACACCAAATTTCAAATCAATCGGATCGGTGAAAGTTAGTACAACCCTTTTATCGTGTAGAAAATGAGCTGATAGTCATCAAACGCCTGAACTGATCTTCATAAATTATAGTTAAGAACCATCCTAGTCATGTCAGCTTTCAAACAAAAAAAACTAAACCAAAATCGGTCCATTCGTTTAGGAGCTACGATGCCACAGACAGACACAGTTACACAAATATACACAGACAGACACGTCAAACTTATAACACCCCTCTTTTTTCGTCGGGGGTTAATAAAATATTCACTAAAAGATATCTTGGAGTTAAGGTGAAAAGTTTTTTGGAGTTTAGTATGCAGATATATCTACATTAAAAAAGTAGTAGTAATTAGGTATTCCTAAATTTTTCATAGTAGCAAACAAGCGTACGGCCCGCCTAAAAACCGCCTAGTAAACGGTTACGCGTAGCCATAGTCGCTCGTAGCACCTTGGCTCTTTGAGAAATGCGTTACGGGTAGAAGGGGACTCGTCTCCTACGAGTATGCTGCCAACATAACGCTTTCTCTTGAATTTTACAGGGTAAGCAGCGCGTGAGTAGTGCCTCATGTGCTACGAGCGTCTACAGACTATGGTGACAACGGGTGAGTAGTGCCCGAGGTGCTACGGGCGTCTATAGGCGACGGTGACAACGCATGAGTAGTGCCCGAGGTGCTACAAGCGTCTATAGGCTACGGTGACAAAGCATGAGTAGTCCCCGAGGTGCTACGGGCGTCTAAAGGCTACGGTGACAATGCGTAAGTACTGCCCGAGGTGCTACGGGCGTCAATAGGCTACGGTGATAATGCGTGAGTAGTACCTGATGTGCTACGACCGTCTATAGGCTACGGTGACAACGCGTGAGCAGTGCTCGAGGTGCTACGAGCGTCTATAGGCTACGGTGACAACGCGTGAGCAGTGCTCGAGGTGCTACGGGCGTCTATAGGCTACGGTGACAATGCGTGAGTAGTGCCCGAGGTGCTACGGGCGTCTATAGGCTACGGTGACAATGTGTGAGTAGTGCCCGAGGTGCTACGAGCGTCTATAGGCTACGGTGATAATGCGTGAGTAGTACCCGATGTGCTACAACCGTCTATAGGCTACGGTGATAACGCGTGAGCAGTGCTCGAGGTTCTACGGGCGTCTATAGGCTACGGTGACAATGCGTGAGTAGTGCCCGAGGTGCTACGAGCGTCTATAGGCTACGGTGATAATGCGTGAGTAGTACCCGATGTGCTACGACCGTCTATAGGCTACGGTGACAACGCGTGAGCAGTGCTCGAGGTGCTACGGGCGTCTATAGGCTACGGTGACAATGCGTGAGTAGTGCCCGAGGTGCTACGAGCGTCTATAGGCTACGGTGATAATGCGTGAGTAGTACCCGATGTGCTACGACCGTCTATAGGCTACGGTGACAACGCGTGAGCAGTGCTCGAGGTGCTACGGGCGTCTATAGGCTACGGTGACAATGCGTGAGTAGTGCCCGAGGTGCTACGAGCGTCTATAGGCTACGGTGATAATGCGTGAGTAGTACCCGATGTGCTACGACCGTCTATAGGCTACGGTGACAACGCGTGAGCAGTGCTCGAGGTGCTACGAGCGTCAATAGGCTACCATCAGGCTAGAGTGCCACCCATATATGTAAAAAACATACAAATTGAGTATTTACCCACTTACATAGATTTTCGTTTAAAGAACATTCTTTCTGATTTTGTGTCTATTATCTATCATACAGGAGTGATTACATTACGACATTAAATTAAAATATGGGCTATATTAGTTCATAGAACTGGGCCTCGATCGTGCTAATTTACATTGTTTTTACCAAAGCAAATGTGAAACGTTCCCTCGCGCACAATTTGTGTTGCGCGAAACATATAAACGGCAACCAATTAGCTGTTTTTTCGAAGCATACATTGATTTCTTTGATTATAATTATAATACATATTTATTAAGTTTAAATTACATAAATTAATACGGTAAAAACTTTCTAAATTTAGTAAATATATCGATCAGTTTTTGACAGCACGTTACAAACACGTTACTATGGCAACCATTTATGGGAAAGTATTTTTCGCTGTCCTACAAACATTTTTGACATGTTGCTGGCACTAACTTAATTAAAAACGTGCGACCGACACCGGAATATACGTCCCTTTAGATGGTTGCCATAGTAACGTATTTGTATCTAGGTGCTGTCAAAAACCGATCGATATTTTACCCAATTTAGAAAGTTTTTATTTTATTATTTGATGTTATTTGAACTTAATTAATACGTAATATAATTATAATCAAAGATATCAACGCATGTTCCGAAAAAAAACCTAATTGGTTGGTCTCGCGCAACACAAATTGTGCGCAAGGGAACGTTTTACATTTGCTTTGGTAAATACAATGTAAATTAGCGCGATCGAGGCCCTGTTTTGCAACGTTCAATTCTTATTCATTTGATTATTCCATAACTGTTCATTAAAAATTTTAAACAAAAATTAAAACCGACTTCAAAAAACTGAAAAGGATGAAATAATTAAATTTAAGTAGGTATTCATCCCCTAGAAACATATTTTTGGAGTCGGTGCTTCACTTTCTATTGTGTTTGGAAACCACTTAGCACCAACTCTATCAAAATATGTTTCTAGGGGATGAATACCTACTTAAATTTAATTATTTCATCCTTTTCAGTTTTTTGAAGTCGGTTTTAATTTTTGTTTAAAAATTTTTTCACAATTTTTAGTGGTAACTTTCTACGGTCGAAGCTAGATGGGTGACCGTAAACTTATATTGTTTCCTCCTATCGTATCGTTTCACTAAAAAGTCATTTGAAAAGCAAAACTTCGCAATTTCACATATGTAGACGACTTCATAATTTAAGTTTTTTTAAATTTAAAACCAAAGTACTCAACTGTTTTTGAAAAAAAATTTATGGGACCAAATGGCAGCTATTCCGCATCGAACAAAAAAAGAATCACGTAAATCGGATCAGTAATCTCGGCGTAATCGGTGTACATACATAGAAAAAAAAAAGAAAAAAAAAACATACCGGCCGAATTGAGAACCTCCTCGTTTTTGAAGTCGGTTAAAAATGATGCCAATGATCTAATTTATTGCCGAACTGTCGACACGAAAGGACAGAGAAAAAACCGCCAGGAGCCATTGCCTTAAATGCCAGGGATTAAGGCACATATCACAGTGTTTTATCTATTATCTAGAGGCATATGTACATACGGCGGCACATCAAGTGTAATACACAGTTGTACTACGATAGCCGCCACTATTACAAATGGAGTAAGGGCCGTCGCAAAGTCAAACTGTTACGCATGATGTGCTATCGACTGTACATATAAGGTTAGTTAGCTACACAAAGTGTCATGACCGCGATACTTAGATCATATCACTACCTAAACATTTTGATTGTTTTGGTGGATATAATGTCGTAACGAGTACCTATTATGTAATAATTTGTTGGTACTCGCCTTATTTATCAGAAGAGGAAGTCAGTGAACTTATAATATTATGTAAAAAAATTTTTTTTGTTCAATTCGGTGCCTACTTATATATGTATTTTAGATACTACTTAAAGACAAGCAAGCAGACGGTTCACCTGGTGGTAAATAGCTACCGTTGCCCTATAGACAGACACCAGTGGGTTAATTCTGCTATTTATTTTCCTAAGCGGATCGGTATCGTTACTAATTCGGTTGTAATACAAAATGTATTCCACTCATTGCATATAAAGCCGAAACGCTAACGAAAAGCTTTCGGTTGGTTCAACTTTGTCTGGATAATCATTAACAATGTTTCAAGAAACAAATATAGCTTAGCTTAGTAATTTGACAGTTCAACCAAAGAAGTATCGATGCGTTTCGGCTGCCACAAATGTTTTAAATATTTTGCAGAATACAAAACAATGATTGAACCGAACGGTTCAAAAACGTTGTAACTAAAGCGTTTCTGATTCGTTTCAGATCAAAGTACGATAGCAGGATTGGGGGTTGGCAATAATAAGGAAATAATCACTTGGTATTGCCAGTGCGTTGTCATCCTGGGGCTTAAGGTCGTCGTTCCATGCCTAGTAATTACGCTGGCTACCTTTCTTATCAATAGTTTCGATACTGGACGCTTTTAGCTGTAATCTTAGACCATTAGATTATGGTCTAAGGCTGTAATGTAATCTAAATCAATCTTACTTGACAACAAAGGCGCCTTCGTTTACATACGGTTTGACAGTTGTACCCAGCCCTTCATCCGGTTCCTGCGCCAGAGCAATAGTGGCAAATTCCATCGAGGAAATTCTATAAAACCATTTATTTTTACCCCGCAAGCTGAGCTGAGGCTTATCACTGCCAATTACTGACGTCATTAGAATCCGATCAGTGGAAAATTTCTCAAATGGCCATTTCTCGTCCAAGTCCCGGGTAATTCTAAGATTATTTTCATGAGAAGCTCGCAAACACGACATTACCACGCTTTTTATGAAGAAACCTCATCCCTGAACGTTGGGATGACAGAAAGTAACAGTGGGCATCATAGACTAAAGATATGTGGGCACCATGTCAAATGAATATTTATTGCTAGCTTTTGCCCGCAGTTCCGCCCGCGTGGATGACGATTATCGCTCCAAAAAGTATTCTATATTCTTCTATGGGTCTTTAACTATCTTTATGCCAAATTTTATCTAGATCGGTTCAGTGGTCTAATCGTTTAAGCGTGACAAACTCACTTTCGCAGTTATAATAATTAACTATGGAAACGATAGGTCTTAACAGAATAACTGCTGCCGTTTTCATACGATATGTCAGTGTTTTCTTTTCAATTCGATTGAAGCCTACACTTCGAACACTCCTCAGAATGTAAAGCTTGAGGAAGTGTGGTGTGCTTATCCACCAAACAAAGGCAACATTACAAAATATTGTCGTTTGAACGCAAAATTAATCCCGGGAGGTTTATTTAATATATTTAGCTTAAATTAATCCTTACAGCTAAAACTAATGCAATAAATAATAAGCAACTTAATAAGTGTAACACAAAATATGCAGAGTTGTTTTGGTCAATTCACTCGGAGAACAGTGAAAAATATCTATTCTCTCAGCTCTCAAATGAAAATATGTATCTTTATTTCAAATAGGTCACCAAGAAGCACTTTCAAATCTTTTTTTATATATACAACTAGATTACAAACAAGCTGACGGCCCACCTGGTGGTAAGCGGTTACCGCCGCCTATAGACACCTGCAATACACCTGCACCTACAAGGAAAATCACTGGATATTGCAGGTGCGTTGTCATCCTGAGGCCTAAGATGAAATGCCGTCCATGCCCAGTAATTACACCGGCTACCTTTCCCTTCAATCCGTAACACAGCGAACTGTTTCACGGCTGAAATAAGAAAGCCGGCGGTACCTACCCAGGTGACCCTGCATATGGGTCGACCACCTAGTGTCGGTGTCGGCAAATCGTAAAAAATCTAATTTTTATGACTGTAAAAAAAAATATTAACTAATAACGTCATAGTAACTATCTGTCTGTCTGTCATGCATATCTGAATTTACCTTAACTAACAATGTCATAATGTCTATCGGTCTGTCGTGTCTGAATTTACATCGGTTCCAATAGTTAAACTTCCGAGAAGATTCCGGCAAACTCGTGTATCTTTAATAAGAAGGAAATTGTACTACTTATAAGTTAATTTTTTATCTTGAAAATTTCTCGGTAACTCAGTGGTTGGAGCGGTCATAGTATGCAACAGGTTGCGGGTTCTGTTTCCGGCCCGAGACGTAATTTTTACTAAATTAGATATTTTTCTAACTATTTCTACATAGTGCTTTGTTCCTGCGGTGAGTAACCTCACCAAAGGTCATCGAGAAAGTGTTTTTAGGGTTCCGTACCCAAAGGGTAAAACGGGACCCTATTACTAAGACACCGCTGTCCATGCGTTTTCTGTTGCCGCTATAACAACAAATACTAATAAACAGAATAAAATAAATATTTAGGAGGGCTTTTATTCAACCAACGTGATTTTTTTGCTTGTTTGAAGATAAGGGTACGGAACCCTTCGTGCGCGAGTCCGACTCGCAGATGGCCGGATTTTTAAATATTTAATGTAAAAATAATACCCAATATGCAACAAAACGAAATTCTAATTCTGAAAACAGCCTCTGTCAATTCAGCCGTACCTGTATTCTGTGGCTATACTTACAAATCTACTTACATATTATTGGCATCAAACGCCTAAACTGATCCTCATAAATTATAGCTTAGAACCATCCTGATCGCGTCAGCTTTCAAACAACAAAAGAACAGAATCAAAATCGCTCTATTCGTTTAGGAGCTATGATGACACAAAAGACACACATAGACAGACATGTCAAACTTATTACACCCCTCCTTTTGTGTCGAGAGTTAAAAAATAATGCATAAAATTCGTAAAATTTTGGCTGAGTCATTTTTATCCGAATTGAGCTTATTTGTTTTCCTTTGTAAATTTCAAAGAAATACTAAATTTGTCACTTGCCAATGTAAATACTTTGACAATATTCAAAATATCTAAGAAGGCTTAAAAAATTGTGATTGATTATTCCGCTGTAGGTTTTGAATAACACGTAATGTTTTTAATCTGTACCTTACCTTTCATTTGACTAACACTTTCTCGCATCCAAAATATTTAGTAGCCACTCCA